>CM054113.1:242197814-242362871 GCA_028673005.1 Tanypteryx hageni | reverse complement strand
CCTCTAAATTTTATACTTTTTTTTCCGAATTTTATACTATCCTTCCAAATTTTATACTTTCCCTCCCACTTTTATACTTTCCTTCCCACTTTTATACTTTCCCTCCAAATTTTATACTTTCCTTCCCACTTTTATACTTTCCTTCCCACTTTTATACTTTCCCTCTAAATTTTTTACTTTCCTTCCCACTTTTATACTTTCCCTCTAAATTTTTTACTTTCCTTCCCACTTTTAAACTTTCCATCCCACTATTATACTATCCATTCAAATTTTATACTTTCCTTCCAACTTTAATACTTTCCTTCCCACTTTAATACTTTCCTTCACACTTTTATATTTTCCCTCCTAATTTTATACTTTCCTTCCTAATTTTATACTTTCCTTCCCAATTTTATACTTTCCTTCCCACTTTTATACTTTCCATCCTACTTTTATACTTTTCCTCCAAATTTTATACTTTCCATCCCACTATTATACTTTCCTTCCCATTTTTAAACTGTCCATCCCACTTTTATACTTTCCCTCCAAATTTTATAATTTCCTTCCCAATTTTATACTTTCCCTCCTAATTTTATACTTTCCTTACCACTTTTAAATTTTCCATCCCACTTTTATACTTTTCCTCCAAAATTTAAACTTTCTTTCCCAATTTTTTACTATCCCTCCAAATTTTATACTTTCCATCCCACTTTTATACTTTCTTTCCCACTTCTATACTTTCCTTCCCACTTTTATACTTTCCTTCCCACTTTTACATTTTTTTCCCTCGAAATTTTATACTTTCCTTCCCACTTTTATACTTTCCTTCCAAATGTTATACTTTCCTTCCCACTTATAAAATTTCCACTTTTATACTTCCCTCTTCTACGATATATTTTTCTTTCTCATCTCCATTCTTTCCTTCCGCACGCTTTCCTTCTGGATGTTTTTTCCAATCAAATCGATTTTCGCGTGAGATACACTCAACCAGTTCATCGATGGTTACTCTCACACTCTCTTAACTTTAGTCCAATCAATAATTTATTGCAACGGAGGGGATGTTGTTTCATATATATCGACATTCTCATTTCCACGCCGACAAAGGAATTTGTCGCAATAACTGAGAGCAAACAGGAGCCTCCCTCTCTCTCCCTATTTCTCTCTCTCTCCCTCTCTCTCTCCCTTCCTCTTTCTCTCTCTTCCTCTTTCTCTCCCTCTCTCTCTCCCTCTCTCTCTCTCCCCCTCTCTCTCTCTCTCCCCTCTTTTTCACCCTCTCTCTCTCTCTCCCTCCTTCTAAGGTGTTATGTGGAAATGGGACTTCCTAATCTCAATCTCGCCCCAAATAAAGACCCAATCAATCAATCTCTGTCTCTCTCTCCCTTTCTCTCTCTCCCTCTCTCTCTCTCCTTCTCTCTCCATCTTCCTCTCTCCATCTCTCTCTCCCTCTCTCTCTATCTCTCTCCCTCTCTCTCTCCCTCTCTCTCCCTCTCTCTCTCCTTCTCTCTCTCTCCCTCTCTCTCACCCCGTCTCTCTCTCCCTCTATCTCTCCCTCTCTCTTTTCCTCTCTCTTTCTCTCCCTCTCTCTCTCCCCCCCCACTCCCTCTCTCCCTTGAATGTAAGAATGGACCTTATGGTCTAAATTTCGCCCAAATAAAGACGATTATCTATCTATATATTTATCTATCTCCCTCTCTCTCTCTCTCCCTCTTTCTCCCTCTCTCTCTCTCCCTCTCTCTCTCTCCCTCTCCCTCTCTTTCTCCCTCTCTCTATCCCTTTCTCCCTATCTCTCCCTCTCTCTTCCTCTCTCTCCCTCTCTCTCTCCTTCTCTCTCTCTCCCTCTCTCTCTCCCTCTCTCCCTTGAATGTAAGAATGGACCTTATAGTCTAAATTTCGCCCAAATAAAGACGATTATCTATCTATCTCCCTCTCTCTCCCTCTTTCTCCCTCTTTCTCTCTCTCTCTCCCTCTCTCTCTCCCTCTCTCTCTCTCCCTCTCTCTATCCCTTTCTCCATATCTCTCCCTCTCACTTCCTCTCTCTCCCTTTCTCTCTACTTCTCTCCTCTCTCCCCTCTCTCCCTCCCCCGTCTCTCTCTCCCTCTCTCCCTCTCTCTCTCCCTCTCTTTCACTTTCTCCACAGTACGATTTTCGAGCCGTTCTCCATTTCTTTGCCAGTCTCGTTTTCCATCCAAGTGCCGAAATTCCTCGCGACTGCGAAACCTTTAGCGCGTCGCGTCTTCCGAGTCCCACTTAAGTGGAAGAGGAGGAGTCGCTAAAATCCACGGCGTGACCCTGATGCGGGACCAATATAGAGGTGAGTGCTTTTCTCCTCTCTCACCTTCACCTCCCCCTCATTCACCTCCCTCCTATCTCTCCCCCTTTTCTCTCCCCCTTTCCTCTTCTCCTTTCTCCTCCCCCTTTTCATTCTCCCCCTCTCTCCCCCTTTCTCCATCTCCCATTTATGCTCTCTCTCATCGCAACAGATCACTCACTCACTCGGTCGGCCACTCTCGCCCTGTCATGACCGCCCCTAAGTTGGACGCCGGCCTAAAATCGGCCCACTCGGTCCCCTCCGAGGCGGCTGCAGTGGCCCCAGATTCCGGACCCGGCGACCCCTTCGTGGAAGAGGCTTTCGGCGACGCCGATTCCCGGAATGCGGCTAAGGTCGCAAAAGGTGCGATACCCGCCTTCTTCGAGGCCGGAGCGTGTTCGTGACCGGGGGTTCGGGGTTCTTGGGAAAGGCCCTCGTGGAGAAGCTTCTTCGCTCTTGCCCCGGGATATCGGATGTGTACCATCCTGCTGAGGAGTGGACGGAAAGGGGAGAGGAGCCCACGCAGAGGCTGAAGAAACTGCTGTCGGACACGGTGAGTGTTTGGCCATCTCGTTGGCGTCCGCGACTTATTCGATCTCGTCCTCTCGCCATATCTCATTCGCCGTCTTCCATCGCTTTATTCTACTTCCGTGAATGTTATGGAAGAACACGATTGGTTTCATACGAGGGAAAGAGATTTCTTCTTTTAACTGTCCAGGTTACTCACCAACCTTCTTTTGGGTAAGTCTTTGGAACAGAATTGGAGACTGTTACCTTTAGGTAACGGGCAAGCTGTGGCAAGGACCTCGGAAATTATTACAAAGCCCTCAATTTTTTCCCGCTGTTATTTCTGTCATGTTCTATTATACCGATTATATTTTTTTAATGCACGAATGCGAAATGTTAAACTATCCTACCCCGTATGATGTGAGAGTGCATAAAATTGGACCAAGTGAGATAATTAAGAGCAAATTTCGAGTAAAGGACTTGAGCGAATATTTTTATCCCGACGCAACACAAACCTCATAACAATATTTTTCGATCCGCAATTCTCAAATTCTCGTATACTTTATATGATACATCTTTCCATAAATAAGCCGTATTTTATCGGAAGGTTTATTTATTTTTCATACTCGATTATACTCAGAATAAATGCAGGAGAATGACAACTATATTTTGATTTCTTATGCAAGTGTTTGCCAATGAGTGCGTCCCATTAATGAATTCGTTATCAGTTAGAATTAGAAACGGTATAACTACAGCTGCTCGAAAAAATAGTCCCCGCGTGGAAGAATATCATTAAAGTAGTGGTTTTCTAGTGGCCGCGCTCCTCGAGGTGAAGATCGCGTACCGCGTAGGGACGAGCGCAAGTAACCTTACGCGGAACGCATATCCCTGGGGCCTATTCCTCTCGCCTCGTTACGATATGCGAGTGTTCCCCCGCGAATCGCAAACGCGCAACTACCACGATTACTTTAAAAATTTCGCCTTTTAATGTTTGTTAACCTAAATAAGTAACAAACAGATATTCAGCATTCGATGTGGAAGTATCGACATTAGCGATCTTTCTCTCAATAGATGTAAAAAATGCTGAAATCGGAGCAAGAGTTCGCGTCCTTCCAAGCTGCCGAACTTCCAAATAATATTCCGAATAATCAAACGTACGTGCTCTAAAAGGTGTTTGCCGATGCTTTTGGGACGGCTATTGCAATTGAGTTCTTCGAGGAAACGTTCTAAAGAATACAGAGTTTGAACGTTTTGCAAAACGATCGAAGAATTCGGCATCGATCATTTGAAATATGTATGTCAGAAGGGCCGAAGCGCTCCAAACTTAAAGTGCTTGATAATTTCGTCGGTAAATGGAAGGATTATAGTTATAGAATTTCTACGGACCGTAAAGTTTAGCCGTGAAGATTGGGTGGAGAGTGCGTTACCTTAGGCCAGCCAGCGGCGACGAGTGTGCATTCACAGTTACCGAGTCTCCTCGAAATGTTCGTCCCAATTCCCTCACCGTCCAATTTTCCCGGAATAACAGTCCGCCGAAAGCGGCTAGTTATCCGTGTCACGTATATTTACACAACGCGCGTCCTAGTGTTCATGACTAACCAATTTTCTAAATTTAATTTTGCCATTAAGAGTAAACATTTCAACGCTAGATTGTGTCATAACTAATAGATTTGAGATGTACAGCGCGCGGTCGACAAGTTCCCATTACGGATTATACAATTATAATAGTTGAAATATTTTCATTTTGGGAAATATATTGCAGTAGCATAAGTTCTCTAGTTTAAATAACAACTGACAATAAATAACAATTACAAGAATTTTTTTATCAAAGCGCACAGTAAAAAAGTTTACTCCGGAACAGAGCGATAAAATACATATATGTAGTTTACAACGACGTTCTACCTGAAAGTTACTTGCACCAATCGTGACATCAGTACCATAGTATGTAACATAAACAATTTTTAGGGAAATAAAGGACTTTTTAATAGCCGACTTAAATAAGAACTTTTCAGCAACTATATCGCGTATATTAGTTCCGCTATGGAGAATACCATTGTGATACTCTTTCTGCCAACGCAAACGTGCAATTTTAATGAATAAGAAGAAGTTTAAAACCAGGACTAATGCAGGCTGGTTCCCCAAAGTTGACGTTCCGAATTCATTACTGATATTGACAGGAAATGTTTCAGTATGTTAGTCATTCCAAGGAACTCTCATACCATAAATACCATTTGTAATTCATAGTTTATCACTGATAGAGAAAAATTATAAACAAATTAATAGATCAATATTAGGTTTAAAATACTAAAAGCAACATTATATTTTGAATGTATTTGTTAATTAAACGAATTTAATACATGTTTCGGTTTATACGTTAACATGTGTGTATCAACTGTCCATTGCTGAAGTGTAGTCGAGTAGAAAAGAAAATAATCCATTTGTTCACTCGTCTATGCTCAAGTCGAGTTCGATAATAATCGTCTCCATGCCAACAATCCGATAAAATGCAATTTAAAGCGCAAAAAACGCTATGTTTCAGCAGAAATACAAGAAAATAGCAACAATTATAAAAATTCAATGATAAGAATTAGAATTTGCATTCCGTTCCCCTTAGAACAGTACAAACCTCGCTCCGATACCACAATTTTAGGGTATTTTAAAGTATTAAAGAAAACATTTCTGCACGATGAATTTGTGACTTCCTATGTAAAGAAAATAGGGAAGAAACGTTCCTGGAATCGAACCCGGAACTTCAATCATCGTCAAATAAAATATTGCCCGGAGGTGGGCCCTGGCAGCACGAGCCTCATTCCAACTTTCATGAAAATCCGTCCATTGATGCTAAAGTTGATAGTGGGGGACACACACACACAGACACAGGACCACTTCATAAGGCTATGTTTCCTTTGGAAACCAGCTAAAAAAGCATTTTAAAGCCTTTATACGTATATAACGGTTTCTCATAATTTTTTATTATCACATGATAGCATTTTGTGGTTTTTTGCATTTTTATGAGACATTAGTACGTCCTACCATATTCTGCGGCATCCCGAGAAAATATTACACACAGAAAACAAAAATATCAAAACATTATTAAAGGAGATATAAGTACTTCTACACTAAAAAAATTAATTTTTCAATTTTAAATAGGATAATCGACTTTGAGACAACTGCAACTCTGCCATGCGTGATTTAAGTTTTTTTATAAATCCTCACCAAAGACGAAGCTTACTTATCGAATTAAGAATTTATTTTTGGTAAACGAATAAAAAAATCCAATTTTCACCTAATAAATTTTTATTCGTTTGATATTACGGATAATTTTCACAAATCAATATTTTGAATTGATGCTTGAATTTTATTCCTATCGTTAATACTCTAATACTATCATGCAGATATTTGTCATTTGAATTTAACCAATTATATGTCGAATTATCAGCAAGAGCACATGTACAGAGAGGCAACGGCCTTGTGCAATAATTTAATGGGCATAATTACGTCGCAGATGTAAATACATAAAGTGGGTCTCACGTGTGCGCCTCCTGCTTCAAGGCTTTCGGATCCATCTCCTCCACTCTGTCGACGAGCCACTCTGGATCGCACGGCGCCGGAAGGACTTCCTCCACGATCTCGCCTTCCACGCCGCAGTTGCAGAATGCCGTCGACACGTACACCATGCACTGAGAAAGGACGGCGGGGAACGGACCGTTAACGCTCAATCCGTGGCAATTGCTTTTACCTCAACGCAATCGATAGCTCGAACGGTCCCTACCGATAGAGCACTTCGTTGAGGACAGCGGGAGATTGTAGCTTCATTCAATTTCATTTCGTTTTTTATTTACTTCGAAGTTTCCAGAATGGTTTCATACTGAACAGGAGGATTTCCGTGGGAGTGAACAGTTTCACTGTCCGGAGTAACCTCCTTTATAGACTCGAGCGCATATTTAATTAAGCGAGAGACTCGATGTCGAAATATATCCTCGGAGTGAGCACAATGCAACTGTGAGGGCACGGAAGCGATCGTGGCCGTAAACACCTTTTTTCAAATCACCCGAATGAACGATAGAAAGTTTAAATTCTACTGCATATTACGGGTAAAATAACAAAATCAAGTTTCCTGAAAAATCTTTACGAATGGAGGACGTAATTTTCGGAATCCCCGCAAGGAGCTCCATCTCGCACAGATTTAAATCTTCTCCACCGGCACTGCAGCAGCCGTTTCACGTCTCAATATTCAAGCGACCCCTCGAGCCACACTCACTCACCTCTATCTTGGGCATTTCCTTGCACAACTTCACCACCCTCTGCGTGCCTCGGAGGTTGGTCGCCACGGCAGCGGCAATCGAAGCGTTGAAAGTTATGTTGGCCGCCGAGTGGAACACAACGGACACTCTGGAGGCGAGGAGACGTCGATCTGCAGAGGACAGGCCGAGGTCAGGGATCTCACACAGCTGACATATTCAATCTGCTGTCGAACCAAGGATAAATAAAATAATTATTTCACTTTTTCGGAGTTATTTCGAACTATTCTCCCTATAAGGTCCAGCTCGGTTCTTTACCTATGCAGCACCACACACTCTCGATATCCTCGTCACTTATCGGAATCTCACTGCTACCGTACTTATCGCTAACCGCTATGAAAACCCCGCCGCACGATCAATTAGCACGATCTTTTCTATAGACACGATAGTAACTTTCATGTATAGCTTTCGCTAATCTTTATCTCACAATATCAACAATGCTATTGACAGAAGTTTGTTTATTTACGTTACCATGATAAAAACAACAAACTCGCATACCCGGTTTTCCTAGTTCAAGAAGTCGATAACAATTGTGTACACATAATCATAAGTTTTCGATTAAAAAATGTAGAAATTTTGCTGTTAAAAGTGTAATTTAGGAAATCTTTGGTCCGTATTTGAAATTCGACTGTAGGAAAAAAAACTTCATTTATTTCTGCGTTCCTGGGTTTAAGTCTGGAGCTCGTACTAGGGTTATTAGTCATTTTAAAGTCCAAATTAAATTTGTCTACACTCATTCCCGTGTAATTCAAATGGAAAAAATTAGAACAGAAAATATTTATAAAAAATAACTTTGGTCAATCAAATCGGTTTAAAAACCTTACTACGCCCCCTTTCTCTGCACTTCAATTAAAATGATACCTTTATCTTGCTTCTATTTTCTGTAGTTCTCGAGTTATAGAATTACCTACATACCTACAAAGACTTACTTTTATAGATATACACCGTTTCCCGGGCTATTTTGACAGGTGTTCATCTTATTTTGACAATGTTTCATTTCATTTTGACAGTGGTTAATTCTATTTAGACATTTATTTATTTAATTATATAACAAATACTTGTTATGATCATTAATTAATTATAACTTTTATTTGGTGGACATATTTTTTTACATAGTTTCATTTATAGTTTAAAATGCAATACAATAAAGTTGGGCTCCAATATACAAAATATGTATAATACACAGTATGCATTTAATCATTGATAACTTATTTATTGATTCATTTGGAAATGAAAGATACTATATATCTATAAAAATTTGCACAATCATCGCTTGGTATTAAATCAGCTACTTTAGATATTAATACTAACAACTCTAAAGATTCTTTCTATTCAGAAAATATAATTTCAATCGGATTCAAAAAAGGTAAATAAGGAGGCAAATGTAATATTTCATGCCCATAATCTAATACCAAAGCTTTTACTCTTTCATTTTTATGGAATGGAACATTATCCATCACCAAAACCGCATGGTTTATTTGATTCTCGGCAAATATTATTTGTAAATTTTCAAGATGGGTTAAAAAATAGTGCCCATTAAAAGATTTTGTTTGAGCTGATTAATAATTTTTCTCGATTCATTGCACAGCACAAAGCAATGTTTCCTGGCCTAACACTTGTGGCAACTTGTATGGCACGCGTTCCATGTGATAATCGTCCACTTCGAGCCCTCATCGTCACATTGAAACCAACTTCGTCAATAAAATAAACTTCGTTTTCTGAAACTCGAGATGGTAATTCTATGAAGTTAAGAGCGTACCGATATCTTGTTTCAATAGACATTTCATCGTTTCTTCTCACTGAGATAATATGTATTCGTTTTATTGTACATTGAAAATCATCTAATAAGCGTCCAATTGTAGATTGTGAAATCTGAGTTTGAAACTCTTCCCTAAATCTGCGATTCTTTTTAAAGATAAGCTGCAGTCTTCTTCTATCCATTGTTTAATAACTGATTGCTGTTCTTCATTACGTTTCTTTTCCCTGTGGCCACCTCCTCCAGATCAATCAATCAACCCTTTCGTTAAGTATTTTTTAATGATTTCGTGCACAGTTGTTCTTTTCACTTCCATTGTTTTTGAAATCATGCTTGCATTATGACCCGAGAGATAAGCATCAATTATTCTTCTTCTGTCTTCATTAGAAGTCTCTTTATTTTTTCTCGGGTACATTAAGTATTTTTTTAGTAAGTTACGTAAATTTGTATCATTCTAATGAAACTGGAATTAGAAATTAGAATAATTAAAACCAATGCAAATATGTAAATATTAGATAAATTTTGTAACATTGCTAGCCTATTTACGTATCTACAAATGCACCACAAAGTATTGTCAATGTACGGTTAATATAGCAAAAGTGGAATGATCCAACGTCAAAATTAAATGAACCGTTGTCAAGGTAAGATGACACAATTTCAAAGTTATGTGAATTGTTGTCAAATAGCTCGGGAAACGGTGTATTGGAATCATCATTATACTAGTAGAAGGTGCTTGCATTCTGCAAGCATTTCATCTCACCTTGAAAAAACATTCATTTTTCCGACAAATATTTCATCATTACAAATATTTTTCAATTCTAAAGATTTCACTTCCTCAGCGATATTTGTTTGTGCCTTATATAAAAATAATAGATTAAAACAATCCCTAAACTTTTCAATTTTAATAATTTCATACTTTTTCCATTATGGGGTACTAATGCTACACAATTCTGCCAAATTTCACTTCTAGAAGTGAAATAATATTTTTGTAATTGTTTAAGTTTTAAACAGTAGAGATTCAAATGTTTATTTGTGCAAATGAACTACTTTATAAATAACTTAAAAATTTCAGCTTCCTGACTCATCCCGTAGTACCTAAACAGTTGCTTAAACATTAGTATCCTCCTATCATTATATATAGAGGTTCCTTACAGAGGAGGAGGATATAACATATAGGAGGATACTAATGTTTAGGCACTTCCAGATGAGCTGGAGATTCGAAATTTTTTTCTTCGGTAGGAAAATTTGCGAAACCGACTAGAAGAAACCAAAATCTTGAAAAAGTGCAACAATACTGCCGCTAAAAATTCGCAATTGTCTAAACAAACTTTCAAGGTTCATGAATTACCGGATGTAGCTGAATTTTTTTAGAGGTAGGATTTGTAAAAAACGAAATAGGAATTATAGAAATTTTACGTTTTAACTGGTGTTGCTGTTAAAATTTCTTAAAGTTTAAACAAATAGATAAGTGTTTAGGTACTACGGAATGAGCTAGGAAGCTGAAATGTTCAAGTTATTTACAGAGTTGTACATTTGCACAAATAAACATTTGAATTTCTCCATAATTATATTGCGGAGGCCGTTAAAAATGTTAAACAATTTAAACAATTAGAGAAATATTATATCACTTCCACAATTGCTACAACTTTAAAATTTGGCAGAAATTTGTAGCATAAGAGAGAAAGTATAAAATTCTTAAAATTGCAAAGTTTGGGGATTGATTTAATTTATTATTTTTACTTAAGGAAAAAACGAAAATCGCTTCGTAGGTGAAATTTTTAGAATTAAAAAAATATTTGTAATGTTGAAATATATGTCTGAAAATGAATGTTTTTCAAGGTGAGATGATATGCTTACAGAATGCAAGCACCTTCTACTAGTATCACTATATATAGACGTTCCTTACAGAGGATATAACATACTAGTAGAAGGTGCTTGCATTCTGCAAGCATTTCATCTCACCTTGAAAAATCAGTAATTTTTCAGAGAGATATTTCCTCATGAGAAATATTGTTTAACACTTAATATTTCTACTTGGACCGGTTTTCGTTTTTTCATTATGGAACATTAATGGAGTAAAATAATCAGTAATTTTTGCAATTTTAGAAATATTATACTTTTAACACATTGGGTTAATTATGCCACACATTTATGCCAAATTTTAAATTTATAGCACATTCAGAAGTGAAATAACATTTATCTAATTGTTTAAAATTAATTAATTTTTAACGGCCGCAATAACAATTTCATGCATACACTTAAATGTTTATTCGTTTGTATAGACTAATCTCTAAGACACTTAAAAAGTTCAGCTCCCTATCTTGCCCCGTGGTATCAAAACATTTACCTATTTGTTTAAATTTTAAGAATTTTTAACTGCCAAACAAATTAAAATATCAAAATTTGTAGAATCAATATTTCGTTTTTTTACAAAAAAAATTTTAGCACCGTAGCTCATTCGAAAATACTTAAACCTTGAAAATTTGTTTAATCAATTGCGAATTTTTAGCGGCCGCATTGTTGCACTTTTTCAAGATTTTCGTTTTTTCTATTCGGTTTTGCACAAAATCCTATCTAAGAAAAAATATTTGGACCTCCAGCTCATCTGAAAGTGCCTAAACATTAGTCAATTCAAATACAAAAAAGGTTTTTATTTGCAATAAACAAGTATACAAGTATGGCCCTTTACATAGATAAATAAATAAATAAGAAATGAATACATTGTGGCTTGCATATTTCCTATTACAAACCCGTGTTATAGGCTATTGACTCTTTAGGGTGGTATTATTTCACTTTTTAAAAGTTCATTGGTTTACCCATGTGGTAGTAAAAGTTTTATTCTTTCCCCGTGGGTTGGCATTGCCTGGCATTCTCCCGTTGGCGGAAGGGAAACTCGGAAATAACCTTCCGTAGGCAGCCGAATGAATACTCAAGAATAAATAAATATATAAAATCTATCATATGGTAACAGAAATGTAAAATAAATAGATAGTATCTAACATATAGTAACAACAGTAATAACGTTCAATAAATATATAGAAACAGTAACGATTAAGATAATAAATAACAGTGATATAGAAAATTAATATATACATAAATTAATGAGATATATATTTGATAGCAGTGAATGTTTTTGATGGTTCGACACCGACACACTTTCACTTTAGAGTTATTCACCGTGACTTGTTCCGACGGGCACGCACTTTCTTTTTGGGCTGTTGCAGAGGCCATCCGGGCTGAGGCATCAGGTGGTGGGATGTGGAATCGGGTCCTTACGGGGTTCGCCGGGGTGTTGGGATAATAGTAGGGTGTCAGTTCCGCTATTATCCTTCCGGGGGAGGGGAGTTTGCGTTTGGGGATTCTTTTGGGGAGGATGTGGGTTAGGGGTTGCAGGAGGGTGCTGTGCAGATCTGGAAGTTGTGTCCTCAGCCTTTCCGCCGCTCTACAGCACAGCCTCGTCATCCTGTGCAGGAACGGTTCGATGCGGGCTTCCGCGTAGACTTCTCGGCTGGTTTTTCTCGCCGGGGCCAATAGGGCTTGTCTAAGGATGCGTCGTTCAATGCCCGCGATCTCGTTCAATTTTCCCTTCGCCAGCGGTGTGACAGCGATTGCGGCGTATTCGAACAGCGGTCGGATGAAGGTTTTGTAAAGATGGAATGCAGTGTCCGCCGAAACTCCTCTGCCACCTGCTCTGACGGCGCGGAGCAGGTTGCTGCGACGACAGGCCGAGTTGATGACCCGGCGGTGTTGTTTTGTGAACGTCAAGTGCCGATCGAGGGTGATACCGAGGTATTCCCCTCTCTCTGCAGGCCGATCTTCTTCCCCCATAGAGAGAGGGAGAGTGGTTGCTGCATGCACTGGCGCCTTGTTCCTGCTACGTGTGAGAAGGTCATGAAGACCGACTTCGATGTGTTGGGCCGCAATCTCAATCACCTCATCCATCCTTCTGTGTCGCTGAGCGCTTTCTGCAGGTATTTTGTGGCGGATACCTCTTCTTCCTCCTCTTCTACGGCGATATGCAGGGGGACCATGATGGTCAAAGACGCTGGATCGGTTGGTCTGTTAGGGCAGGCCCAGTCGCCGGAGGCGTGCGCTCCCCGTAGTTGGCGCAGCGAAGGCGCTCGGCGTCACATTGTCCCACTCGGTGGGGCCTTCCGCACCTGGGGCACTTCAGGTTCTGCCTGCAGTCCATCGTCGGGTGGGCGAAGCTCTGGCAGCGGCCGCACTGTGCAGGAAGGGCTGGGGGTGGCTGGCTGGGTTCGCAGGCGTGCCTGCGGCCGTAGATGTTCAGCCCATTCTGTAAAAGAGTTTGTGCATTGCTTTCAGAAGTGGTTACGACATTTATCAGTGCCGTCGGCCTACCCGTGGCTCTGGACTGAATCCACCAGAGTTCTAAGAAGGTGACGTTCGCACGCGGCAGGCTGTCTTCGACGTCCTCCATATCTGTTTCGTGCTGGACTCCGCGGACGACGACCGTGAAGTCGAACATCTGCGGCACCCTACTCCGGTCCATCTGGGGTCGCTCTGTGCAGGTCACACTCAGCTGGGTCCCCAGCGCTTCCTCGAGCCTGCGCTGCTTCTGCATTATCCTCTCCGCCAGGTCCACGGAGATCTTTACTCTGGCCTTCCTTTCGCTGCGGAACAGCGTCACTTCACCTGCCGTAATAAAGAAGAATAGGCGGACAAGGGTGTTGAAGAGGATTTTTTGGGTAAGGTCGGCGGGGAAGTTTTCGATGGTGACCCAGGCGGGGGTGGTTGGGCGGGTGGAGGAAGGTCGGGGGGCAGGGGCATGGCGTGCAGCTCTTGGTTCGGGGCGTTGGGGCAAGGGCGTCGGCCTGGCGGCGGTAAAGGTGACGGTTGGAGGTGAGGAGGGTCTGGGTATCGGGTCGTGGCGTGGGGGCAGGGGTACGGCTGTGGAGGTGGTGGTCGGTGGTGAGGTGGGGATGGTCCGTGGAGACGGGGTCGGGGAGGTACGTGGTGCGGGAGTGGGGGGGGAGGCAGGAGTTATGGGGGGAGGACATGGATGGTTGGGCGGTGGAGGAGGAGGATGAAGAGTCTGACTTCGTCTTCTTCTTATTTTTCCTGCGAACCTCCCTGAAGTCGTCCGCATCGACTTCCTCCGCTGGTTTCTCCTAGTTGCGGGGAAAATAACCTGCGCCTTCCCTGCTCATCTTGCGATGCCTTAGCGGAATTAATCAGAATGGAAAAAAGAGTATCCCTGAAGGGGCTTATCTCTAGAAAGAGTTTGAGGAAATCTAGGCCGAGTGGGCTTATGGACCTGAAAAGGACGTTTTTCTCCCTCAAGGGGCGCCTGGCCCAGAAGGGGCTATACTGATTCCCAGAAGGGGCTTTTTACTAGAGACTATTAAAAAGAGCCTATTGAGAGAAAAGAGAAAGTCCGGCTGTCATCTAAAATATCTAGAAAGAGTTTGAGGAAATCTAGGCCGAGTGGGCTTATGTCCCTGAAAAGGCCGTTTTTCCCAGAAGGGAAAATCCTTCCAAATCCTTAATGACTTTCAGTCATTAAGGATTTGGAAGGATTTGGCTGAACGGATTTCAATTAAATTGTGTATATAAGATTTGTACAACATATCATAATGAAATCAAGATCTTTAAAGCGGAGCCAGGGAGCAGGGCTACCACAGTAAAAAGTTAAATATTATTTCTTTTACACATTTCTAGAGAACTGATCTAATCGATTTTAACCAATTATAGTATATTGAATCTTCATATAAAGAAATAACCAATATATTATGTTTTAACCAGGTCGACTAAACGGGGCTACCACAATATCAAGGTTAGAATTTTTCTGTAACTATGAATGTGAAAGAATCGAATTCAAAGAAATGTCGTGTAGTGCGAGTATAGAATGAGATAACGAGATGAATATGTATAGAACGGATCAAACAAGCAGGGCTACACCAATATCCGAAAAATAATTTTCTGATTTCAAAGCTAATACGTTAGTAAACTATTATACTGCGACGAATTTCACGATAAGAACTTCTGTATCAAGGGAAACTTGTGTACACCCCTACTTGTTATTTATTAAAATTGAACTGAAGGAAAGTAGGCAGATTAGTTCTTTCCAGAACTACTTGTAGTACTATTTCGTATATTTTAAATTTCGGTGTGCCCCTCCGAATAGTTTGAGTTACATGCTCTCCCTTTCATTGCCCATGTTGTCCCCAACCCATTTGAGAGGGTAGTTACGTCTCTGCTTAGCTTACTGAAAAGTTGCACACCTTAATTTAAAACAAAATCTTGGCGCTAGGAACTTTTCTTTGTCTTTAATGAAATCATTGTTCGCTACGTTAGTCGTTGCATCAAATCCGCAACACTAAATCACTTATTTTTCAGTTATCGTTAAACTGAATGAGAATGGCTTAAGTATGTAATAAAATAAGACTTACCTCTTCCACGCTGAATGACCTGCGTTTCCTTAAAGGCTCGTAAAAATCGTTTCCACTCCGACCGGCTATATATTGTTGGAATAAATAAAAATTGTATTAATAATTGAAATTTCTTCATTTTCACAAAAAAGATAACCGACTTATTTAAATTTAATGTTTCGTATTTATAACATGTGTGAAGAAGTACTAACCTCTTACAAACAATAAGTAGTGCAGGAAAACGTCGGCGGCACAAAAGCGAAATTATCTTTCTTCAGTGGATAGAAAAGGAAGAATGGCGGATGATGCACAAAATTCATATGTAAAAAGATAAAAGTTTATGGAGAGATTATTCTTAGAGTAGGGTTTTCCCATTCATTCGCGTGAAAATCCTTTTGCGGAATCGAGAAAAAAATATTTTCTAAGGATTGACGCAATGGAGCGTACACCGGTAGAGGATCGTTAATGGAACAGAACTGCTATACGACCAACAGTAAAAGCTTCATTATAGAGGCAGTTCTCGATTTAAGCAAAATTTGATTTACGCGTTTCTTTAATTTAGGCATTTTCTCAATTTGTGCGGTCCAAAAACATACATTTACGCGGCTTGAAACGTGCGTTTGACAAAAAGCGTGACTTTTTGTTTTGAAGTTCAGTTTAAAATTTGCCACCCTAAAAAAGGACTTATTATTATTATATTATATTTGTAATGCTCATTATTAGTAGTTTTCAAAGTAAATCAATGGAATAACTGGTAACTTAATTATTTTGTAGCTCAATTTGTACTTCGCCGCAAACGCCGCTATTATCGATGATGAAGCTTTAGTTTAAAATTTAAAGAAACGCCGTCATTTTGGAATGTAAGGTTTTCATTTGCTATTATAGTTGTACGTATTATGAAAATAATTTAAAGAAATGTTATTTTGTTTTTTTTTTAGGTTTTCATTTGCTGTTGTTTTCTTTAATTTTTTGTTAAACTGCATTATTTATGATAAAAAATGAATTCTTTTGACTCGAAACCGTACTGTTATTTTAATATTACGTCTTATGGGAAAATTGGACTTGTACTTCGTGAATTTGCATTTCGAGTCCGTTTTCCTGAACCAATTATTCGCGAAGTTCAGAAGGTTGTGTATTATTATTTGAAATTTCGGTGATGTTCGGTAGGCTAATACAGGAACGTAGGTACTTCACCTAACCTGGACATTTCAATTATTTTATATGGGAAAATTTTTCTCGTTATACGCGAAATTGATTTACACGGTAGTATTCAGGAACTCATTAACCGCACAAATCGATAACTACCTGTATAGAGAATATATTTTTTTAGAGAGGCTGTTATACGCCTTGCAGTTTTCATTTCGTTACTTTTAACAAAAATATTATTGTTCGTTATTTGCTTTCAAATTTTAAAATTGTAAAGGGTATCAATAATGAGGTCAGACTCAACCCTGTGGAATTTACTCATCATGAAAAAAAGAACTTAGTTACTTCAACAAATTTTATTTTGCACGACCGGTTTCACTACGATCGTAGCATCATCAGGTGATATAATATAAAAATCGTTCCACTATATAGGGATGGAGACAGGAGGCGTTAAAAAGAAAGCGAATGAAAGGTAAAAGAATAAACGGATAGGAAAAGGAAGGAGTTGGAAAAGAAGGCGAAAGCAACATAGTTACAAAATGTTACAGAAGCTTGGTAAAAGGGCCAAAGACAACAATGTTGATACAAAATATTTAAAAATTATTCGGTAAGCTAAATAAAGGAGGATGATTGTGGAAAAGGTATTCATATAAATTAAGCGAGTCTTCACAAATAATTATCTCTAGCTGTTCAAGAGCATTCAATTTGCGACCTTTAAGTTCAAAGTGGAGGAATTTAGGGTTAAAGGGACTATGATGATTGATGTTTCGCAAATTGAGAATTCAAATTATTTAAACGGAAGTATCGCTTATGTTCCTTAACCCTCTTGTCAAAACTGCAAAACTCCAAAAAGTAACTGAGGAGTAGAACGCAGGTTTAAGTTTAAGTTTAGGAAAAAGGTTTTACAGTTTATAAGAAATGTTTGCTAAAAATGGGAGTCTGCGCCAACTAAGAGGTTTGGAGGTGAGATTAGGCGGAAAAGAAACGATTTTTTGGGAGGCAATAAGTAAAGGTTTTTAGAGATAATTTTATTGATTAAACCAGTTTTTAGCCATTATTGATAGCGATCTGCTTAATGGTGTTAAGTTCTATAAGAAAATTGGGTTTAGAAAGGGGTATACTAAGAAGGGGGTGAAGCATAGAATGAAAAGAAGCGTCTTTGTGAGAAAAATGATGGGAAGAGTGATTGGGAATGACCTGATCTGTGTAAGTGGGTTTACGGAAAATCGCAAAGGTAGGTGTGTTGTTCAGCAGAAACAAAGTGAGATCTAAAAAGTTAAGCAAACCATTGGTTTCACATTCGACCGTAAAAGAAATGGAAGGATGGAGGGGATTTAAAAGAGTTAAACATTCAGAAAGTTGGTCATCTGTACCACTCCAGACACACAAGATGTCATCCACATACCTACCCAAAAATTCGGAATAAGTTAATAATGGATGGCCAGAATTAAAAAGGTTAACTTCAGAAATGTTGAGAAAGATGTCGGCGAGGAGAGGGGAAAGAGGGTACCCCATAGCGAGACCATCTGTTTGTTTATAGAAATTATTGTCAAAAAGAAAAACGTTTTGCTCAGAATACGCTTCAAGTAAGTTAGAAAAATCAGTTATCAAAAATTGATTGACACCTGCTTTGGAAAGCATATCTACAACAAATCTACGGTTTCTTTAACGGGAACAGAAGTAAAAACACTACAAACATCCAACGATACAAATTTTTAATTTCTGGGGAAAATTTTTCTTTTAAAGGTGTGCGACAACTCTGTGGAATTTTTAATGCCAAATTTGGGACTAAAATGAGAATAATCACGAAGAAGTGTATTGAGTTTGAAGGCAAGTTTATGGGCAGAGGTACTGGAGACAACCGGACTAATGGGGCAATCTCTTTTGTGAAGATTCGGTAAATTATAAAGTCTAGGAAGAAGGGGGTTCATCACTAATAATTTGTGTTTGTCTTTAGGAGTGAAAAGAAGAGAAATTGAAGAAATAGTTTTTTGGATCACAGATTGATAAATCGAGGTAGTCTATTTTTAGAACAGGAATGTTGTTGTTACGAATGAAATCATAACATTTCCCCAAATAAACGTCTTAAATTTGTGAAAGTAACTAAGTCCTTTTTTTCATGAAGTAAAGGGTAAGTCCGTATAATTTGGACCACCTAAATTTGAATGCGTATAAACTCCTAAGAAAGCATGGTCAGCAGAAATGATTTTTTTTGTGAAGAATAGTATAACATATAGCTGACTTTGACGCAAGTATTTTGTATATATTTATAAACCATTATTTTTAAAAAATTGTTAAAAGAAAATTTTACAACCTTTTAAGTTGGACAGAAGCTGTGTAATTTGGACGAAGATGCCGTGTAATTTGGACCTGTTCAATAAAACACATTTAATTATGTTTTCTGTAGTTATTGACTAGAAATTTCAACAATGACATTAAAACAAATTGTCCAAATAATAATTTAAATAAAGATTAAAATTAATTATCGCACTGTCACAGAAATTACAATCCTCTTTACGTAATGCACCAAATTGCCTAAACAATGAATGAAATAAAAAATAATAATTATTATTGAAAAAATATTGATGTAAATTGAGAAATAGCCACAACCTGCTTATTTTCGTACAAATGCGTCTCAGAAATAATAGTTCTCATCAATAAAATCGGCACAGTTTTCATGTGATCATTTACACTTATCCCACTTACTGCAGTCTTCATCGTGCGTTTCCCTACAAAATAGACTCAAGTCTCTCCAATATCCAATGACATTTGTTTCTTTTAAGTCAAAATTTTTGTTGTTGCAAATAACTTTTTCCTTTTCGGTTTAGCTTCCGAAGAGCTAGGTACGTTATTAACCCTTGAGGGGTAACGTGGGATTTAATCCCGCCAGTGGTAACGTTGGGTCCAAGGGACCCAGGTAACAAAATGGCTTGTAAAAATTTAAGCGTTAGAGAATACAGCATGAAATTTGCTCTGTTATACTTAAATACATATACATATAACTAATATAAAATAGTTTATTTTTTAAAAAACAAAAAATTGCCTTCAAAACAGATCTTATTTAAAAATTCCTAAAATTTGCAAAATAAATTTAAAAAAACGCACAGAAATTCAATTGTTATCAGTGCAATCACTGCACATCATTAATGCCTGTATAAGACATATACTTCAAACAATTTTGGCAGTAATACTTTGACTTAGAGTCTTTAAAATAAATGCATCTTTCTCTCTTATTTGTCTGCATTGGTGGATATTGCTGAACTTGGTAGCCTGAATACTTTTGAGCAAGCAGCCTCACATCCTTATATAAATACATGTTCGTCGATCTATTCTTTAAGTATTCTTCAATTAAACGTTAAACGTCCTGAAAAAATTCTACTTAATGCCTTGACACACCTTAATCACCGGAAGTATCAATTCAAAAAATAAAAATGATTTCTTACTAAGATTGTTTAGAAAAATTCTTCGCTCTTCAACTGACTTGTTGTTTACTTTGAATATTATGTGTGCGTTGATGGCACCAATATTAAAAAAGTGAAGAAAATATTCAAAGGCAACCTTCTCAAATTTCTTGACACAATGTAGTCAGCGCACATGGCGTCCACCACATCAACGCCTCCTTTGCTAGCATTGAAGAACGTGATAATCACCTTTTTTGTTGTCTCCCGTTTCTGTGTCTAATTTTGCATTATGGTGCATACTTGAAAACAGGTTAACAACCTTATTCATTTTTGGAATGTAAGAAACTAGCATCATGTCCTCTTGAAACCCAAACAAACTTGTGCAAATATTACGATTTTTAGGATTTGTGAATTCAGTAGGCAACTCGGCCTTATTCCTCTTTCAGTCCCTACAACAGTTAAATTATAGTCTTTCATCATTTTTTTCACTATAGCATAACTGGTAAACCAGTTGTCTTCCTGTATTTTACACAGGCCTCCACATCCGTTCTACAACATCGAGCGGTTTGTTGCTTACTTTTAAAACTTCTGGCGGCTGGTTTCCGGCATATATTTTCAAATTCAAAGTATAATACATTCTAGCATCAACCAAGGCATATATTTTTATTCCATATCGGCTTGGTTTGCTCGGTATGTATACCACATACTACTAAGCATACCACACCTACCGCGGATTGCTATATGCATATCATCAACAGTTAGAAACTCTCCAACAGAGTACGACTTCGAACAGTTTGCAACAAACGCTTCAAATAATTGTCGTGTAGGTGCCAGATTGTCCAGTCTATGCCTCTCATTTCGAGTTTGTTTGTCATCAAACCGCAACCTTCGTAATAGAAACCTTAACCTCTGAAGAGACATGCTTGCAATAAAGAGGGGCATTCCAATTCCAATATCTTCCTAGAATTCCTCAATATTTCTTCTTCCTTTTTTGTGCACCAGCTAGATACTAAAGTCCAAGTACACATCTTATTTCCATGACATCAGTATAATGTTTGAAAAGTAATTGCTTATCTCTTGATTATATATGTTGGTGTATTTTAATACGTCTTCAATCACATATTCACTAAAAAAAGATCCCAGCATTCTAAATGTGATTTTGCATTTTTAGCTTCTCCGATACCATCTTGTGAGTGAGTGCCAATATTGGGCGCCTCGTGCGCACTGCGGTGGGGGGCTGCTCTTTTCTCCACCTAGTTACTTTGTTTCTTCCAACAAATACGCGGCTCTTCCGACTTTCCTCATCTCTGCTTAAATCGCTCTGTAAATTAAAACTAGCCTTGATAGAAAAAGAAAATGAAAGTTCAACATCTAAATGAAAAGAAAAAAAGATTCTTACCTCAAGTTCTTCCTCGCTCTCAGAATCATGATCACTTTGAAACTGGAAGTTTGGATCAGTCTCTTCAGCATCACTATAAGATGTTATCTCTACAGACTCATTTAACATTTGCAGCACTAATTCTGAGTCATCCTGTTCCTCATATCAAAGAATTTCTTGAAGACGCAGAAGCCATCACACGAAAAAACTTTCACGAGAGGTAACGTAGGGTCTATCAGACCCAAATAACACTTTACTCTTTGACAACTGTTGAGAAACTAAAAGCTGGGACACATGCCGTCTCATGAGTATTCGATAGGAAGGTACTCTAATGGATAATGTTGCAACTCAAACCGATCTAGTTCAAAAATACAAATACAAATGGCGTTGGTTCTGTCAGACCTAACGTTAGTACTGCAGGGCTGAGAGATTTCTTATATGGTAATCGATGGAATAATAGGAAACTATGCAGAATGGCATAAGCTGTAATTTTGGGAATAACTTTGAAACAGAAAAATTCTGCTATGACCAGGAATCGAACCCGGGTCTTCCACATGCCGGGAGGATATTCTACCACTGAACTACCTTAGCAGATAATCTTTCCTGTTTTTGAATGTGGGTGTTTTTCTTAGTTGGGTCCGGGCTAGCCAAGCTAGTATCAACAAGCCCCAACGGACGTCCTCCAAGAGAACGTCAAAGAAAACCCCTCCCTCTCAAATGGTGAGATTGCCAAAGCCAGAAATTGATGGAATAATAGGAAACTATGCAGAATGGCATAAGCTGTAATTTTGGGAATAACTTTGAAACAGAAAAAATTCTGCTATGACCGGGAATCGAACCCGGGTCTTCCACTTGGTAGAATATCCGCCCGGCAAGTCGAAGACACGGGTTCGATTTCCCATTTCCCATTGGTTTTCATTTACTCTAAAGAGATACTATTTATTTGCCGTTTTGATGAGCTTTTAATTCCATCGGCAAATGCCAGAACAGTTAAATTACCAACGACCAGGTATTACAAAAATGAAACAGTAAGGAAGATACAAAGAATAATTAAAAGAAAATACTTACGTCATACAGACGTTCTTACGCAAATGCAAATTATTCCGGTAGTTAAGTTCCCGATATGAAGTAAACGTACATTGTTTATACTCGTTGCTACGAACGAG
Organism: Tanypteryx hageni; assembly: GCA_028673005.1. Classification (NCBI taxonomy): domain Eukaryota; kingdom Metazoa; phylum Arthropoda; class Insecta; order Odonata; family Petaluridae; genus Tanypteryx; species Tanypteryx hageni. The sequence continues at coordinate 242,340,537 of CM054113.1, read as the reverse complement.
AATTATAGTTTGTTTATACTTGCTATTTTAATAAACGTCCTGGAAAGATACACTGCGGTAATATGATACAGATGCCACCTTGCTTTTAATTAATTTTTAGAAGGCTATCACAGCACAATTCGAGTTTACAGAATATTTCCCCCGTTTTATTCAAATAAAGCTTATTCATCAACATCGTTCGAAATCCAAATCGAAATGTAAACAAACAAAAGGACGTAATATCGTCAACGAGCTCCATTTTCACGTAATATTACTGCAAATTCAAATGAGATTGCCATGGTAACTTCAGACAAAGGTTTTCGCAGAACTGGCATCGGCTTTCGGAGACTGCTGCTTATCTCCTACGTTTGGCACCAGTTGCTGGTGGGAATGATCAGGGACTAAGTCTTTCTCTCCTGACCGCATTTATATGATGTTCTCGTCCTTTGTGTAACGGCCATATAAATGCACGCAGAAGACGATCCCTGAAGGTGCACACCTGCAGCGGGTGCGAAACATCGGACTCAAAGGTCCACAATACGCAGCAGATGCGGAAACCACGGGGAACAATTTGGCTTTTACACTCCAACGCGGAATTCTTAATATTTTCTGTGTTTTATATTACAAACTAAAACAAACATTCTTGCAATTTTAATTCATTTATGTCGGCCAATCGCCATTGTGCTTAGCAGGGCCGGCTTAACACACTAAGCGTACTAAGCATTGCATGGGGGCGCCGAAAGATCTGCCAATTTTTTTAACACATTGGCGGACACAAACGTCCTGATAGAAGTATGAAATATGACACATGAAAAATAATGCGTTTTAAGAAAGTTTTAAGGCAGTTCTATATAAATTTCATTTATTTATGCTATTATTTTATATCATTTTCGGGTATTTTTCTCACGACGTCTATACACGTTGTGTCAAGACATATCCAATTTGATTTCAGTGATTCGACAGAACTTTCATAGACGTCGACGTCAATAGACGTTGTGCCAAATTATATGAATATAGCTTCTGCAAGATGACAATACGTGAAGACACGTCTACAGTTTTTTATTCATGAAAAATAAATTTAAAAACTTCCATCATCTAAGAATGTGTTTATTATTTAACTTAGCGCATATCACAAAAAATAATGAAATTGAATGAAGAAAAGCAATCAGCAAAAACTGATCGACAACTTTCAACAAATCTTCCGTTGGTATGGCAGTAGAGATATCGAAAGTGCACGTACATGAGTTTTAGTTACATAGTTCGTTAATACAGACCGCGAAGTCTCCACACGTGTCAAAGCGTTGCTAAACCTCGCTGACGTCATTAGACATTCTGCCGTATCATATGAATCGGCAGACGACGTCTAAAGATGTTCTGTCCGCTAATATGTTAAAAATGATAAATGGCCACACACACACACACACCCACTGTATCTTTTCTTTTGAGAAATAAATAAGGAGAGTTGCTTCTCAGATTTCAAATGATTGCGAGCTCCTTTCCTCCTTATCACAATATACTACAGGAAGTAAAGTAAATAGTATGTAAGAACGAAAAAACTTTGTTGTCTCCTTCGCCAATGATCAACATCCCACCAAGTCGAAATAGACCACAAAATCTTTCCCTCACCCCGGGTGAGTCACCCCAAAAAATATCACTTCCATCCTTCCTCTCCATTATTGCCCTTTTAAACTCAGTTCATTGCAAAGATTAGTACCCCTACGGAAAGACCGGAAACTTAACGCTATAAAACGATTCCCAGATTTTCTATGGAAGGCGACAATCGATGGGTCAACGGGAAAATTTGGAACTACGTCTTAACGAATGCTAGCGTTACGTCACCACAGTATGTCCCTCGCCCCCTTCCCCTCTCGTTTTAATACGATAATCATAGCACATATAAATTGCACGGACAGATTAAATTGACTTAAATGAAAGAATTGCATATAAGAAATCAAATTTATTACCGTATATCACACATTGCGAGAGTACAAAGTCATTATCAATTTACATAACAGTGAGGTATTTTTACATAAATATTATACAATCAAGATATAAAACTGAATTATTGTAACAGAATTTTATAACGTTAATACCTTTTATGCATGAAACGTATTTAAAGGAAATTCACGTGGACGACGAAAAACGTCAAACTTTCACGTCAAGAATGAATTTGTGGATCAAGCAAAAATCAATTTGTAAAGTGATTTCTTCGGCCCTGGAACACATTCTCTTTCTGTTGCACCTGTAAAATGAACGAAAATTAATTTCTAAGAATGTCAATCATTAAACCTGCTAAACCTAACGAAATTGATGTAGGAGGCAATGGGCATGCTTCAAATGTTGCAATAAATGTAAAATAAGGCAAATGCGCCTACGGCCCATTTCGGTCCATAAACAATGTTTCTATGAAGATCACATTACCATTTGTAAAATTAAACACATCACATTGCACTACAAAATGTCCACTTTATCTCTAATTTATTCTAAGCACAGTTGTATTTGCTGATGTTTACGTGTTCACAGCAGTTACAGTTAGCCCATTTAAGATCTATATGTATTCATCATATAACAAGGAAAACTTTTGATATAGAAATTTAAATTTCTCGATTGAAAAATATATGCATATTTCTAAATGTGTTTTGAAACAAACAATTATCTTAAAGTCTAGGATTATAAACAAATGCATAATGAGAAACAAGAAATAATCAAGTCAACAAATTCTGTAAATTCAAAATATTTCACATTAAAACAACGAGACATCGCTATGGTACACTTATTTCATTCTATTACAAGCACAATTCTATCCTCGGGCGTCTATGTTGCAGTTTAACTTCCAAACTCACTATAATCTTCTGATAGCCGCGAGAAGTTTTAAACAGAAATTTCAGTTACTCAATCTAAAGTTACGGCTTATTTTTTTGAACTGACACGAACCATATTCACGGCCAGGGCAATGGATGACACAGCTAGGTGAAGTAAGCGAGGCTTAACACCTAAAAATGAGAAACATTTCCTCTCGAAATGCTTCTCGCACACAGACAAACGAGAGAAATTTCTTTCCTTCCTTCCTAAAAGATCTATCCATTGCAGGTATCTGTTAAGAAAATATAAAAGCATTCTCTTAAAACGCATTCACATAACACTTCGTAGAACTACTTCGTTAGAATTTTTTCAAAAATATATGATATTTTTAAGACTTACCTGTTGATTGGAGATCAGAACAAATTCATTCCGTCACGTTTTCTTAAACAGTGATGAATGCATATCTAATATATATCTACTTGACAAAATCAGAGTAACTGACCACCGCTCAATAAGCAATGGCGAACTTTTATCAAGCAAAATGGCCGCTGTTCCGTTACGATACACAAGGAACGTGTGGTGATGCGGTAGAGAGAGAGAAATAGAGGGAGAAAAAGAGAGAGAGAGAGAGCTGACTGCGACTGCAGCGCCTATCTCGGGCCCCTTAGCATAGTGAACTACGTGTAAAAGCTGGGAATCTATTCTCCCATAAGAGTTTCATACCCCTGGTTCATTGTAACTCTTGATAATGGACGGAAGTCTAAAAATGTTTCTCTCAAAATAATAAACTGTTGTAAAAAGTGCAGTGTAGTTATTTATTTATTCATTCTGGGACTTAAAGTTGAAAGGTAAGCAACTACCATTATATTCCATTAGCATTAGCAAATCAGCATTATAAATTATAATTTATAAAATATAGAATATAATTTTTAGCCGTCGAAAATGGAAAGAAGAAAGCTATCTGGTGCACAAAACAAGAAACGAAAAACTGAGAGGGAACTGGAGCTGCATAAGCACAAGGGCTCGTTGGAAAAGTATTTCAAGAGGGACATCGCGAATCAAGAACTCGGTGAAGACACTGAACGCAGTCTTGGAAATATGACATCTGAGATTAAGAATGGTAAAGAAAAAGTTGACGAGACACAAAAGGGAACCGTCAAAATTTGTGAATTTAACATTCCTTAAGCCGAAGTGAAGAACGAAGAGCTGAAACCAACACTTAAAGACATTAATGTAGAAGACAGAAGTGTGGCTATCGACGTAGACTGCAGCTTGGTCTTTGCTGATAAGTGAAAAAATAAGAAATATCATAATTGAGAGAGGCCCAGTACAAATAGAAAATTTTGATTTACCAAGCGATAGTACTGGTTGTATGTTTAGTCAGGCTTACTATGTTAGGAAATTGACTAACAAAGAAAATATTCATAGAGACTGGGTAGTATATTCCGTGAAGGGGAACTGTGTATTTTGCTTCTGTTGCAAAATTTTAACTGTCTCTCTAATAGTCAGTTAATTTCGTCAGGTTACAATAACTGGCAAAATTTAACAGTTACCTTAAGTACCCACGAGTGCAGTAAAAGTCATTTAAGTAATTTAAGATAGTGGTATTATTTAAAGAAAAAATTTAAAAATTTCAGTACAATAGACTGTGAAGTAGAAAAATTACATGCTTCAAAAACGGCGTTGGAGAGCGGCCACGACAAGAATAACAGATAGTAAAATACTTGGGGGGTCAATGTTTAGCCTTTCGAGGTCCCAGTGATAAGCTGTTTGAGAAATATAATGATAAATTTCCAAAATTAATAGAATTATTTTCTAAATTTGATATTGTTGTGTCAAAATATGTAGAAAAAGCTCAAACGAACCAAAATACTGTCCACTATTTAGGAAAGAATATCCAGGATGAGATAATAGGTTTACTTTCAAAAAGTATTTTAAATTGCATTACAAGTAGTATTGAAAAATCTAAATATTTTTCAATTATGCTAGACTGCACACCTGATGTCAGCCACAAACAACAGATGTCAATCATTGCACGTTATGTAAACGTCAACGAAAGTAATGTTTCCATTGAAGAAAGTTTCCTGGGATTCATAAAAATTACAGACGCAACTGGAGAGAATTTATCCAACCTTTTAACAAACATTCTTAATGATTTAAACTTAAATATTGACGACTTAAGAGGGCAGAGATATGATAATGCTGTCAATATGAAGGGGAAACATCACGGGCTTCAAAAGCATATTATACAAATGAACCCTCGAGCTTTCTTTATCCCATGTGGAGCCCGTTCTTTAAACTTAGTAGTTAATGATGCTGCTAAAATTAATTGTAAAATTGTTGGTTTTGTTGATACAATTCAAGAAGTATACAAGTTTTTCAGTGCTTCCACAAAGCGGTGGGACACATTACTCAAAAATGTCAAAAAAATTATTATAAAACCTCTGTCCGATACGAGATGGGAGTCGAGGGTTAACGGCATACGTCCCTTAAGGTGTAACATTGGAGAGATCTACGATGCCCTAATAAAGTTAGTAAAACTGGATAAGTCAGATGTAAAAACAAAATTTGAAGCTCGAGTCTTACAATTAGCTTCAAAAATAAAGGATTATAATTTTTGTGCTCAGTTGTGGTGTGGTACAATATTCTTAACAGAGTCAATGTCATGCAACAGCAAAATGCAGATTTAGCAACATCATTAGAGTCAGTTAATTCTCATTAATAATTCATTAAGAAATACCGATCAGAAAAAAGGTTTGACAAAACTATTGACGAAGCCAAAACATTAGGCGAAGCGTTAGAGTTACAAGAAGAGTTCAAGAGTGAAGCTACTTTGAGAAAACGCAAAACAAAACAGTTTTTTTTTTTAATATGAAAAAGAAGAAGAAATATTTATGCCTCCAAAAGAGAAATTTAAAGTTTCTTTTTATTACGCTATCTTTGATACAATTCATAATTCCATAGGAGAACGGTTTGAATTATTTAAAAAACACGAAAGCTATTTCAATTTTTATACGATTTTTTTTTAATGAAAGCATTCCCACCAGTGAATCAAAAAACTTTTGTATACATTTAGAATCAGTCTTAACGAGTGGGAACATTAAAGACCTGAATGGCGTTGAATTGTATGAAGAGCTTATTGTTTTTAAAAGATTTTATTAGTTTTAATAATTAGAACTCACCACTAATCGTTTTAAGAGAATTTATAAAAATAACTTGGAAATTGCCTTATGTAATATTGTCATTGCTTTAAGAATACTATTAACTCTTCCAGTATCAATAGCAACAGGAGAAAGATCGTTCTCAAAATTAAAGAAAATTAAAAATTATTTACGCTCGACAATGTCACAGGAGCGGTTAGTAGAACTTTCGGTGATTGCTATTGAAAATGATATTTTAAATAAGATTAGTATTGACACCATTACAGATGAATTTGCTTGTGTTAAAGCCAGAAAGTTAAATTTGTGGTTTTTATTCTTTTTTCTGTAACTTGTATTTTTCTTTTAACTTGTATTTCTGTTTTTTACGTTTAAAGCCCCTCCCTAAGGACTGCATAACCTTACAGAGGTGGGAGGGTTTGTGTACTCTTACGAACCAAAGAGCTATGCCGGCGGGAGATAATTCTCCTGGTAGGACCATCCAAGCCGGAAAGGTCTGAGGGGAAGAGTCAGACTAAGAAGCAGTCTTGGGGGTTTTACATCCCCCTGTGCAAGGGCAGCAGCTTGCACAGTACCTCTGTAGGTGGTGATCATGTGGATCTGAACAGCTACAGATGGGTAATCACTCTGTGAAACTGCGATGAGGAAAGCAAGGGGAAACTACCTCATTATATTTCCCATGATAGGCTGAAAAGCTGAAATACCTCTATGGATCTTTCTGGGGTAAAATATTCCGGAGGTAAAATAGTCCCCCAATCGGATCTCCGGGTGGGGACTACCCTAGGGGATGCACAGAGGAAATTTAACATTAATAGGAAAGCAAGTGGTGAGAAATTAAGAATAGACACATGGAATGTTAGGACTATGAATTCAGGGGGTAAACTAGAGAACTTAAAAAGGGAAATGAGAAGGAATAATGTAGGTATAGTAGGTCTTAGTGAAGTTCGGTCGGAAGGAGAAGGCGAGATAAATTCAGACGAATTTAAGATTATTTACTCGGGAGGGGAGAAAAAGGAAAGGGGAGTGGGGATTATAATGAGAAAAGAGATAGCTGAAAGAATTAGCAAGGTAGTGACAGTTAATGATAGATTAATAGCCGTAAAACTTCAGATGGAGCCAGTGGAAATGCTTATAATTCAAGTGTATATGCCAACAACTAATGCTGGCGACGACGAAGTAGATGAAATCTATGAACAGATTATGTAGATATTGGAGGAGGATGGAAAAGGAAAAATCACCACCATAGTAATGGGAGATTGGAACAGTGTAGTCGGAGAGGGACAGGAAGATAACATAGTGGGAAAATATGGACTAGGGAAGAGAAATAAAAGAGGGGATAAACTTGTGGAATTCTGCCATAGAAATAGATTGATTGTAACTAATACATGGTTTAAGCATCACCAGCGGAGACTTTACACATGGAGAAGCCCAGGAGACCAGAGACGATACCAGATAGATTACATACTAGTCAATGAAAGATTTAGAAATAGCATTAAAAATGTGAAAACACTACCAGGGGTAGATATCGATTCTGACCACAACCTTTTGGTGGCAAATATACAATGTAGACTGAAGAGCGTTAAGAGAAACATAAGAGTAAACAAGAAATGGAACTTAGAGGAACTCCTTAAAAACAAGGAGGCTATCATGACTGAGCTGGAGGAAAGGTTGGGGGAGAGAGCTGAAGAAAATAGGAAGAGTGTAGATGAGGAGTGGAGATACATCCATAGCAACATTAAAGATGTAATGGAAAAGAAGGTAGGAAAGATAACGGGTGAAAGAAACAAAAAACCCTGGATCACAGCAGCCATGCTGCAAAAAATGGAAGAGCGGAGAAAGTGGAAGAACATAAATACTGAAGAAGGCCAAAGAAAGTACAAGGAGTTAAATAATGCTTTAAGAAGGGAAACAGATAAAGCCAGAGAACAGTGGATAAATGAAAAATGCGAGGAGATTGTCGAATGTGAAAGAATTTGTAGAACAGACCTCATGTATAGCAAAGCAAGGGAACTATTCAAGAAAAAAGCAAGAAAGATAGGACGTAAAGGAATCATGAACAAAAGTGGTAAAATAGTATCGGAGCCAAACAATGTAAAGAATGTCTGGAAAGAATACATTGAGGTTCTGTATGACAAAGAAGGAATGCCAAGAAATATTGAATTAAATGAAAAAGAGGATGTAGAAAAAGATCAGCTAGGAACAAGTATTCTCGAGTCTGAAGTTAAAAGAGCAATTGATGACATGAAAAGAAGGAAGGCAGTTGGGAGTGATGATATACCCGTGGACGTTCTTAAGGTTTTGGGATCTAAAGCAGTTAAGCAACTCACAAAATTTTTTAACCAAGTATATGATACTGGCATATGGCCTGAAGATTTTTTAGATGTTGTGATGGTACCACTGGAGAAAAAGAACAATGCAAAATGTTGTAAGGATTACAGAACTATTAGTTTAATTTCTCATACAGCTAAAGTTCTAACCAGAATAATAACCAAAAGAATTGAATGTAAAATAGAAAAGGAGCTGCAAGATAATCAGTTTGGTTTTAGAAGAGGAAGGGGGACTAGAGATGCTATAGGATGTATGAGGATGATGATAGAAAGAGCGCTAGAAGTCAATAAAGGTATGTATTTTTGTTTTGTAGATTGGGAGAAAGCTTTTGACCGAGTGAAATGGGATAAAATGCTGGGTATTTTAAACAAAATAGGAATAGATTGGAAAGATAAAAGACTGCTTAAAAACCTTTACTTTGATCAAAAGATTAGAGTCAGGGTTGAAGGAGAAGAAACAGAAAGTATTTCAATAGGGAGGGGAGTGAGCCAGGGTTGTCCTATTTCACCAGCGATATTTAATATTTATGCAGAAACAATAACAGAAGAAGCGTTGATGGAAGAGAAAGGATTTAAGATAGGAGGTGAAAGTATTACCACCATTAAATACGCAGATGATCAGGGCTTAATAGCAGAAGGCGAGAAAGAGCTTCAGAGGATGACAGACAGACTAGTTGAGGTTGGCCAACAATATGGAATGAAGATCAATGCAGAAAAAACGAAACTCATGGTGGTTTCAAAGGAACATAAAGAATTAAATATAATGGTAAATGGCCAAAAATTGGAACAAGTGAGTAGTTTCAAATATCTTGGCAGTATTTTAGCGCAGGATGGAAGTAGTACACAGGACATCAGAAGTAGGATTGCAATGGCAAAAGCAGCATTTAACGAGAAGAAGGAGCTTCTCACAAGCAAGAAAATAAATTTAGAAACAAGGAAGAAATTAGACAAATGCTACATATGGAGCATAGCTCTTTATGGTGCAGAGACGTGGACGGTAAGGAGGAAGGAGGAAAAATATTTAGAAAGTTTTGAGATGTGGGTATGGAGGAGAATGATGAAAGTGAAATGGACAGAGAGGAAGAGAAATGAAGAAGTATTAGAAATGGTGAGAGAAGAAAGGATGCTAATAAAAACAATCAGGAAAAAAAAGCAAAAATGATAGGGCACATATTGAGAAGACAGTGTTTACAAAGGACGATCTTAGAAGGAAAAATTAGTGGAAGAAAAGGAAGAGGGAGAAAAAGAATAGGAATATTAGATAATATAAAGCAGGGATATAATACTTATAGAGGTATAAAAGAGGCTTCTAGGGAGAGAGAGAAATGGAGGCAGCGATTCAGTTAAAACCTGTCTTCGGACAGAAGGATGATGATGATGATGATGACGTTTAAAGCGTTGATTTAGTACATAATAAATACATATATGAATCTTGCATATGTCTTTTATTATTTAACCTTAAACCGACTTTGTCCTTATCAATGTACTTTTTTGAACTTATTATGTTCGAACAAATGTTGCATGTGCATGGTTGGGGGAAGGGAGGCCCCAAATGAACATTCACATATGAACACCAATGAGCCTTAGACCGACCCTGTGCTTAAGGGTGCGTTGCTTAGCAGAGTTGTAATCCGGAGATTGTCGTTATAACCCACTGTTGAACTTGTGTTACAATTATTTTACGTCAAAGGTGTGCAATATTGGGGAGGTCCATTACTTAAAAGTTAATTTTATAGGATTCATATATTTTCATATCTACGGAGAGATATTATCTCCGATGGAGTGTTAAACTAGCCTCAATTTGTTGGATTGTCATATTATGCAACCAAATGTTAAGTAGGTTTTAATGATACAATCACAATTCTAGTAATTGCATAGCGTTCACTTATGAAGCGATAAACTGGCTTTTTTCATTCTATCGGTATTTGGAGTCCGATTTTGTAAAAATAAGATTTGGTTTTAGAGAAAATTGGGTCCGTGGGGTAGTTGGAAATGAATATCTTCTTCTCGGATTATCGAATCTGCTGTGCTTAAAGGCGGCAACGCTCCAAATAAAAATAGACAATCCCTTCTTAATTTAATTATTTATAAATTCTATGTAGAATACCATTTCGAACGTCATAATGATTTTAATACCGACACCAATCATGTGACGTCATGCACGCTCGCCCCTCATACACTCTTTTAAAGGAGAAAATTCTCTCCCGGCAGCCATTCGCCGAAATGAGGAAGCGCTTCCCGGAGGCGCTGGGCAAAATCCACGCGGTCGCAGGGGACGTCTCCGTCCCTGACCTCGGCCTGTCCTCTGCAGATCGACGTCTCCTCGCCTCCAGAGTGTCCGTTGTGTTCCACTCGGCGGCCAACATAACTTTCAACGCTTCGATTGCCGCTGCCGTGGCGACCAACCTCCGAGGCACGCAGAGGGTGGTGAAGTTGTGCAAGGAAATGCCCAAGATAGAGGTGAGTGAGTGTGGCTCGAGGGGTCGCTTGAATATTGAGACGTGAAACGGCTGCTGCAGTGCCGGTGGAGAAGATTTAAATCTGTGCGAGATGGAGCTCCTTGCGGGGATTCCGAAAATTACGTCCTCCATTCGTAAAGATTTTTCAGGAAACTTGATTTTGTTATTTTACCCGTAATATGCAGTAGAATTTAAACTTTCTATCGTTCATTCGGGTGATTTGAAAAAAGGTGTTTACGGCCACGATCGCTTCCGTGCCCTCACAGTTGCATTGTGCTCACTCCGAGGATATATTTCGACATCGAGTCTCTCGCTTAATTAAATATGCGCTCGAGTCTATAAAGGAGGTTACTCCGGACAGTGAAACTGTTCACTCCCACGGAAATCCTCCTGTTCAGTATGAAACCATTCTGGAAACTTCGAAGTAAATAAAAAACGAAATGAAATTGAATGAAGCTACAATCTCCCGCTGTCCTCAACGAAGTGCTCTATCGGTAGGGACCGTTCGAGCTATCGATTGCGTTGAGGTAAAAGCAATTGCCACGGATTGAGCGTTAACGGTCCGTTCCCCGCCGTCCTTTCTCAGTGCATGGTGTACGTGTCGACGGCATTCTGCAACTGCGGCGTGGAAGGCGAGATCGTGGAGGAAGTCCTTCCGGCGCCGTGCGATCCAGAGTGGCTCGTCGACAGAGTGGAGGAGATGGATCCGAAAGCCTTGAAGCAGGAGGCGCACACGTGAGACCCACTTTATGTATTTACATCTGCGACGTAATTATGCCCATTAAATTATTGCACAAGGCCGTTGCCTCTCTGTACATGTGCTCTTGCTGATAATTCGACATATAATTGGTTAAATTCAAATGACAAATATCTGCATGATAGTATTAGAGTATTAACGATAGGAATAAAATTCAAGCATCAATTCAAAATATTGATTTGTGAAAATTATCCGTAATATCAAACGAATAAAAATTTATTAGGTGAAAATTGGATTTTTTTATTCGTTTACCAAAAATAAATTCTTAATTCGATAAGTAAGCTTCGTCTTTGGTGAGGATTTATAAAAAAACTTAAATCACGCATGGCAGAGTTGCAGTTGTCTCAAAGTCGATTATCCTATTTAAAATTGAAAAATTAATTTTTTTAGTGTAGAAGTACTTATATCTCCTTTAATAATGTTTTGATATTTTTGTTTTCTGTGTGTAATATTTTCTCGGGATGCCGCAGAATATGGTAGGACGTACTAATGTCTCATAAAAATGCAAAAAACCACAAAATGCTATCATGTGATAATAAAAATTATGAGAAACCGTTATATACGTATAAAGGCTTTAAAATGCTTTTTAGGCTGGTTTCCAAAGGAAACATAGCCTTATGAAGTGGTCCTGTGTCTGTGTGTGTGTGTCCCCCACTATCAACTTTAGCATCAATGGACGGATTTTCATGAAAGTTGGAATGAGGCTCGTGCTGCCAGGGCCCACCTCCGGGCAATATTTTATTTGACGATGATTGAAGTTCCGGGTTCGATTCCAGGAACGTTTCTTCCCTATTTTCTTTACATAGGAAGTCACAAATTCATCGTGCAGAAATGTTTTCTTTAATACTTTAAAATACCCTAAAATTGTGGTATCGGAGCGAGGTTTGTACTGTTCTAAGGGGAACGGAATGCAAATTCTAATTCTTATCATTGAATTTTTATAATTGTTGCTATTTTCTTGTATTTCTGCTGAAACATAGCGTTTTTGCGCTTTAAATTGCATTTTATCGGATTGTTGGCATGGAGACGATTATTATCGAACTCGACTTGAGCATAGACGAGTGAACAAATGGATTATTTTCTTTTCTACTCGACTACACTTCAGCAATGGACAGTTGATACACACATGTTAACGTATAAACCGAAACATGTATTAAATTCGTTTAATTAACAAATACATTCAAAATATAATGTTGCTTTTAGTATTTTAAACCTAATATTGATCTATTAATTTGTTTATAATTTTTCTCTATCAGTGATAAACTATGAATTACAAATGGTATTTATGGTATGAGAGTTCCTTGGAATGACTAACATACTGAAACATTTCCTGTCAATATCAGTAATGAATTCGGAACGTCAACTTTGGGGAACCAGCCTGCATTAGTCCTGGTTTAAACTTCTTCTTATTCATTAAAATTGCACGTTTGCGTTGGCAGAAAGAGTATCACAATGGTATTCTCCATAGCGGACTAATATACGCGATATAGTTGCTGAAAAGTTCTTATTTAAGTCGGCTATTAAAAAGTCCTTTATTTCCCTAAAAATTGTTTATGTTACATACTATGGTACTGATGTCACGATTGGTGCAAGTAATTTTCAGGTAGAACGTCGTTGTAAACTACATATATGTATTTTATCGCTCTGTTCCGGAGTAAACTTTTTTACTGTGCGCTTTGATAAAAAAATTCTTGTATTTGTTATTTAATGTCAGTTTTTATTTTAAAAATTTTACGAGCTGTGTTTCTTATCGATTTAATTATAAAAGACCAGGCAAATATTTCTGGGAAATTTTTGCAATTTGGTGAAGTGAAATTAAGCGAAATTATATTATTCAGCATTATTACGATTCCACTTGAACTATATCTTAGCTACGAAAACAAAATTGGATTAACACATACGATAGAAGTATACTTTTGTCATATTGGCTGATTACAACATAGAGATTAGCACCAAATTCTACGCGGGTTGATCGAAATTTAAGGTAAATTTTTTGATTGATATCTAGTTGTAGTTATTAACACCGGAAATTTTTACTATTTTACAACAGAAAATATTTTAATCATTTCTCATGATCGAATTTCATATAACCGTAGATTAAAATTCCCGATGAATTGAATGTTCGTAATTCTCCAGTTGCATTACAGCGGGAAATCCGCTAGAGAATAAATTTATCTTAAAATTTATGATGGCCTTCCAACTTGAAAATACTATGTAGAACAATTCATTTTTCTAATATAATTGACGAATTTGATATTTTTATTAAAAATGGAGTAACTGCACTGGGCTCCACGGTCACAGATGCTTTGCACTCTCTAAAAATATTTGTTGCACTTATAAAGTATTACATACATATTAAAAGTCGGAGAAATTATCGAGCACTGTCATAGTGAGAGAGATTACTTTATTTATTTGAATTTGGCATAATAATTTTTTACGCAAAAGAGAACACATTGCGATTATTCCAGCAGGCTCAGACTGCGAAGCATTAGTGGCTCTCCAGTCGTATATATATGTAACTAAATTCCTTGTCGCTAGAAGCAGAACAACTGCTTCTCGGTAAACAATCAAAACTCTCAACGACACCCTACACTAGCACCGTCGTTAGAGTAATATAATGTACATTTCATTGCTATCATGTACGTATTTTTGTTAAATACTGCATTAATACATAGATATCTTCAAACCTATTTTATGGAATTATAATGAAATTTGTTTACTAATGTGAAATTAACGGGATTTTTTATTACAAAAAGCACCATTGGAGCAGTTTGAATAATAGATATTCTAATCATTCATTTTATTATTGGGCTAATGTAGACTAGCCGGGGTCACGTCCGAAACTGGAGGCTGTATAGACCTGAAAACCATCACTTAACTTGGATTAGGACTGCGAAAGTCGAGAGCACGAGCCGAAACCGAGCTCGCATACATACCTGCCCCCTTGCTGCTGGGGGTCTCTGGCTGAACAAATCATTTGCAATAAAATTTAAACTTTTTCATGATGTTAAATTAGTGAAAAGGTAACTCAAGAGTCGAATCCGGCTAAATTCGCTGATTAAGAGCATCTTTTAAATGTAATTCATCAATTAATAATAAGATATTTAAGCTAGCATGTAATTTTGACGCCAAGTAGTACCAAACATTTAAGAGTTTCTGCGACGGGATTGTATTGAAATAAGTTTATGATTAGTCGTATAAACAATTCTGGTCCATTCTGTTCATATATTTGGCCACCAAGTTTGCACTGCAACCAACCCAACCAACCCAATCCAACCGACCCAACCCAACCAGCCAAACCAACCCATACCAACCAACCCAACCCAACCCTACCCTACAAACCCAAATATATCCTACCCAACCAACCCGAATATACCCTACCCAAACAACTTAACCCTACCCAACCAACCCAACCTCACCTAACCAACCCAACCCAACCTAACCAACCCAACCTTACCTAACCAACCCAAACCTACCCAACCAGCCCAACCCTATCCAACCAACCCAACCCTACCTAACCAACCCAACCCTACCCAACCAATCCAACCCTACCCAACGAACCCCACCCTACCCAACCAACCCACCATAACTTCCACATAATACATCTATTTTTCATGTTTTCAATACCGTCCCAGAAACTTTTTAAAGGTTTATATTCCTGGGCGTCTAGATTACATGTGAGCGTAAATATCTTATTATTTATCGTATAATTGCGTTTAAAAGACGCACTTAATCAGCACATTTATCCGGATTCGACGCTTGAGTTTCTTTCTCATTAGCATATTTTTGTTTATCTAAAGCACTACATACTTTGATACTGCTTTTTCTTTTGTCTACTTAGGTTATTGTTTGGACACCCTAACACCTACACGCTCACCAAATTGCTCGCCGAAAAGTCCATCGAGAAGGACAGGGGACACGTACCGGTTGCCATTGTGAGGCCCTCCATTGGTCAGTATCTATATATAATAGATATTTCATTTACTTTTCAACGACGAATTTATTACCGTATTATTATAGCTACAAATAGTGGTGATTCATTGTCCTCAAGGGCGTCACTACGTTTGTTGCACTCCCTCCCCCTCGTGAAAACATTTTCATTATCCTCAAAAAAAGGAATAATAAATCGTATACTCAGTCTTCAAAATTAGCACAAGAAACTTGAACAATACGAAATTCTAAAAAAAATATTCATTCGACAAAACTTAACATTGCAATCAAAATATTCATTCTTCTCTCCTTCCTTGTGGCAAAATCCTTAAGTGGATTTTTTCTGCTTCTTTACTTTCTATGACTAGGAGGTAAAGACCATGTAAGCGGTCTTGTTACATGTTATTTCTCAAATATGTTTTATTTAGCTTTAATTTGCACTCTTCCTGTTTCCGCTGACGCTACAATTACGGGTAATATTAGGAGCATTAAAATGGAAGATTATTTCCGAAAAATCACTTTCCATAAAGCCATATTTAATAAGCAGCAAATCAGCCAAATCCTTCTCGTTTGTTTCTTTAGTACAGTTTATTAGTTGCAAAGGGAATTGAATAGAAAAATTGGCGTCATATTTAGCTGTAAATCCTATGCCAGTTACATTAATGTAGCTTCAGATTCGTTTAACAGGTTTTCTGGATTTACAAATCCAAACAATTATATAATTTTTCAATTCAAGCAAAACGCGTTGCTGTCTGCATATTAACTGTATCTGTAGCATGGTTAAAAACAGAATCTTTAAATGTCTCTTCCTTGTTGTTGGGCCAACAATCGTCAAGTAATTTGCCGAAATGGTATTTGTTTTTTGGTAGACATTTATCTTTAAAATTGTGATTTAATTCTCATTTGCCACCATTATGGTTAGCTTCTACTTTGAAGGATTCGCAAATTAAGACGCTGCCCTTTAAAATTGATTTGAACTATTTAACGCTTTAGTTGATTCATATAAAATCAAATTATTTTTTATTGTAGTTTTCAAACGATATTAATTTCCGATAATATTTTAGAAAGTAATATGCATATAAATATAAGCAAATGTCGACATTTCATTTTTTAGTAGTACGGTCTCTTCTCGTCCGTCTCTTTGGTCTCCGCCGTAAGTCGTGATTTCTTAGGATGCTTCCATGAATTCCACAAATAGTCAAAAAGAAATGTGCTATTAGCGGTATATATCGTTAGTGCAATTTTAATTATATCAAATCAAAATAATGTATAATAAAAAAGTTTCGATTTTGGAGATGTTCCTATTTATGAGATTTAATGTAGAATACTTTATCTTAGAATTTATAAAGTGAGATTCTCATACATGTTACGATAAGGCCAAAAATATTAATATTATGTTTACAGGAATAAAACGTAGGAGGGAGAGAAGAAAGACGAGAGAGAGGAACGGGAAATGAATGAGAGGTATAATAGGGAGAGGAAAGTGAGGAACCTAAGAAGGGATCAGCGTTCTAAATATTTTGAATCTTTTGTCCTACACACCATCTTTTTTATAAGAACACGGGTCCCACCATTATAAAACAAAATACCCCTTTTTCCTAAAAGTGAATTTTTATGTTAACTACATTTTACAATTGTATTATTCATTAATTAATTATTGCTCATTAATTAATTAATAACAATAGTTTTTCAATTTCAGAACGTAATATAATCGTAATCAAGAAATGTAACGATACATGTGGATTAATTTATGAAATCGGTATGAATTTCTTCTGCTTCGCTGCCTAGTTCCTACACTTCTTAAATGTTATATCGTCAATTTGTATGTAGTAATATGGCTGTTCTGCGTAGCGAAGGGCCAGAACTAATACTACTTTGCCGGCTTCATGGATCACCTTTGGCTCCTCGTTCTGTGTCATCAGGACTTAAGTCATTTCCCGTTTCTTCAGTGCTGTCCTCTGCTTCATTGTCAGGAGAGTCATTCAATCATTTCTCCAAGTTTTCTTTTTCTTTATTACCGCAACTCTCAAGCTATCTACAAATTTTAGTAAAGTACCGGCTTTGATTTCGCTACTTGCATCTCTTACGGGATTTCTGTCTGAACTTTCCACGAATTTTTCTACATCAGTCCAAATCGGATTTGGAAATTTCTTGCCATCCTTAGTCTCTATCATATCCAAAAGGGTGCATAACAGTTTCCACCTCTATCTTTTGTTTAAGCTTTCAAATGCCCTTTACTCCGTTTTTGCACCATTAGTGCCACATTTGGCGGTGGAAATATGGCTCAAATATCGCCTTTTTATAGCATTTCCTTCCCTTTGGATTGCCGGAGCAATATCAGGAGTGATTTTTCAGGAATATTTTTGGTTCTCAAATTTTGGCCTACTTCGGGCACATATTCATAGTGATACAACGTTCAAATTTGTAGAACGCATCCAAGCTGATTTTTGAGCCCGTTAATAACCTGTTGCATTGCTGCCCACTTCCATTGGCTCTGAGGTCATTTTGTAGCAAAGATGCTATAATATATGTATATAAAACTTAATTCTATCGAAATAAATCCGTTAGTACTGATAGCAGACAGGTACAAGACGAAGTACTTTAAAGTTACTTTAAGTGAAAAAGCGTAAGAAGTAAGAAAACAGTAGAAGAAAGGAATTCGCGGTTGTTGCTGGAAACGTGTGAAATCGTATCAATCTAACGAAAAATCTATGAAGTGCGCTGTGCATGTTTTCACTACATTTATTACAATCGAAGAACTTTCTTTCGTTGTAACGAAGAGGAGATTAGCAGAAAGAGTTCGGTTAAGCTAAGAGAGTTAAGAAGGAGTTCACTGTAGTTATTTTTGAAACTTTGTGTCCCATCAGATGAGAAACAAAATTCCAGGTCAGGCATGACACAACCATTGGTATCAGGGCCGCACTAAAGCAGTGGATATTATGGAAGGGCCATATTAGGATTATAGTTGTATAATGAGGGCCAGAGTTGGAAAAAATATACTTTTTCTATAAAATTGGACATTTACTTTGCATCCCGGTTATGACGCCGTCGGTTATACCACGGATTTGAACATAGCGCGGCTCTTCCACGTTTCTTGGAAAGAAACACGATCGTGTATTTCGCGATTGTTCTATAACGCTCCTCCCCCAAACTGAGCTATAACCGAAGAGCGGTGTAATTTAGATACCGCGTTCTATTTTCCCTCATTAACATAGAAAAAATGTCCTCTGCTTTTCACAAAAATATAATTTTTAATAGTAGATTCCGCGATCAGTCTCTCTGCGAATAACTCGATAAAGGATAAATATTCGAAATTTGGCAGGAATGCGTGATTCACATATTTAAAGGTGATGACGAAAAATCTCGAAAAAAGTTCTGAGTTTTACACCAAGGAAGACATTTTATTTTCCCATAAAATATCGCATAAAAATCAACTTTGGGACATGCAGTATTTTATTATTTCGGAAATTACAATTAGAAAAAACTGGTCTGCGATCATCCGATTTGAACTATTTTAAAGAAAAATTAATCAAGTTTCTAATTCTATTTGCATACAGCTCGAAATCGCCCATATTAAACATTTAAATAACATTTTGGGGAAATATTGCCGTTTTAACGATAATTTCCTTGACACCCATGAAATTGTCAAAACTCGAGCTCATATTGTTGACCCAAGACTAAATGCCCTCTTCCCCCTCCCTTACCTCAAAAATTGCTTTATCTTGACAACTGATTGCTGCGAGATATAAAATAAATATAAATGGTGATAGTTAAAATAATATATTATCAGTTAAAAATTAAAATTCCTTTTTGTAATACTTTGAATCCGTCATTATTGACAGGCAATATACTAGTATTTATGTAAAATCGCGAATGTTTTAATTGAGACAAAACATTGCATTGGTGCCCCATGCAACCTGTCAGTTTGGCATGCCTGGCCTAGGTGATACTATTATTAGAGTCGCCCATGGGAACATGTAATAAATTGAGAGAGAATAGCCCGTGGCCGGGAGTTTGAAGACGAAGTGCGCATAATCAAAAACCTTGATCGTTTTGTTATTATTAAGTTAGATACATTGCAATTTGGCCACATGGCTACTTACAAATTATTTAAAATTACATTTCTGTTACACAAAAGATTTCATAAAACTATCAACGCATGGGTACACAAAAGCATGGAAATAACAATAATAATGCCGTGTCGGATTTGTAGCCGTCATGGAGAGGCCTTCACGACTACCAAAGCGGCCTCAGGGTCCACGGAGTCCCTACAGTACGACACCCCAATTCTCCGATACTTAGGCTGAAAAACTAATAGGGATAATGAATGTAATGATTAACAGCATAACATAAAGATTCTAAATTCAATTCCAGAACAAGCATTTAAAAATACTTGCCTCGTGTATCTCCAATAGCCGCAACAAGGCTATAAAAACAATGGTTTTAAAATGCTTTTTCTTAAAATTTTTAGCCATAAGACGAGATCAATATTTCTTAGTTGAATAATGATTCAAATTTAGAATTTTCGCAGAATTTCAGCTAACATGGGAAGCGAAAAGCTGAAAGACCTCCACAGATAACTTGTTCCGATTATCTATTCCCCTCTTGACAAAAGAATATTTCCCTTAATTTTCTTTCCTAGCGGTTCTATTTTATGAGCGTGATGCCCATAGGCTTTCGGTTTTCGCATTATAACGATTAATTCTTTCCACGTTGCCTTATTAACTTTGACATTATAAATCCCTCCTAATCTCGCTAATTTTCTTCTTTCTTCTGTTGAATCCCAGTCTAATTTTTCTATAATTTTCGTAACATACTCATACCACTTATTCTATCGTAACACGGAATGCATAGCAAACCTCTGAACGATTTTAGGTATCCTTACATGCCCCAACATATACGGATCCCTGGTAATAACCTCTTATTCTAGCATTGACCGAATTAGGACCTTGTAAGCTATCTCCTTAGTAAATTATGTGATATTCTTCAACATTCTCATTATAAAATACAAATCTTTATATGCTATTGCTACCATCCTATCCATTTGAGGCCTCCAGTGTATTCTTTAACAAAAACCATCTCCAGGCACCTGAACTATCTACCGATAAACTTTGATTACTTAATGTGTAATTGTAAGTAAACGAAAATGTAGTAAAGTTGTTTTGTTTAAATATTTATTTGCATCCTATTCCAAGGGGTCCACATTATGTACACATGTACCTAAAACTTAAGACAGTGCATCATTCTTAACTACCCTGTACGTAAGATCGACATTGGAGGGATATTCCTAGGTCATTAATAGATATAAAAAATAACTTTGCAAGCACTTTTCCTTGAGCCTCTTGTGAGTCTACACCAGTCTAATTTCATCCTTAATATTTTTCGAAAGAATAAGCCTTGGTTTGATCTTTCACCGGGAATAATAAGCGCAGACACTAAACTATAGCTTCTCCTCCTAATTTCAAATCTCTCCTTTTATGACATCCGGAGAACTAAGATTTATGTTTCACCATGGTGCATCTATTTAATATTCCCTTATCCCTTTTCTAGAATCCTCAGACGTGTTAGTTCATTCGTCATTCTCAGAATCCCCTGAGGATGATGGCAGAGACAGCCAACGAAACGTCGGGAAACCTAACCATCTATTCTCGGCTGGAAACCCGAGAATATTTCATCGTCCCTAAATTGATCCTTTCCTTTAATCTATATGATCGAGTGAACCAGTCCTTAACTGCTTCAGTTATTCAGATCTTGCTATCGACTTCTACTTTATTTATCCTTAACAACGTACTATCTAATCAAGGGCGTACTGATAGGCCCCCAAGATTTAGGGGGACCCGAATCATTCAAACCGTACCTACTGACTAAGGCGTCTGACGCCCGCCTAAATAACCCAAAAATGTAATAGCGATTTCTACAATACGGCTTTATAACGCGGAGAAGAGGTATTTCTTGGAATGAAAACCAGTGCAAGATATAGGCTACGACTGTATGCCTTCTGACGTCTCTCGCCCTTAGGCCAATGTATTTTCACATGTGTCAACATTTCTTGTGTTATATACAGCTATGAATAATTATTTGTGTATTGTGTGTATTTACATGTTAAGTGAAGCATGAGGTCCGCGTCCACTATTCGTGCTCTAAATGACGACTTGACTTCATTTACCGGTTGGTTCAGCAGTCACGACTTTAGGCCTCCAATATTTTCATGAAGTAAGTTTTTGTTTTCATATATAGGTACATAGGTAGATTTTGGTTGACGTGCAGCTCCCATTCTTTTCGACACCACGAGCTGCCCCTGATGGCACATAGGATTATACAGATCGTATTTATTCCCTAGGGGACCGTTCATGTATTACGACAGCAAATGTTTAACTATTTTTAACCCCCTCGTCCCTCCATGCCAGCAACCGTTAGCATTTGGGTGACCCTCTCCACCTTCGTTGTACCCCCGTTTTTAATAAAAATTATAAAATGCATAGTTATTAGTTATGCATGGTAATACTTGCTAATGCCTTCTTATAGCGTTTAAATGCATTTTTATACTCTTTAAAGAACAATGTGGAAAAACCTGCCAGAATAAACAATTTAACGTTATGTTTACCTAAAAATTAGTTAAATACGGCAAAAAGAATTATAATGTCGGGCAAAACGAGGGTAACGAACAGGTGGGAGGTCGCTGTATACGAGCTGCCGGGACACAAATCGCACGTGTAAAGTAAAAAAATTTCTTAGATAAAAAAATCTAACGGAAGTATTGATCATACTCCCCTTCCCCCTAAGGGATGTTATTTACAGGTGCCAGAGGCTTAGCTACCTCATGTCACATATGAAAAGGGGTTCTTTGAATTGTACCGACATCGTACAATACACGGGATCGACGGCTTCACTTCCTCGCCAAAGGAATACTTTTCATATATTTTAGCTGTAAAATATCATGCATCTCAACCAAGAATCGAACCCGCAATATTTGGCACCATTGACGAGTATTTCAGCCACTGCTCCACCGGCGTAGACCGATAATAATTATTTATTATAGTTAATAAGCGTACGCAATGTCATAGAGTAATGAATGCGTCTTCTTTTGTTTATGTCTCTATGGCAGTATAAGGATTGTTAAGTATAATATAGTATTTTGAACATATTTCCCAAAATGGATTAAAATTAATAAAAGAAAGAAACTTATTACTGTCTTTTTTATAATTGCAGGCTTTTCAAAATTTCAGTAGCATTTGTGTGAGGGAGCGGGATTCTTCGTTAATATACAGGCAATGATAAGTAATTCATATTGGAAAATATTTAAGATTTACACAGGAGGAGGTCACCGTATTATTTGCTGCCGGAGGGTCCCAGATTTTCCGGTGCGCCACTGTGTCTAATCATCGCAATCCTTACGTCATCTCCTTATAATAATGTGTGCGCGTGTGTATGTCAAACTTATATATATCATCTTCATCCGCCATTTTCAATTCATTGACGGATGAATAGTCTTAAGATAAAATTTATGCTTACATATTTTGTAAAAATGCCATATCTTCACGTAGGTAGTGCTGAATGATTATTCTTATTTTATTTACTTCCCTCTCATTCACTGCATGGATCTTTAAAACGGATTATTTGAAGTCGTTAATTTAACTTTTATGCAGGTAAGTTCTCTCTTGCCTCGAAATTTGAAAGTGACGGAAGTTTTTTCTAGATAATTTCAGTTTCTCGATGGCACTCTATACGAGTCGCGATGCATTTTTTGAACGTTTTATTCAACAGATACGATTTTTTGTTATCCGATAATATATGCAGCGATGATTTATTTTTCTCATTAAGAATTTTCTATTTTCTACATCGACATATAAAATTTACCCTGCAATTCACTTAAGTGGTTGATGGCAGGGGGTGCAATGCACCAAAACTTACATAAATATTGTATATCGCAGGTTGAAATTTTCTATTGTGATCAGAGAGTACGAGCCTCG
This sequence comes from Tanypteryx hageni, assembly GCA_028673005.1. Lineage (NCBI taxonomy): Eukaryota > Metazoa > Arthropoda > Insecta > Odonata > Petaluridae > Tanypteryx > Tanypteryx hageni. The sequence goes on along the minus strand of CM054113.1, from coordinate 242,317,155 downwards.
ATAACGCCCCGTCCTACAATCGATCTCACGTATTTTTTCGTCACGGTCGTTTCTACCTATATACGTTGGTGTTTCAATTATTCCTACAAGCTCCTCTTTTAGACTTTTGTTTTACGAATCTGTCTGCTCTGCGCTGTTCTATTTCTAATTGAATTATATGTCCCTTCTCGTACGGATCCCGTATGCATGAGGCGTATTCCCTTGTGGTCTAACCAGTGATAAGTAACATGTTTCACGTACTTTTCTGTGGTGTTCCGTACTATTCCACCTATTAAAGCCAGTTTTTTTTTGGCCACGCCTATGACTCGACGAATCTGATAGTCCCACGAAAGATCTCGACAAAATGTCTTTCCTAAATATTTTACATTCTCGGCTCTTTGAATATTCATTCCATGTATTTTATACTCGATACCTACTTCTATGTTTTTACTTTTCCAGAACGTAAATTCGGTACGTTTAGTGTAATTAACTTCAATTTTCCATTCTTTGTACGACGCTGAAATGGCTATTAAGTCTTCACGCAGCGACTGATGGTCGTCCTGGTTTTGTATTTCTTTATATAGAACGGTATCATCGACAAAAAGTCTAATTTTACTGCGAACTACCAAGGAGACATCATTTACATAGATTAAGAAACGTAGAGGGCCCAACACACTTCCCTGAGTAACACCCGATGCAACTTTAACGGGGCACGAGTATTTCCCACCGATGACAACTATCTGTTCTCTATTCGAGAGGAAATCTCTCACCCAACTGACAATATTTGGATTAATACCACATTTTCCTAACGTTGCAATTAATTTCTTATGAGAGATTTATCAGACGCATTCCCGAAGTCAATGAATATGTTATCGATCTGAGTATTTTTCTCTTCGCATCGCAACAAGTTATCCACGGACAGGCCGATCTGCGCCTCGTATGATCAACCTCCCCGGAATCCGTTCTGATATCCGCTAAGAAATGAGTGACTATCTAAATACCCCATTACAAAGCAAAAGAATATATGCTCAACTAACTTGTGTGATAATGAAGTTAGGGGAATCGGTCTATAATTATCGGGGTTCCCTTTGTCGCCGCCCTTATGGATGGGCGTTACATGTGCCACATTCCATTCTATAGCACCCACACCTTCCGTAATGGATTTCTCGAATATAATTTTCAAATCAGCGCGATATCATAAGCAAAATCTTTAAATATTCGTGCGGGTATTTCCTCCGGCCCAGGAGATTTTTTAGGTTTAATTGAAAGAAGTTGGAGCGCGATACCATTTTCGGATAATATCAAATCTTCCATCGAGAAATAGGTGTTTCACATTCATCGTCGTTAGGAGTAAAAGCTTTCTGGAAGTGTTGATTTAAAAGGTTTTCTTTCTCCGCACTATTGTGAACTAAATTTCCCGTTTCCGATCTCACAATAAGTGGGGCCCTTACCTTGGACTTCTCTGACGTAAGACCAAAATGCTTTCGGGCTCTCTTTCAGGTTCTCCTGTAAACCCCTTCACCCCCGATTAAAATATAATGATAATGTATATAATATAATAATGAAGAGTTTCTACGGTCTCATTTTGTGGTCTATAAAAGGCGCATATATCTATAGATTTACAGTCGTTTCCTTTCACACTACACCAAACACTTTCGACTTCGTAGTCGTTAATCTGTATTGGGTACCTTTCGTATTTATTGCTAACTGCTATAAAGACTCCACCTCCATACCGGATAGATCGATCATTTCTAAAAACTCTTTAGTCACGAGGAAATATCTCCTGACTGGCTATGTTCGCCGTTAACCAACATTTCTATACCTATCACTACATCAGCACGCAGACTACGAATAAGACGTACAACCTCGGCCTCTCTCCTCCTTCCCACTATATTTACGTACATCTTCTTGCATAATTAATATTGTACATTGGTACACGAGAACTTCCTAGAACGCTCAACAGTAATGTGCATGAAACACAGAAAATTGCTTGTAACTAATTTTTTGCCATTTTCTAACGGGCATTTTGGTATAAATACATTAATCATATGTTTGTTTCAGTTAGATCTGAGACAAGTTGTTTCCATGTTGTCTCTAATCTTCAGACATACGGTGAGCCAATTTTTCTCTAGGAATTTGGCTTGGAGAGGATGACTCGTATTGGTTTTCTAAAATTTTACTTATTTCTTATAAAGTTTGCAAAAGGGACAAGTTGTGAGAGGAGAGGTTGCTGTCGTAGATTTCCATGGATACTAGCACGTGAAGATGTCTCTTTCTGCTTTATCGAATGAACTTATCCATCTATCATAAAGCCATCATTTAAAAATTTCTAAATTGTGTCGATTTAAATTTCAGTTGGTTATATGAAACAAAACTGAAATAATAAAAAACAAACAATGAAAAAGGGGAGGAAAAGCAGGAAAAGGCAAAAGACAATACAAATTATAAACTTACACGTTTAGTGGTTGTTACTTCACGCCAAGGACCTGATGTCGCTCACACATTCACTCACTCGATCGCACAATCACTAATCCTAAAGGTGGAAAAGAAACGGGAACATGTTTGCCAGAAATTACTCTGCGCCAGGGACCCAAAAAATCACACCGTTGCTAGAAGGTTTGTGAGTCAGTACGACCGCGACAGGGACCTATTAAGCAACCACAAACACACGCACACGTACACGTGGAGTAACAACCCCGAAACCTGTAAGTTTATAATTTTTATTGTCTTTTGCCTTTTCCTGCTTTTCCTCCCCCTTTTTCATTGTGTGTCTCTAATTTTGAATTTTACCGTTAAGGAGTTAATTCTATTTAACATCAATCTCGCCGTAGTCTTCATATTTACTTATTCGTTGAAATAATCAAGATAAATTTTAAAAAATAAGGTTAGAAATATCAACTAATTATTCGTACAAAATAAAACCACCTCAACAAATATGTATACGGATTATAAGTTAACATAAATAATAACGTTTTGCATTTTGGACTGCGTATAATTTAGAGATATTATAAATGGAAATGAAAACATTTTATTCTCAGACGATTCTCGTATCAAAGGTAAGACGACACTGTTCATTCCATCGTAGCATTCCTTTCCGCAGTTATGGGAGCGCTTGAGGAACCAGCCCCCGGGTGGGTAGACAACGTCAACGGCGCGTCCTCTTTCCTCGCCGGGGCACTGTACGGCGTCTTCAGAGGCATCCACGCCGTCGGTGAGGTGGTGGCGGACCTCGTACCAAGTGACCTCGTGGTAAACCAGATGATAGCTGCTGCTTGGGATATAGCCCAAAGGTAAGAGATGAATTGGAGGAGAGAGAGAGAGGGAAAGAAAGAAAGAAAGAAAGAAAAATGTCTTTATTGGCGAGGTTGAGGCTAAGTAGCCCCCTCTTCCACCTAACCATTACAATTTGGTTACATCAGGATTTACATATTAACAATTTTTTTTAAATTTACAATCTTAATTCACAAAAAATGGTTACCACGAGAGCAATATACATATACATTCTCTTATACATATGTAGATAAGTACAATAGAGACAATTTTGAATAATTATAAATATGGAGAATTTTCATTTTATACTTTCGAATATAAATGCTTGAATTACAAATAAAAGATGAAATAGAAAGTTATGAGAAAATTTAACAGAAATTTAAAAAACTAAAAAAAATAAAATAAAAAATAAAAATAAAATACAATTAAAATATATTTTTAAAACCACACTAGATAGACTTGAGCGTCGGAGAGTATGTAAAATACCAGAGGCTGCGTACAATACAATGTTTCCATGTTGGAGTTGATAAATATGGCAGAAAGTGAAGTGTGTGTAGGATTACATCATTCAGTTTAGCACTTGTTCATCAAATGAAGAAAGCAGGAGTTGCGGAAGCCTTCCAGTGACTTTAGCTTTGTTGTCTTTACGGGTAACTCATTCCAAAGTCTGCAGGACGCTACATGAAATGAATTACTGAAAATCTTTGTTCTATGAGTTGGAATATTTAGCGTTCTTGAGTTACGGGTGTTTTTTTCGTGTAGGGAAGAGAGAAAGGAATAGTTCGACGAAAGATAAGAGGGAGTGTTTGAAGACAGTAGCCGAAATAGTGTATTAAGGATATGGAGTTTCCTGCGGGAATCGAGATTAAGCCATGACATCTTTTTGTAATAGTCAGATATATGATCTGATTTTTTAAGGTTAAAAATAAATCTTACGCAGGAATTTAAAGTTTTTTGAATTTTATTGGACAGCTCTACTGATAGATCACTGTAGACCACGTCGCAGTAATCTATATGAGGCAGAAGAAGAGAGGATACGAGTTTTTGCTTTAAATTCTGGGGTAGGAAGTTTTTTAGTCTCTTCAATGAATAGAGGGAGCAGTTTACTTTTTTACAAACACTCGTGATATGGTCTGTCCACGTGAGCGTGTCATTTATAATAAGACCAAGATTTTTTACGGTTTTAAAGAATTGGATGGGTGCATTATCAACTTGCAGACAGTCGATATCGAAGTTGATGTGGGAAAGGAGCTTTGGGTAACCTATCAAAATGGCTTGTGATTTAGTTGGATTTATTTTTAGAACATGATAACTGCTCCAATCGGTTAGTGATTTAAGATCCGCATTCAGTTTACTAATGACGTTTGGAAGTTCTGAGGGTTTTGAATGTATATAGATCTGAAGGTCGTCGGCGTAGAGGTGATAGGAGCACGATGTAATTGCCGTGGAGATGTCATTAATGTAGATGGAGAACAAAAGAGGGCCTAGAATCGATCCTTGTGGGACGCCTCTGGTGACGGGGAGCCAAGAGGAGGAGGAATTATTTAGAGTTACTTTTTGGTGACGGTCATTTAGGTAAGATGAGAGCCAATCTAACGTAGTACGTGATAAACCCATACCTTTAAGTTTGTCCATGAGGATATCCTTCTCGATTGAATCAAATGCCTTAGAAAAGTCGACTAATGTTAGAACAGTAATTTGTTTTGTGTCCATTGCTGCGCGTATATCGTCAGTTATTTTTAAAAGGGCAGTGGATGTGCTGTGGTGTTTTCTAAATCCAGATTGGAAAGGATCTAAAAGATTGCGTCGTTGGAGGAAGTCAGTCAGTTGCTCGTGGACCAGTCGTTCTAAGACTTTAGATAGGGTTGGTAAAATACTTATAGGCCTGTGATCGTTTAAATTTTCAGGAGCTGATTTTTTCGGAAGAGGAATGACCATAGCTTTTTTCCACTGTGAAGGAAATTTGCCTTGCATTAGTGATGTGTTTATGATGTCAGTAATTGACGGCAGGATATAAGGTGTGAGTTTATTAAGCATTTCTATAGAAATCCCATCTACCCCGTAAGATTTGGACTCAATAGATTTTAAGCACCTGAGTGTCTGAATCTGTGAGATAGGAGAGAAGTTGAAATCAGTTAGACTAGCTGTTGACTGGAAGTTTTTCATTCTGTCATGGGAAGAGACGGTACTGCTTTTTTTAGTTAAGGGTGTAGTAGTAAAGAATTGGTTAAGTGCGTCGAGGGAGAAGTTAGGATTGGGAATCGAGTTTTTTTGTTTACCTATGCCCGTGTTCCTTAAGTTTCTCCAAATTGATGCTTGCGATTTGTTAGTGCCAATGATTGAATGGTAATATTTTAACTTGGAGTTTCTTAGCATCTGCTTGGTTTTATTGAGCAATTGCTTGTAGTATTCATGATCAACAAACCCCTTCGTTCTTTTGAAGTCACGAAAAGCAGCGTCTCTAAGTTTCATAAAGTGTTTTATTTCTTCCGTTATCCACGGCGTTTGCCGTTTGGAGACGCGAACCGTTTTCATAGGAGCGTGTCGATCATAAATGTTGATTATCATGCTATTTAACGCCTCTACCTTGTCATCTACTTCCTCGGAAAACTCAGTGAAATACCAGGGTACGTTGGCGGCGTCCGCAAAGAAACTTGTGTCGTCTATGTTTTTTAAGTGTCTGTAATTAATGATTTTAGATTTTTGTTTTGGGACCTTAAGAGAGAAAACAATATATATTAAGTCATGTAATGAAATACCAGGAACCGGTAGTTGCCCGAATGATGCTGTTTTGCTTATACTGGAGGTCGCTATTAAGTCAAGCCAGGTGGAAGAATATGGGGTGTGATGTGTAGCGTCGAGAGGAAGAATATCTAGCCCTAAGGAATCGAAGGAGTTTCTTAAACAGTGTGTGTCGTAGCTATTTGCGGAAAGAAGATTGGCATTAAAATCACCCATTACAATTATGTGATCTGAGTTAGGGATGTGTTCGGTTAGAGACTCAAAAATGTCCGTTAGGTGGCCTATTTTAGGTGGCCGATAAACCGAGCCGACGATGAGTTTATGCGAGTTTAATGTAATTTCGATAAAAATAAATTCTGGGCGTTTTGAATAATGTGGTTCGCTAAAGCTAAGTATTTTATATTTCAAGTCCTCGCGTATGTATAGTGCAACACCGCCTCCGATTTTACCCACACGGTCATTTCTCAGAATTCTGTAGCCTGGAATTTCCACTAGGGATGACGAAAGGTTAGGTTTTAGCCATGTTTCGGATATGGCGATGCAGTGTACTGTGTTTTCGGTCAGAGATGAGCGAAGTTCTTCCACATGTGCTATGAGGCTCTGCGCGTTTATGTGAAAGGCTTTGAAACAATGCCGAAAAGGTTTGAAGGCTTTACTGAGTAGGTCCCCCGTAGAGTTCGAGGTTCTAGAAGGAGGGTCCCTTCCGGCTCCCTGGGGAGGGGAGGGGTTGGCGTCGTCGTGAGGTGAAAGGAAATCTGGGTGGCTTGGGTCACTGGTTGGGCTTGGGTCGCTGGTTGGTATGTCCGACAAACTAACTGCTTTCTCATGAGATTTAGATAAATACATTTCTTACAAGCGTTTATAATAGACGATAAATATAAATCAGCCTAGATTAGCGCTAAAAAGAATCCAATCAAATAATATACAATGCGACGAATAAATAAGATATTAAAATAATGATTTCAAAAAGGAAATATATAAAATCAAATAAACTAAAAAAATAATAAAATAATTAAAAAAAATAATTAAATACAACGAGAAAAGCACTCGTAAAGGATAATATGGCAAAACACAGGACGGGATAAGATAATTATTACTGCGAGGGAAGACAATGAATAAATTCAATGTATATTTAAAAAGTAGGTATTAATGAAGTATTAAAAAAGTTAAAAGAATAAAGGATAATAATAATAACAAAACAACGATAGGGACTAAGTTCCCCAAGACCCACTTACTGATGACCATTTGAAATATGTCTATTTATTAAGCCTGGCAAGTTCACTTTGCTTGGTGATATAATGTTTTTTGCTGTCTTTCAATACAACAATTTTGCCCTCCTGAGACCAAACACTGTTCACCCCAAATGAAGCTTTGGCATCGTTGAGTAACCTCACTCGCATGGGAGTGAGGGACTCGGTAATTAGATATTTACTCGCCTTCAGTGCCTTTTTCTGTTTCCATACAGCGACGAGATCCAAATGATCTCTGAAGTGAACCATTAATGGTCGTGGTCTGCTGGACACTGGATTCTTGGGAGAGAGAAAGAGAGAGGAGAAAGTGAGGGGGAGAAAGAGAGATGGAAAAAGGCAGAAGGAGAAAGAGAGAGGGAGAAAAAGAGAGGGAGAGAGATGACAGAGGGAGAGGAAGAGAGAGATTGAGAGAGGGAGAGAGAGGGAATGACCGAGTGAAACAGACAGAGAGATGCTAAAATCGGTACTTTTTGTGAATGAAGAGATTTTAGAGAGATATATGAATGTCTATATACCGAGAATAAATTGTAAGCCTAAATATAAGCCGAATGGCGTCGAAGTGGTCCAGGATTTGATCTAGATTTTCAGTTCATAAGCTGTATTTAATAGAGTCATGCCATTTAAGCGGAGTCAAAATGAATTGAATTATGTAACGCTATACAGGACCTGTGGACGTTTAAAATTTTCGACATTTTCGCAATTCTCACAACATAAACATGAGTGACATGCATATTTTCGCGTTCGATTCAAAACCTTCACCTTGCTTGACGTCGCCTATCTGTGATAAAATGCATAGAAAGGATTTGTTAACCTGAAGATGTGAATCAGCTTGTAGGGCGAGAATATACCTAAACATTCATTTGAATCTGAAAATACGAGGTCATCACATACTCTACGATTTAATGTCCTTATTGAAGTCATTCCTTGAGCACCGCTTAAGTTTCTTTGGAAAATTTTAGTTCCTCGCCAACATTTGTAAGTGCTGCAACACTCGCGGTAAATCGAATCCTGCGAATGTAGAATTTTTCCAAGGTCACCCGGACCTCTGTTTGTGTTGTTTGAGGGGACCGCGCAAATTCAGCGTTCCGTTCTACGGATGGGACGTTAAGCCGTTGGCCCCCTTGGTACTCTTCGTTAAGAGTAGGCTAATGCCTGCACTGGGTTTCCCTTCTCCCTTGCTGTGTTCAGTGTGGAAGGAGTTATAGGTATAATATTCCAAGTGCTTGATTTGCCAAAAACACACACAGGCACACTCGCGGTATATGTTGCTTGGATCAACTCAGCCTATATTTATACACAAACAACTACTATGTATATAGAATTAAGGAACACACTGATAAATACAGGGTTGAAAAATAAATTCGCACACACAGACTCCACCACACGGTACCTTGTCGAAAATTGAGACGAAAGTGTTCTTTGATAAAATTTCGACTGACCCGTTGTTTCCGCAAAAAACGCTACTAAACTTTATGCAATATGGCAACACTGTAGTAGGTTGTATGACGTAATCGTTGCATGCGGAAGCAATAGCCGGAGCCATCTGCTACTTGGTTAGCTCAGTGGTAAGAGCTCGGCTTTAGACGAGGGCTTCTCGGGTTCGATTCCTGGTTAAACTTAATTTTTAAATTTGGCAATAACCGATTGCTCAGCTATAGTCATTATTTCATTTTGAGCGTGATATTTTTAAACGTATTTATTAATAAATTATGATAATAATTTTCTCCCAACTACCCCTTCTCTCATTCACTCCCTCTCTCTTTCCATCCCTCTCTCTGCCTCTCTTTTCTACCAATTACCCCTTCTCTCATTCACTCCCTCTCCCTTTCCATCCCTCTCTCTTTCCATCCCTCTCTCTTTCCATCCCTCTATATTTCCATCCCTCTCTCTCCCTCCCTCTCTCTTTCCATCCCTGTCTTTGCCTCTATATTCTCCCAAGTACCCCTTCTCTCATTCACTCCCTCTCTCATTCCATCCCTCTCTCTTTCTATCCCTCTCTCTGCCTCACTATTCTCCCAACTACCACTTCTCTCATTGACTCCCTCTCACTTTCCATCCCTCTCCATTTTTATCCCTCTCTCTGCCTCTCTTTTCTCCCAACTAACCCTTCTCTCATTCACTCCCTCACTCTTTCCATCCCTCTGTCTTTCCATCCCTCTCTCACTGCCTCTCTTCTTACCCAACTAGCCCTTCTCTCATTCACTCCCTCTCTTTTTCCATCCCTCTCCCATTCTATCCCTCTCTCTGAATCTCTTTTCTCGCAACTACCCCTTCTCTCATTCACTCCCTCTCTCTTTCCATCCCTCTCCCGTTCTACCCCTCTCTCTGGCTCTCTTTTCTCCCAACTACCCCTTCTCTCATTAACTCCCTCTCTCTTTTCATCCCTCTTTGTCTACCTCCATCTCTCTGCCTCTCTTTTCTCAAAACTACCCCTTCTCTCATTCACACCCTCTCTCTTTCCAACCCCCTCCCTTTCCATCCCTCGCTCTCCCTCCCTCTCTAATTCCATCCCTGTCTCTGCCTCTCTTTTCTCCCAACTACACCTTTTCTCATTCACTCTCTCTCTCTCATTCCATCCCTCTCTCTTTCTATCCCTCTCTCTGCCTCTCTTTTCTCCCAACTACCCCTTCTCTCATTCACTCCCTCTCTCTTTCCATCCCACTCTCATTCCATCCCTCTCTCTTTCCATCCCTCTCAATTTCCATCCCTCTCTCTTTCCATCCCTCTCTCTATACATCCCTCTCTCTTTCCATCCCTCGCTCTCCCTCCATCACTAATTCCATCCCTCTCTCTGCCTCTCTTTTCTCCAACTACCCCTTCTCTCATTCACTGCCTCTCTCTTTCCATCCCTCTCTCATTCCATCCCTCTCTCTTTCCATCCATCTCTGTTTCCATCCCTCTCACTTTCCATCCCTCTCTCTATCCATCCCTTTCACTTTCCATCCCTCGCTCTCCCTCCCTCTCTAATTCCATCCCTGTCTCTGCCTCTCTATTCTCCCAACTATCCCTTCTCTCATTCACTTCCTCTCTCATTCCATCCCTCTGTCTTTCTATCCCTCTCTCTTTTCTCCCAACTACACCTTCTCTCATTCACTCCCTCTATCTTTTTATCCCTCTCTGTCCACCTCCCGCTCTCTGCCTATCTATTCTCCCAACTACCCTTTCTCTCATTCACTACCTCTCTCTATCCATTCCTCTCTCTTTCCATCCCTCTCTCTCTCCCTTCCTCTCTCTGCCTCTCTTTTCTCGCAACTACCCCTTCTCTCATACACTAACTCTCTCTTTTTATCCATCTCTGTCCACCTCCCGCTCTCTGCCGATCTTTTCTTCCAACTACCCTTTCTCTCCTTCACTCCCTCTCTCTTTCCATTCCTCTCTCTTTCCATCCCTCTCTCTCTCCATTCCTCTCTCTGCCTCTCTTTTCTCCCAACTACCCCTTCTCTCATTCACTCCCTCTCTCTTTCCGTCACTCTCCCATTCTATCCCTCTCTCTGAATCTCTTTTCTCCCAAATAGACCTTCTCCCATTCACTCCCTCTCTCTTTCCATCTCTCTGCCTCTCTTTCCTCCCAACTACCTCTTCTCTCATACACCCCCTCTCTCTTTCAATTTCTCACACTTTCCATCCCTCTCCCTGCCTTTCTTTTCTCCCAACTACCCCTTCTCTCGTTCACTCCCTTTCTCTTTCCTTCCCTCACTCTTTCCATCCCTCTTTCTTTCCATCCCTCTCTCTTTTCATCCCTCTCTCTATCTTTCCCTCTCCCTGCCTCTCTTTTCTCCCAACTACCCCTTCTTTCATTCACTCCCTTTCTCTTTCCTTCCCTCACTCTTTCCATCCCACTTTCTTTCCATCCCTCTCTCTTTTCATCCCTCTCTCTATCTTTCCCTCTCCCTGCCTCTCTTTTTTCCCAACTACCCCTTCTCTCTTTCCATCCCTCTCTCTTTCCATCCCTCTCTCTCCCTCCTTATCTCTTTCCATCCCTGTCTCTGCCTCTCTTTTCTCCCAACTACCCCTTCTCTCATTCACTCCCTCTCTCTTTCCATCCCTCACTCTTTCCATCCCTCTTTCTTTCTATCCCTCTCTCTTTCTTTCCCTCTCTCAGCCTCTCTTTTCTCCCAACTACCCCTTCTCTCATTCGCTCCCTCTCTCTTTCCATCCCTCTTTCTTACCATCCCTCTGTCTTTCTATCCTTCTCTCTGCCTCTCATTTCTCCCAAATACCCCTTGTCTCATTCACTCCCTCTCTCTTTCTATTCCTCTCTCTTTCCATCCCTCTCTCTTTCCATCCCTCTCTCTCTCTCCCTCCCTCTCTCTTTCCATTCTTTTCTTTCTACCTCCCTCTCTCTGCCTCTCTTTTCTCCCAACTACCCCTTCTCTCATTCACTCCCTCTCTCTTTCCATCCCTCTCTCTGCCTCTCTTTTTACCCAACTACCCCTTCTCTCATTCACTCCCTCTCTCTTTCCGTCACTCTCCCATTCTATCCCTCTCTCTGAATCTCTTTTCTCCCAAATAGACCTTCTCCCATTCACTCCCTCTCTCTTTCCATCTCTCTGCCTCTCTTTCCTCCCAACTACCTCTTCTCTCATACACCCCCTCTCTCTTTCAATTTCTCACACTTTCCATCCCTCTCCCTGCCTTTCTTTTCTCCCAACTACCCCTTCTCTCGTTCACTCCCTTTCTCTTTCCTTCCCTCACTCTTTCCATCCCTCTTTCTTTCCATCCCTCTCTCTTTTCATCCCTCTCTCTATCTTTCCCTCTCCCTGCCTCTCTTTTCTCCCAACTACCCCTTCTTTCGTTCACTCCCTTTCTCTTTCCTTCCCTCACTCTTTCCATCCCACTTTCTTTCCATCCCTCTCTCTTTTCATCCCTCTCTCTATCTTTCCCTCTCCCTGCCTCTCTTTTTTCCCAACTACCCCTTCTCTCTTTCCATCCCTCTCTCTTTCCATCCCTCTCTCTCCCTCCTTCTCTCTTTCCATCCCTGTCTCTGCCTCTCTTTTCTCCCAACTACCCCTTCTCTCATTCACTCCCTCTCTCTTTCCATCCCTCACTCTTTCCATCCCTCTTTCTTTCTATCCCTCTCTCTTTCTTTCCCTCTCTCAGCCTCTCTTTTCTCCCAACTACCCCTTCTCTCATTCGCTCCCTCTCTCTTTCCATCCCTCTTTCTTACCATCCCTCTGTCTTTCTATCCTTCTCTCTGCCTCTCATTTCTCCCAACTACCCCTTGTCTCATTCACTCCCTCTCTCTTTCTATTCCTCTCTCTTTCCATCCCTCTCTCTTTCCATCCCTCTCTCTCTCCCTCCCTCTCTCTTTCCATTCTTTTCTTTCTACCTCCCTCTCTCTTCCTCTCATTTCTCCCAACTACCCCTTCTCCCATTCACTCCCTCTCTCTTTCCATCCTTCTCTTTTTCCATCCCTCTCTATTACCATGTCCGAAACGTGTCTGAAAACCGCTATCTCGAGCTCTTCTGTTGAAATACCTGGGTATAACTTGTTTCGCAATGATAGTATAGGGAAAGGAGGAGAGGGAGTAGGAATCTACGTCCGTAAAGACCTTGCTTGTAAAGTAATCGCCACCAGCAACGCACAATACTCCCGCAGACCTGAATATCTCTTCCTTGAAGTAGTCGTTAATTCAAAGAAATTATTGTTCGGAATCGTTTATCGTTTTCCAAAAATTGGTTATCTATCTGACATTGACGAGATCATTGCCAACTTAAGACAAGATTATGAGCACTTAATCATATCTGGTGACTTTAATGCAAATTTTGCCTCAAGCTCCTCCGATGCTGTCTTTTTTAAAAACTCTTTTACATCGCACAACCTCAGCATACTGCCTTTAAAACCCACAAATAAAACTAAAATTTCTTCCACTTGGATTGACATATTAGTTACTGCTAACCCAGATAAAGTTTGCACACATGGTCAATTACCTGTCCCAGGCATTTCCTCCCATGACTTAATTTTTCTAGCCTACTCACTAAACTCTCCAAAATTTAAGCAGAAATTTATCTCCCAACGAAATTTTAAAAATCTTGACTATGATAGTTTAATTGCCGAAGCTGCGTGTCTTCTGTGGCGCACTATTGAATATGCAGACGACATAGACGCAAAAATTGAAGCACTTAACACTTTTCTCTTACATCTACTCGATAAATACGCACCCATCAAAACCACACGCGTCTCTAAACCTCGCGCCCCGTGGATAACGGCCGATTTAAAACTATTGATGGCTCGACGCGATTCAATTTTTCTTCTCTTCAAATCAAATAAATGCCCAAATACGTTCAATACCTACAAAAATATTAGAAACAAAACCAAGCAACAGATTAGAAATGCCAAAATAAAATTCTCTTATTCCATATCCGGCTCCAATATAACAACATCCGACTTATGGAACAATCTGCGACACCTTGGAATTGGCAAGTCCAAGGATTCTTCCTTACCTCCAAACATATCACTAGATTCTCTTAACGAGAGCTTCTCGACGAATCCAACAACAATCGACATAGAACGAAAACGCAAAGTAATTAGTAGTCTTACTGCAAAAGCGAACGAGTCATCCGGTTCTCCACAATTCCACTTTAAAGCTGTTTCGCAATTTAACGTACTTTCAGCAATACGCAGAATCAAAACTACAGGCCAGGGTGCTGATGGTATTCCTATAATTATCATAAACAAATTAATACATCTATTACTCCCCGTACTTACTATCATTTTCAACCACTCTTTATTACAGGGAAAATTCCCATTGCAATGGAAACATGCGTTAGTCCGCCCAATCCCTAAGAAATCTCTCACCGCAAACAATGACTATCGACCGATTAGCTTTCTTCCCACTTTATCAAAAGCCCTGGAGCGACTTGCGCACTAACAGGTAGCAGATTTTCTCAACATTAATCATCTTCTTGACCACCATCAATCTGGCTTTCGGAAGTCACATAGCACCACCACCGCGCTAATTAAAATCACTGATGATATACCCAGACACATGGATGACAGAAAACTCACGGTACTAATATTGCTTGATTTTAGTAAAGCGTTTGACTCAGTAGATAAAAACATACTCCTAGCAAAACTCCGCTGCATGAGATTCTCCTTACCTTCAATAGATTGGTTCTCTTCGTACCTTAGCAACCGTTCCCAGCAAGTCATCTACAACGATTCCTCGTCCTCTCGGCTTAATGTTAACCAAGGCGTTCCGCAGGGCTCAATTTTAGGTCCTCTATTGTTCTCTTTATTCATAAATGATTGTTCTCAATACTTAACTTACTCCAAGCATCATTTGTACGCCGATGATCTCCAAATCTACTTAGACACAAAACCCAATAACTTATCTCTTTCCATAGCTAACATAAATCATGACCTGGCCCAACTTCAAGAATGGAGCTACGATAATTTTCTCACCATAAACCCCTTGAAATCTCAAGCCATTTTAATCGGTTATCCGAAACTACTGGCATCTATAAACCTTGCAGAATCAGTTCCTCTGTCTTTGAACGGCTCAGTTATACCATATTGCAAAATCGTAAAAAATCTCGGGATTCTAATTAATGAAACGCTCACCTGGAATAATCATATAATAAAAATCTGCAAGACGGTAAACTCCTCCTTACACACTCTAAGGCCTCTCGTTAACATTCTTCCATCGTCACTAAAAATACAGCTAGTGACCTCCCTAATTTTTCCTCACTTCGATTATTCTGATGTTGTATACCAGGACTTATCAAAGGAACTCGCCATTAAGCTACAACGTTCTCATAACGCCTGCATCAGATTCATCTTTAATCTTAAAAAATCTGACCATGTCTCAGAATACTTCCGTCGACTCTCCTGGCTAAAACTTGATTCTCCAAGAAACCTTCACCTTCTCTCTCTATTGTATCAAATTCTAAATAACAACATCCCTTGTTATCTTTCATCTAATTTTGTCACCATTAATACAGTTCACCATTGCAACACCAGAGGATGTGATAAACTACTAACTCCACTTCATAGAACAGAAATTTACAACAAATCCTTTACTGTCACTGCTTGTAAACTCTGGAATGGCCTTCCAACGTTAATACAAAACTATCTCTAAGCACTTTTAAACGCTTGTATTACAAGCATCTCCTCTCACTTCCCATGCATTGAACCACACTCTATCTTTTCTTTCAGGTTGTCACAAGAATGCGCTTATTAGGCATAAATTTATAATTTTATTTTATTTATTTTCCTGTATCATAATGATGATGTAATCTCCCAGGCATACCTTACCCTACAATCCCTGTTCCCCTCTCACCCCCACTCCCTTATATGGATATAAATGTATGTACATATGTTTGTATTTATGAATGTTTTTTTTCTCTGTTTCTCATATTAATCATTTTTTTCCTTTCTTTTCTTTTCCTTCCCCTGAACTATTTTAGAAATTTTCGCGGTTTTTTACACATCTCTTCTCTTCGTAGGTGTTTTCCGCAGTGGGAATTTTTCTGTGTTAAAACATTACTGATACACAGTTTTTTATGACCCACAAAACTAACATTCTTTGGTAATGCTCTGTTATGTACTAACAAATATATTAACTTGTAATTAATTTGTATTTTGTTAAAATCTGTATGTAATTAATTTCTCTTATTTTGTAAATATTATAATTACTTATATGACGAAAGGGTTAAATGTAAGAAGGGACTACATAGTCTCAATTTCGCCCTAATAAAGTCATTTGTCTGTCTGTCTCTCTCTCTTTCCATCCCTCTCTCTCCCTCCCTCTCTCTTTCTATCCCTCTCTCTGCCTCTCTTTTCTCCCAACTACCCATTCTCTCATTCGCTCCCTCTCTCTTTCCATCCCTCTCTGTCTGCATCCCTCTCTCTTCCTCTCTTTTCTCCCAACTACCACTTCTCTCATTCACTTTCTCTCTCTTTCCATCCCTCTCTCTTTCCATCCCTCTTTCTTTCCATCCCTCCCTCTCCCTCCCTCTTTCTTTCCATCCGTCTGTCTTTCTATCCCTCTCTGCCTCTCATTTCTCCCAACTACCCCTTGTCTCATTCACTCCCTCTCTCTTTCCATCCCTCTCCCTTTCCATCCCTCTCTCTTTCCATCCTTTTCTGTCTACCTCCCTCTCTCTTCCTCTCTTTTCTCCCAACTACCCCTTCTCTCATTCACTCCCTCTCTCTTTCCATCCCTCTCTCTCTCCCTCCCTCTCTCTTTCCTTCCCTCTCTCTGCCTCTCTTTTCTCCCAACTACCCCTTCTCTCATTCACTCCCTCTCTCTTTCCGTCCCTTTCTCTTTCCATCCCTCACTCATTCCCTTCCTCTCTCTGCCTCTCTTTTCTCCCATCTACACCTTCTCTCATTCACTTCCTCTCTCTTTCCATCCCTCTCTCTTTCCATCCCTCTCTCTTTCCATCCCTCTCTGTCTACCTCCCTCTCTCTGCCTCTCTTTTCTCCCAACTACCCCTTCTCACATTCACTCCCGTACCAATCCATAGCTGTCCCTCTTTTTCTCTCTCCCTATTTATCTCTTTCTGTAATTCTATACTACCCTTACTTTCTATGTACCTTCCTTTCTATATCCCCCCTTCCTATCACTCTATCTCTTACTCTAATTACTGATAAACCTATCAAATTGCTATTCCCTAGGAATAGATTCACTGCAGGAAAGCTCTCACACAAGAAGTTGTGTGTGTGAAAAACTTGCGAATCATACTGATAGCAATATTTAAAGATTGAGAGGATCATGAAAGATAAATAATTAAAATGAAATACTCATCGACACAATTATGCAAAAAAAAATAAAAAATCATGAGCTCACATTAAGACGTACAGACATATAATATACATATAAAATAGACATTAAAAAAACATGTAGAAATTTAAACATTTTTGAAGATGGGAGGAAGGGGGGAGTTTACTATGAGTAGGAGGCGCAGGAGATGGCGTTGGCTAAGTGGCCATGGAAGCAGAGCAGAGGAAGTAGGTGAGAGAGAGTAAGGAGGCCGCGGGGAGACAGATGTTAGAGCGGTGAAATGCCGAGGATCGGTGGTCGAGCGAAGGGGGAGGATGGAAAATGGGTGGGAGAAGGAAAGAGAAGTTGCGGGGGAGAAGAAGACAAAGGGCGGGCGGGAGGTAGATAGTAGTGCTTCTGGAACCTTCCAACGCCGTAACCAGCCTGTACAAATCCACGGCATTAAAAAATCTCGTTCTGAGACTCGGAAGACTGTGTACCAGCCTAAGTGGGCAATGGGCGGAGGGAGAGGGAAGGGCGGAGGGAGTGGGAAGAGCGGAGGGAGTGAGAACGTCGGAGGGGGAGGAATCTAGGGAGGGAGATGAAAGGGTGGAAAGAGTGGGAACTGCGGAGGGAGAGGGAAGGGCGGAGGGAGTGGGAAATGCGGACGAAGAGGGAAGGGCGGTGTAAGAGAGGTGGGCGAAGGGAGAGGGAAGGGCGGAAAGAGTGGTACCGGCGGTGGGATTGGGATCGGCGGAGGGAAAGGGAATGGCGGAGGAAGAGGAAATGCGGAGGGAGATGGAACGGCGGAAGGAGTGGGAAGGGCAGAGGGAGGGGGGTAAGGCGGAAGGAGTGGGAAAGGCGGACGAATAGGGAAGGGCGGAGGGAGAGGGAAGGGCGGAGAGAGAGGGAAGGGCGAAGGCAGTGGGAAGAAGAGGTAAACCTACCTCTACATCTACATATTACCCTGCAAGTCACCTTGACGGTGGATGGCAGGGGGTGCCGCCCACCAAGTTCCTATCTAATTATTATTCACTGTTATCTATTGTGGTCAAGTGCTGTCCTAGGGAAAAAGGACTTCTTATACCTCTCTGTCCCACTATCTATTTCGCGAATCTTGTCCTCATTATCTATCCGTCCGATATACGTTGGTTGTCGAATAATATCCTTCATTTCATTTACGAATATCTCCGACCTATATTTATTTAGAAGTTTAAGACTCGCCTCTAATCTACGATCTTTCAACGATGGCCAACATAACTCTTCAATGAGTAACGTAACGCTCTGTTTTTTATCGTAATTCTTTTTCACGAATCTAGCTGCTCGCTGCTGTATTTTTTCTAAATCTTTTATGAGTCCCCTCTGATATGGATCCCAAACCGCTGCGTATTCCATTTGTGGTCTAACCAAGGATAAATAACAGGATTCTCTCACCTTTCTGTGCTTTTTCTGACTATCCTACCCACAAAAGCCAACTTCTTATTGGCCGCACCTATCACTCGTCTTATGTGGGTGTCCCAAGACAGGTCACGATTCAAGGTTACCCCGAGGTATTTCACGGATTCCGAAAAAGGAATGCTCTCACCATCTATCGAGTAGGTAAACACGGACGATGGGCTTCTAGATTTCCAAAAGCTTAGAACGTTACTCTTTTTCTGATTGATTTCTAGCATCCATTCCTTGCACCAAACAGATAACGCATCCAGATCATCCTGAAGCTAACGATGGTCGCTATAACCACTAATTTTTCTATAGACTACGGTATCATCCGCAAAAAGCCTGATATTACTTTTCACAACTGAGCTGATGTCGTTTATATAAAGCAAGAAAAGCATAGGTCCAACCACACTACCCTGCGGCACTCCAGAGACTACATCTGCCACACTCGAGGACTTACCATCGACGACTACTTTTCGTTTTCTATTCCAAAGGAAAGCGCGAACCCAGTTAATGACTTTAACATTAACGGCAAGATTTCCCAATTTTAATAACAACTTACGGTGGGGAACCTTGTCAAAAGCTTTTCTAAAATCAAGGAACACTGCATCGACCTGTTTATTATTTTCGCCGCATGATAAAACATCATTCACAAACAGACCGAGTTGGGTGTCACAGGATCTACCTTTTCTGAAGCCATGTTTTCAGCTGACTAACAGCGATCTACTCTCGAGATAACGCATAATGTTGCTGACAATAATGCGCTCCAAAATCTTACATGATAATGATGTTAGAGAAATAGCTTGTAATTTTCTGGGTTTTCTTTGTCACCTCCCTTATGAATGGGTGTGACGTGTGCTAGTCTCCAATCATCAGGAACCTCGCAGAGGGTAAGAGATTTCTCGAATGCTATCCAAAGGAAGTGAGCTATTTCTTCTGCTTGTTCTTTTAATACACGCACGGGAATTCTTTCTGGTTCTGGGTTTTTGTTGGGCTTTATCGCACCCAGTTGCTTCGCTATTCCTACCTCAGAGATTTTAATATCATCCATTCGATTGCGTCCATCGGGAATAAGATTATCTTCAAGTCTATCTCCACATGTAGTTAACGCCTTCGCGAAGTAAACGTTTAGTAGATTAGCTTTTTTCTCCCCATCGTTAGGATGCCTCCGGAACCACATCGCAGGGAGGGTATTGAAGGACCCTCCTCCCTTAACTTCTCTTAAATAGGGCCAGAACGCTTTTGGATCCTCCTTCAATTTTGTATTTAATACCTCATTCCGGATGGTGTTAATGGGCACTATTATACTCATGGACTATAGCAGTGCGATACTCATCGGAAGCGGTGGTAGGTATGTTTTTCAATTTTGCGTGGCTACGCCTCTGTCGTCTTAAGACAATCTAAACTTCATTATTAAACCAACGAGGTTCTTTCTTATCAGATTTTAACTTACTGGGGATAAATCTATTGCTACCTTTTCCTAGTATATCCTTGAATAATAACCATGATGCTTCCATACCTAATCGTTCTGTCTTTTCACGATAACTGACAAAGGTACTTTTGAGATGTAAGCTGAAACTTTTAAAGTCGGCCTTGGCGAAAGCGTATACATTCTGAAGGGGCTTAGGAAGTCTTTTGAGCTTTATTTCACACTCCGCATACACAGCTCGATGGTCGCTAAGTCCCTCCTCTGTGGATACCTTAGTTATCCTATGCGGGGTGTTAGAAGCAAGCAAGTCGAGAACATTGCCCGAACGCGTGGCTTTTTGTACCATCTGGATTAAGGAATATTCATGAAACGTGTCAAATAAGGTTTCACACGATTCGCGTTCTTTAACTCCCCTAACGAAACATAGGTTTTCCCAATCGATTGACGGTAAGTTAAAATCGCCTCCAATTATCACATAACCATAGTTCATAAAAGATCTAAGCTCGGCTAATTGCCTCTCTAAATTTAAAATATAATTAACTTTGGCTTTAGGTGGTATGCAAAATGAGCATAAATATGTCTTTTTCGAATTATCCTTACCTAGGCGGCACCACACGCTCTCGGTCGTTTCGTCGATAATAGGGATCTGACAACTATCGTACTTTCAACTTATTGCCAAAAATACTCCGCCACCTATTCTATTGGCGCGGTCTTTTCTGTACACTATATATCTTTTTGGAAAAATTTCTTGGCTAGTGATATCTTCGGTGAGCCAACTTTTGGTACCTATAACTACCTCAGCATGCAACGTGCGAATTACGTGTTCGAGTTCGGCAGACTTTCTATGAATGCTGCGGCAGTTTAAAACTACAATATTTAATTTCTCGTCATCGCCCGAAGCATTAAATGCTATATTACGGCTTCTGCAGATGGACTCTATCACTGCGCGACCAGAAACTGTACTACACTCGATGCCCCTATGAAATCTCCTATTACGCCTACGCCCTACCCTACTCTATAATCTAAAAAAGGCCTACCATGGTCGAAGATCCTACACGCTACACTCTGTGAAGCCTCGTTCGTGCAATGGACTCCAGAGCCTTTTAGAGGTACCCTACACGATCCGAGAACCGGCCGGAGATCAACGAAGTCGACTCCCATGCCTACTCAGAAATTCCATAGCCTTTGGTTTAGCTCCGCCACGCGGCTCCAAACCTCCGAATCAGAGTCAATCCGCGGGACAATACTACAAATGGTGAGCCACACATCAGAACCCGACTCCTCTCGGGCTCGAGTAACCTCGGCGACCAAGTCCTCAAATGAACTTAGAATCTCCTCGGACCCGCGCTTCGAGGCGTCATTATTCCCAACATGGACCACCATCCGCAGCCTAGAGCTGCCCGTTGACTCCACCGACTCCCGTATCACCCTCGTCACTTGGGGGACCGTTCATCCTGGTATACACCTGGAGAACACCTGCTTAGCCACTCCCTCCCAGCGGGCCCCAGTTAGCAAGGGAGCCATAACACACCGGATATTAGAACTACCTATTTCTAAGACCCCACCCTTCCCACCTCGACTTCCCATTGATCCAGCCTCCGCCGAAGAGACGGGAGCGGATGCGAGAGCATCGGCCGAAGTGTCGTCCTCCGACAACGCCGCGAACCGATTGTTAACTGGAAGAGGATCTGCCGAAGCATTCCCAGCACCCAGCCTTCGCAGGACCACCCCACGATCCCTCCGGTTGGAGATCACTCTCCAATTTTTGGGTTTCAGGATTGGAGCTACCCCAGCCCCCGAAGAGGTTCCACAAACATCCTCGATCACACCACCGACTTTCGCACTCGAGCGCACCCGAGTCGCCATCCTGGCGCGGTGCGTTCTCCCAACACGAACAAGGGCCGACTCCGCTCTTGCCACCCTCCGACGGAGGTCCGTAACCTCTCTTACCAGCTCCGTGATTCGAGACATAGAAAGGAGGAAACGGGAATTCTAGGTGAAGCCATCTTAAACACTAATCTGTACTAGCTACGAATTAAATTAAACTTCAAACTAAGGTTATACTAAGTGACTAACTAATTCGTGGACTTAAAGTCTACGCTAGAGAGGAACGCAGGTAAAAAGTGAAAGGGAAACGCTTACTCACCACACAAACAACGTTAGTAAACAGGCAAGATAGACACACAAGCAATCGTTAAAACAATTTAAGTTAGTGCACCAACAGCGATACACAAATTAAAACAAGTTAAATTAGTACACAAACAGCGTAGAGTTCTTACAGAAACAATTACTATTTGAATATGAGTTTTTTTTTAAGCAAGGGCGCTACAGTGCTAGAAAGATACGACTACAGAAAAATAACGATATTGGGATTAAGAGATACTACAATAAACAATACAATTAAATGTTAGTTCTACTTATCAGTAAGGTTAATTCAACTCGACTTCTACTGCTACACAACGATACAGTTACGAAAGGACAACTGCTAGAGGGAACGGCTGAGGGAGAGGAAAGGGCGGTTGGAATGGTAATGGCGGAAGGAGAGGGAAGGGCGGAGAGAGTGGAAACGGCGAAGGGAGATGGAATGTCTGTTGGAGAGGGAGGGGCGGAGGGAGAAGGAAAGGCGGCGGTAGATGGGAGGAGGGAGGGGGGAAGGTCGGAGGGAGAGGGAATGAAGGATGGAGATATGAGGGCGGAGGGAGTGGGACGAGCGGAGGGGAGGCCAGGGCAGAGGAAGAGAGAAGGGCGGTGTGAGAGGGAAGGGCAATGATGATCGGGAAGGAGGGAGAGGGACGTGCTGTGTGAAAGGAAATGCGTAAGGGAGAGCGAAGGGCGGAGGGAGACAGAAGGGACTAGTGAGTGGGAAGGGCGGATGGAGTTGGGAATGGCGGAGGGAGAAAGACGGGCCGAGAGAGAGGGTAGGGCGGACGGAGTTGGAAGGGCGGCGGAGAAGGACGGGAGGGTGGAAAGGGACGGGCTGATGGTGAGAGAAGGGCGGTTGTAGTTGGAACTGCCGAGGCAATATTGGAGTGAAGGGAGATAGTAACGGCGATGGGTTAGGGAGGAGAGAATGGGAAATGGGTAGGAATAGAAATGGCGGAAGGAGTGAGAAGGCGGAATGATAGGGAAGGGCGGTCTGAATGTGAAGTGTGGATAGAGAGTGAAGGGCGGTTGGAGAGGGAATGGTAGAGTGAGAGGGAAGGATGGAGGTAGTGAGTAAGGAAGGAGGAGAGGGAATGGCGGAGGGAGAGGGAAGGGCGGAAGGAGTGGTAAGGGCGTAGGGATAAGGAAGGGCAGCGGGAATGGGAGTGGCGGTGGGAGAGGGAGAGTGTTAACGCCGGAGAGAATAGGAAGTGTGGAAGGGGAGGGACGGACTGAGGTTGAGCGAATAGCGGAGGGAGAGGGAATATCGGAGGGAGAGGAACGGGCAGAGGGAGAGGGAAAGGTGGTAGGAGAAGGACGGGTGGAGAGAGACTGCTGGGCGATGGGAGTGTGGAAGAGCCGAGGGAGAAGAAAGGGTCGTGGGAGATGGAATGGCGGAGGGAGAGGGTAGGGCGGAGGGAGAGGGAAGGGCGGAGGGAGAGTGAAGTGTGATGGAGACGGAAGGGCAAAGGGAGTGGGAAGGGCCGAGGGAGTGGGAAGGGTCGGAGGGAGTGGGAAGGGTTAAGGGAGTGGTATGGGCGGAGGGAGAGGTTAGGACTTAGGGAGTGGGAACGGCGGAGGGAATGGGAAGTGTGGAGGGGGTGAGACGGACTGTGGTAAAGCGAATGGCGGAGGGAGAGGGAATATCGGATGGAGAGGGAAGGGTGGAGGGAGAGGGAAGGGTGGAGGGAGAGGGAAGGGTGGAATGAGAGGGAAGGGTGGAGGGAGACGGCAGGGCGATGGGAGTGTGGAATAGCGGAGGAAGAAGGAAGGGCCGTGGGAGATGGTTTGGCTGAGGGAATGGGAATGGCGGAGGGAGTGTGAAGTGTGATGGAGACGGAGGGGCGGAGGGAGAGTGAAGGGTTGAAGGAGTGGGACGGGCAGTGGGAGAGGGAATGGTGGAGGGAGTTCGAAGGGCGGAATGAGAGTGTTTACGCTAGCGCTCTCTGGGATTTTATCCTTCTTTAACCTTGAGATTCGTTTCTACGTGTAATAGGCGGAACGGCGGGGTCCCGAAGGGAGAGACCGACGAACCATTGGAAGTGTACCACTGTACATCCGGCCGAGAGAACCCGGTCACGTGGCAACAATTCACAGAGCTGAGTGTAGAGAAAGTTCGCGCTAATCCATGCAAAGGAGTCTTGTGGTATCCCGCTGGAAAATGCCGCCGTTCCAAGCTGAGGAACAGCGCTGCGGTGGCTGTTCTGCACACTTTTCCCGCTCGCATTCTGGAAATGCTCTCAAAATTGAACGGAAATGCAACGGGGTGAGTTTGGATTTTCCTTGTTTGATCCCGAAATTTCCCTTAGAAGTATTGGTTATTAGTGGCTAGCTATTTATAAACGACGGTCAGTGCTGTAATTTTACACCGATACATACTAATTTTCAGTCAAGTTTGATTTAAATTTGGTGAAGAATAAAATAATGTGCTAAGAATTCCTGTCACCCTGTAAGGTATCAGGTCGATCAACTGTATGCATAATAAGGTTACTCAAAAATCTTCCATTATTTTTCGATCAAACTTTGAGAAATTACATGGCATTACTATTTTTATATTATAAGCTGTTCAATTACTCAAGTACTTCATTGTCACAATCATTTCTACCTATGTACGTTGGTGCTTCAGTTATTCATAAAATCTTTCCCGCTAGACATTAATCTGGCGTTAAAATGCGATCCGCCAGGGATAGCCACTTTAAATACCTCAAAAATGATGTTACGTTTTGCTTATTTTCCTGCATTTGTCTTACTTGCCTGGCCTTTCTCATACGAATCCCATATACTTGAAGCGTATTCCATCTGTGTTCCAACTAGGGATAAATAACATGTTTCTAGTACTTTTTCTGTACTATTCCGTATTATTCTGCCTATGAAAGCTAATTTATTGCTGGCTGCACGAATATGCTTGCCCCACGAGATATGGCGACAAATAGTGACTTCTAAATATTTTACATACCTGCGTAGATGTTCATTCCATCGATTTTATACTCGATATCAATCTCATTGTTCTTGCTTTACCAGAAGGTTACTGTGAAACATTTACGGTAATTAATTTTGATTTTCCGGGAATATATAACTTTTAAATCTTCCTACAGCGAATAAAATCTTAATTTTATAATATGAGTGTTACTTATATTATGAATAGGAAAGCGTCCGAGACGCAGTAGGATTCTTCCATTCCTGCGTCATTTGTTGCCTCGTAAAAACTAGTCATTTCTGAGTAAATACCTTAAACTTGTAAAATTGGCTTTGTCGAACAAATAAAGATATCTTCTTGCCTTTACCTGTTATCAATGTCTAATTTAAACTCCACTTACACGGCCTGTGATCGCTAATTACTTATTTAATAAACGCTTTATTCTTACGCTTTTGTTAGGGACGGCTAATAAATCTACTACATTTTAGATCTCGTGGGCACCTCATTACCTGACACAAAGATTGTTTACTGAAAGATTCAATTCGCATGATTCATGCTCTCTATCGACGGAATGAAAGCAATTATGATTCCAGTCAAGTGCAGGTATATTGAAAACGCTATCATTTATAATAATAAAATATAATAATAATATAATCTATATTACCAAAATTAACATGAACCATTATTTCTAGTGATACTAAAGAGTTAATATACAGGCATTACGAAGTTTATAAAAGATGAAATTCTACCATTTTAGAGCCACTTCCTTTCACACAACATCACACACTTTCAACTTCGCTGTTGCTAATCACTATTACATCAGTAAAGAAGTCACAGCATTTGCTTTCAATATCCATTGTGTTGCGCAATTCTATTTGAACCTTGTTGGCCCCCCTTAGGAAGCTGCGCCGTGGGTAGGTGCCCCGGCTGCCCCACCCTCACAACGGCCCTGTAAATAAATAAATATATATATATATATATATATATATATATATATATATATATATATATATATATATATATATACTAGTAGAAGGTGCTTGCATTCTGCAAGCATTTCATCTCACCTTCAAAAAAATATTCATTTTTCAGACAGATATTTCATCATTACAAATATTTTTTTAATTCTAAAGATTTCACCTCCACAGCGATTTTCGTTTAACTTATGTAAAAATAATAGATTAAAACAATACCCAAAATTTGCAATTTTAAAATTTTATACTTTCTCCATTATGGGGTAATGCTACAAATTTTTGCCAAATTTTAAAGTTGTAGCACTTCTAGAAGTGAAATAACATTTATTTAATTGTTAAAATTTAAATAAGTTTTAACGGCCGCAATAACATTTCATGGATACATTGAAATGTTTATTCGTTTTTATAGATTAAACACTAAATAACGTAAAACTTTTAGCTTTCTAACTCGCCCCGTAGTATCTAAAGATATACCTATTTGTAAAATTTTAAGAATTTTCAACTGTCAAACACATTAAAATATAACAATTTCTATAATCTCAATTTCGTTTTCTTATAAACACAACCTCTAAAAAAATTCAGCTCCGTAGCACATTCGGTAATACATAAACCTCAAAAATATGTTTAAACAATTGCGAATTATTAGTGGTAGAATTTTTTAATTTTTTCAAAAATTTATTTTTTTTATATACAATTTTATACAAAATAATTTTAAAAACGTGAACCTACAGCATATAGTTTCCAAGATAAAAATTATTAAACTTTAAAGTACAAATGGGGTTGAAACAACCCCTAAAAATTAACAATTTTAAAATTTTCGATTTTTATACTTAGTTATGAGAAAAAAATCTATAGACCTGCAAAATTTCAGCTTCCTAAACCTATTAGATTTTTCTACACACAGGGATAACTTTTTCCCATGCTAACTTATGGAAGATATTCCGGGGTATCTGGAGTCGAAACCATTACACTGTAATCAAAAGTAACAATAATTCTCAATAGATATTGCAGCCGTCTAGCAACACTGAAAATTTCATATTTCTAGCTTACTGGCAAGTGCCCATAATTAATTTACAAATATGGCGCAATGCTATTCTTATGGGAAAAAACGCAAATTTCGGAATTTACAGAGTCGAACTCATGTCCCTTAGGTAAGAAGTCTCATTTTATCTGTAGGTTTCTCCATCATATCTACAAAAGCTGAAACGCTCAGCTCTCTAGCTATTGTAGTTTGGGCTGGACATTAGTATCCTACTATATGTTATCATTATATATCGACGCTTCTTACAGGGGAGGAGGAGGAGAAGGAGGATATAGGAGGATACTAATGTTTAGGCACTTCCAGATGAGCTGGAGATTCGAAATTTTTTTCTTAATGGGATTTTGTGCAAAACCGATTAGAAAAAACAAAAATCTTGAAAAAGTGCAACAATGTTGCCGCTAAAGATTCGCAATTGTTTAAACAAATTTTCAAGGATTATGTACTTCCAAATGCGCTACGGAGCTGAAATTATTTCTAGAGGTAGGATTTGTATAATAACGAAATAGGGATTATTGAAATTTTGATATTTTAATTTTTTGGCAGTTAAAAATTCTTAAAGTTTTACCAAATAAATAAATAAACACTACGGGGCAAGTTATGGAGCTGATATTTTTAAATTCTTTAGATTTCATTTTATATAAACGAATAAATATTTTATTGTACTTATTAATTTGTTATTGCGGCCGTTAAAAATTAATTAATTTGAGACATTTAAAAAAGTATAATTTCACTTCTAATTGTGCTATAAATTTAAAATTTGGCAGAAATGTGTAGCAATAATAACCCAATGTGGGAAAAGTATAATATTCCTAAAAATGCAAAAATTAGTGATTGTTTAAATCCATTATTTTTTATAATGAAAAAACGAAAACCGATACTGAGGAGAAATCTTTAGAGTTAAACAATCCTCATGATGAAATATATCTGAAAAATTAATGTCTTTTCAAGGCGAGATGAAATGCTTGTAGTATGCAAGCACCTTCTACTCGTATGTTATATCCTCCTCCTCCTCTGTAAGGAACGTCTATATATAATGATATATATATATATATAAATATATATATATATATATATTAACTAAAGGAAAAGAAAAGGTAGTGATGAGGGTGGCAACAAGGTGTTGAGGGAAGCCCAGCGGACACTTACCAAGTTGAGGACCAAGCTGGTAGGCTGCTGGGGGCGTCGAAGAGACACGTAAAACACACGAACACAAAAACACACGGAAGCTTATCGGGCCTATGCCCTTCTTCAGCGAAAGAGTAACGTAAAGTGACACACTGGGCGGGGAATGACAGGGTGATGTGGGAAGGTTGATGATTGGAGGAGGTGGGGAGTAGGAGGGGTGGATAGCCAATAAAGAGGAAGTGTGGTAAGGGAAAGTGCGAATAACTACAAAGTAACAAGGAGACATTGTAAGGGGGCTAATAGGGTTAGAGGAGGTTGAGGCCAGGCGGAGAGAAAGAGTCGAGAAGATGGATATGTGCTAGTTCCCAGTGTCGGAGAAGGGGGGCAGGAGTGTCATAGGGTAAAGCGCGAATAATCCTAACATTGTAGCAACTATTGAAGGGGACATTGTGGGTATTAGCATGTAATGCAACTGGGAGGGGGCGTCTGAGAGAAACGCTATTCCGGTGACCGTTCATTCGGATGTTTAACGGATTGCTGGTGAGGCCTACGTAAAACGCGGGACAAAGGGTGCAGGTAAGGAGGTAAATGACGTTACGGGTGGTGCAGTTGCTTCTGGAGGTGATGGGGTAGGTGATGTTGGTGGAGGGACTCGAGAAAGAAGATGATGGTAGGTGGATAGGGCAAGTGAGGCAGCGAGGTTTTCCGCAGGGGTGGGAGCCTATTGCAAGAAGCGTGGTAGAAGTGGGAAGTTCCTTCCTCCACAAGATATTTCCCAAATTTGGGGGCCGGCGGAAGGAGAGGAGCGGAGGATTGGCAAAAAGGTTGATAAAGAGGGACTGATGGGAGGAAGAGGTAAGAATTGGGTGGGCAGCATGAAGGATTGTTTTGAGAGCTTCGTGGATACCAGGAAGGAAAAGTGTCGTAAGAGTGAGTGGAGGGGTAGATGCAGGAATAGTGGGTGTGTGAGGATGAGATCCATTGTGGGTAGGCGTCATCGCCCTATGGATCTGTTCACGGACCAAGACTGGAGGGTAACCACGTTTGAGAAGAGCATCCTCGAGGACAGAGTAATACTCTAGAAGGGATGCTCTATCGGAACAATGCCTCCATCCTCGACGAGCAAGGGCATAGGGGATAGAGGTTTTGGTATGAAGGGGATGGCAGCTATCAAAGTGGAGGTATTGGAGGCTGTTGGTGGGTTTGATGTGAACACAGGTGCGGATTTGGCTGTCTTGAAGGTAAAGATCGACATCCAGGAATGTGATGTGGGAGGTAGAGGATTGGTGGGTGAAGGACAGTGAAGGATGGGAGGAGAGACGCGAGAGAAAGGAAAGGAGAGAGTCAGGTCCATGCGTCCAAATGAGATACATCGTCGATGTATCTCAGCCACAAAAGTGGTCTGAGTGGAACGTTGAGGAAGAGTCTTTCCCATTCTCCAAGGTAACAATTGGCGTATGAAGGCGCCATTCGGATGCCCATCGCAGTGCCTCTAATTTGAAGGTAGTGACGACCATCGAAAGAGAAGTTGTTCAATTTGTTCATTGCTGCCAAGTCTAATAAGAAATGGGAGGAAGGTCTTGCGTCGGGTGGTCTTGAGTCCAGGAGTTTATATATATATATATATATATATATATATATATATATATATATATATATATGGATGTCAACAAGGTGTTGGGATGAGGAAACCCAGTGAGCACTCACCAATCAGACGACTTCAGGTTGGCGAGGCCCCGGGGATGTCGAAGCGACACACGTAAAATAACACAAAAACACAGAAACATCACAAACGTAAAGCTTTCGGAACTACTCCTTCTTCAGCTATATATATATACACACTAGAAATTGGTGCTTGCATACTGCAAGCATTTCATCTCACCTTGAAAAAACATTCATTTTTCAGAAAGACATTTAATCATCACAAATATTCTTTTAATTCTAAACATTTCACTACCGCAGCGATTTTCGTTTTTCCCTTATGTAAAAATAATAGTTTAAAAAAATCCTCAAATTTTGCAATTTTAAAAATTTTACACTATCTTCATTATGGGGTACTAATGCTACATATTTTAGCCAATTTTTCTAGCACTTCTAGAACTAAATTAATATTTTTATTTGTTTAAATTTAAATATTTTTTAACGGCCATTGCAATTCATATATGGTAAAATTGAAAAATTTATTTGTGCAAATACACAACTTTGTAAAAAACGTGAAAATTTCAGCTTCCTAGCTCATCCCGTAGTATCTAAACAGTTATCTATTTGTTTAAATTTTAAGAATTTTAAACTGCCAAACAAATTAAATACCGAAATTTGTATAATCCTTATTTCGTTTTTTTAAGAATTATACTTATAAAAAAATTTCAACTCCGTGGCATATTCGAAAATACATAAACCTTCAAAATTTGTTTAAACAACTGCGAATTTTTAGCAGCCGCATTGTTGCACTTTATCAAGATTTCCGTTTTTTCTAGTCGATTATTATATATCGACGGCTCTTACAGAGGAGGATATAACAGGAGGATACTAATGTTTAGGCACTTCCAGATGTGCTGGAGATTCAAAATTTTTTTCTTAGGTAGGATTTTGTGCAAAACCGACTAGAAAAAACTAAAATCTTGAAATAGTGCAACAATGCGGCCGCTAAAAATTCGCAATTGTTTAAACAAATTTTCAAAATTTATGTATTTTCGAATGTGCCACGGAGTTGAAATTTTTTTTATAAGTAGAATTAGTACAAAAAACGAAATAGGGATTATAAAAATTTTGATATTTAAATTTGTTTGGCAGTTAAAAATTCTTAAAGTTTAAACAAATAGATAACTGTGTAGGTACTACGGTATGAGCGAGGAAGCTGAAAATTTCAAATTATTTACAGAGTAGTAAACTTTCACAAATAAACTTTTCAATTTTACCATATATATATTGCGGCGGCCGTAAGAAATTATTTAAATTTAAACAATTAGAAAAATATTATTTTATTTCTATAAGTGCTACAACTTTAAAATTTGGCTAAAATTTGTAGCATTAGAACCTTATAATGAAGAAAGTGTAAAATTTTTAAAACTGCGGCATTTGAAGATTGTTTTAAACTATTATTTTTACATGTGGGAAAAACGAAAATCGCTGCAGAAATGAAATCTTTAGAATTAAAAGACTATTTGTAATGATGAAATTTCTGACTTAAATATGAATGTTCATTTATTGTGAGATGAAATGCTTGCAGTATGCAAGCACCAACTACTAGTATGTTATATCCTCCTCCTCCTCCTCTTCCTCTGTAAGGAACGTCTATATAGAATGATAACATATAGGAGGATACTAATGTTTAGGCACTTTCAGATGTGCTGGAGAATCGAAATTTTTTTCATAGATAGAATTTTGAGCAAAACCTACTAGAAAAAACGAAATACTCGAAAAAGTGCAACAATGCGTCCGCTAAAAATTTGCAATTGTTTAAACAAATTTTATTATGTATTTATGTATTTCCGCATGTGCTACGGAGTTGAAATTTTATTTGTAAGGAGAATTCTTAAAAAAACGAAAAAGGGATTATACAAATTTTGATGTTTTAATTTGTTTGGCAGTTAAAAATTCTTAGTGTTTAAACAAATGGATAACTTTTTAGGTACTACGGGATGAGCTGGGTAGCTGAAATATTCAAGTTATTTACATAGTAGTAAATTTGCCCAAATAAACTTTTCAATTTCACCATATTTTAGTTGCGGCGGCCGTTAAAATTTATTTAAATTTAAAAAACTAAAAAAAAATTATTTACTTCTAGAAGTGATACAACATTAAAATTTGGCTAAATGGTGTAGCATTAGTACCCCATAACGAAAATAGTGTAAAATTTTAAAAATTGCATAATTTGGGTATTGTTTTAAAGTATTATTTTTACAAGTGGGAAAAACGAAAATCGCTGAGGAGATGAAATGTTTAGTATTAAATGAATATTTGTGATACTGAAATGTCTTTCTGAAAAACGAATGTTTTTTCAAGGTGATACGAAATGTTTGCAGTATGCAAGCACCAACTACTAGTCATTATATATGGACGACTCTTACAGAGGAGGATATAAGATACTAGTAGTTGGTGCTTGCATTCTTCAAGCATAATAGTAATAAATAATAGTTTAAAACAATCCTCAAATGTTGTAATTTTAAAAAATTTACAGTCTTCATTATGGGTACTAATGCTACACATTTTAGCCAAATTTTAAAGTTGTAGCATTTCTAGAAGTAAAATAATAATTTTCTAATTGTTTAAATTTAAATAACTTATAACGACCGCCGAAATTCATATATGGTCAAATTGAAAAGTTTATTTGTGAAAGTTTACTACTCTGTAAATAATTTGAAATTTTCAGCTTCCTAGCTTATCCCGTAGTACCTAAACAGTTATCCAATTGTTTAAATTTTAAGAATTTTTAACTGCCAAAAAAATTAAAGTATCAAAATTTGCATAATCTCCATTATGTTTTTTTATGAATTCTACTAATAAAAAAAATTTCAACTCTGTAGCTCATACGGAAATACATAAACTATGAAAATTTGTTTAAACAATTGCGAATTTATAGCGGCCGCATTAATGCAGTTTTTCAAGATTTTCGTTTTTTCTAGTCGGTTTTGCACAAAATCCTACCAAAGAAAAAAATTTCGAATCTCCAGCTTATCTGGAAGTGCCTAAACATTAGTATCCTCCTGTTATATGTTATCATTATATATCGACGACTCTTACAGAGGAGGAGGAGATAACATATAACATACTAGTAGTTGGTGCTTGCATACTGCAAGCATTTCATAAAAAAATTCATTATTCATCTTTCATCATTACACATATAATTTTAATTCTAAATATTTTACCTCCTCAGCGATTTTGGTTTTTCTCACATGTAAAAATAATAGTTTAAAACAATCCCCAGATGTTGCAATTTTAAAAATTTTACACATTCTTCATTATGGTGTACTGATGCTACACATTTTATCCAAATTTTAAAATTTTAGAACTTATAGAAGTAAAATAATATTTTTCTAATTGTTTAAATTTAAATAATTTTTAACGGCCGCCGCAATTCATATATGGTCAAATTGAAATGTTTATTTATTCAAATTCTCTACTTTGTAAATAATTTGAAAATTTCAGCATCCTAACTCATCCCGTAGTACCTAAACAGTTATCTATTTTAAGAATTTTTAATTCTAAAGATTTAATTTCTGCAGCGATTTTCGTTTTTCCCACATGTAAGAATAATAGTTTAAAACAATCTCCAAATGTCACCATTTTAAAAATTTTACACTTTCTTCATTATAAGGTTCTAATGCTACACATTTTAGCCAAATTTTAAAGTTGTAGCACTTCTAGTAATAAAATAATATTTTTCTAATTGTTTAAATTTAAATAATTTTTATCGGCCGCCGCAATACATCATTCTACATAAACGTTCCTTGTGTAATGATGAAATATGAAAAATGATTGTCTTTTTATCCTGAGATAATATGCTTGCAGAATGCAAGCACCAACTACTAGTATGTTATATCCTCCTCTGTAAGAGTCGTCGATATATAATGATAACATATAACAGGAGGATACTAATGTTTAGGCACTTCCAGATGAGCTGGAGATTCGAAAGTTTTTTGATAGGTAGGATTTTGTGCAAAACCGAATAGAAAAAGCGAAAATCTTTAAAAAGCGCAACAATGCGGCCGTTAAAAATTCGCAATGGTTTAAACAAATTTTGAAGGTTTATATATTTCCGAATGTTCCACGGAGTTGAAATTTTTTTTATAAGTAGAATTCTTAAAAAAACGAAATAAGGATTATACAATTTTTTATATTTAAATTTGTTTGGCAGTTAAAAATTCTTAAAATTTAAACAAATAGTTAGCTTTTTAGGTACTATGGGATGAGCTATGAAGCTGAAATTTTCAAATTATTTACAGTATAGTAAATTTGCACAAATAAACATTTCAATTTTACCATATATGTAATGCGGCGGCTGTTAAAAATTATTTAAATTTAAACAATTAGAAAAATATTATTTTATTTCTAGAAGTACTACAACTATAAAATTTGGCTAAAATGTGTAGCATTAGAACCTTATAATGAATATAGTGTAAAATTTTTAAAATTGCGATATTTGGAGATTGTTTTAAACTATTATTCTTACATGTGGGAAAAAACGAAAATCGCTGCAGAAATGAAATTTTTACAATTAAAAGACTATTTGTAATTTTGAAATTTCTGTCGAAAAAATGAATCTTCTTTTAATGTGAGATGAAATGCTTGCAGTATGCAAGCACCAACTACTAGTATGTTATATATCATTATATATCGACGACTCTTACAGAGGAGGATATAACATATAGGAGGATACTAATGTTTAGGCATTTCCAGATGAGCTGGAGATTCGAAATTTTTTTCTTAGGTAGGATTTTGTGCAAAACGAAAATCTTGAAAAAGGCAACAATTCGGCCTCTAAAAATTCGCAATTGTTTAAACAAATTTTCATGGTTTATGTATTTTCGCATGTGCTACGGAGTTGAAATTTTTTTTATAAGTAGAATTCATAAAAACACGAAATAGGGATTATACAAATTTTGATATATTATTTTGTTTGGCAGTTAAAAATTCTTAAAATTTAAACAAATAGATAACTGTTTAGACATTACGGGATGAGCTATGGAGCTGAAATTTTCAAGTTATGTACAAAGTAGTAAATTAACACACAAAAACATTTCAATTTTACCATACATGAATTTCGGCGGCCGTTAAAAATTATTTAATTTTAAAAAATTAGAAAATATTATTTGACTTTTAGAAGTGCTACAACTTTAAAATTTTGCTAAATTGTGTATCATTAGTACCCCATAAAGGAGAAAGTGTATAATTTTTAAAATTGTAACATTTGGGGATTCTTTTAAACTATTATTTTTACATTTGGGGAAAACGAAAATCGCTGCGGAGGTGAAATATTTAGAATTAAAAGAATATTTGTAATGATGAAATATCTGTCTGAAAAATGAATGTTTTTCAAGGTGAGATGAAATGCTTGCAGCATGCAAGTACCTTCTACTAGTATGTTATATCCTCCTCTGTAAGAGTCGTCGATATATAATGATAGGAGGATACTAATGTCCAGCCCAAACTACAAGAGCTAGAGTCCTGAAAGTTTTTCTAGATATGATGGAGAAATCTTCAGATAAAATTAGACTTCTTAACTTAGTGACATGAGTTCGACTCCAGAAATTTCGAAAGTTGCGTTTTTTCCCATAAGAAAAGCATTGCGCCATTTTTGTAAATTAATTATAAGCACTTTCCGGTAAGCTAGAAAAATAAAACTTTCAGTGTTGCTAGATGGCTGCAATATCTATTTGGAATTATTGTCACTTTTGCTTGCATTGTCTTTGGTTCGACTCCAGAGACTCCGGAATATCTCCCATAAGTTAGCATGGGAAAACGCAATCCAGTGTGTAGGCCAATCTAATAAGTTTAGGAAGCTGAAATTTTGCAAGATTAAAGAACTTTTCTCATAACCAACTATAAAAATCGAAAATTTTAAAATTGTAAATTTTAGGGGCTGTTTTAACCCCATTTGAACATTAAAGTTTAATAATTTTTTAGGTACTACGGGATGAGCTAGGAAGCTGCAATTTTAAAATTATTTACAGAACAGTGCATTTGCACAAATAAACATTTCAATTTCTCCATATATATATATTGCGGCAAGCGTTAAAAATGTTTAAATTTTAAACAATTAGAAAAATATTACTTTACTTCTAGAAGTGCTACAACTTCAAAATTTGGCTGAAATGTGTAGCATTAGTACCCCATAATGGAGCAAGTGTAAAATGTTTTAAATTGCAACATTTGGGGATTGTTTTAAACTATTATTTTTACATGTAGGAAAAACGAAAATCGCTGCAGAGGTGAAATCTTTAGAATTAATAGAATATTTGTAATGATGAAATATCTGTCTGAAAAATTAATGTTTTTTCAAGGTGAGATGAATTGCTTGCAGTATGCAAGCACCTTCTACTAGTCATTATATATCGACGACTCTTACAGAGGAGGAGGATATAACATATGATAGGAGGATACTAATGTCCAGCCCAAACTAAAAGAGCTAAATAGCTGAAAGTTTTAGTTCTTGTAGATATGATGGAGAAACTTTCAGATAAAGTGAGACTTTTTACCTAAGTGACATGAGTTCGACTCCAGAAATTCCGAAAGTTGCATATTTTCCCATAAGAAAAGCATTTCGCCATTTTTGTAAATTAATTTTGGGCACTTTTCTGTAAGCTAGAAAAATGAAATTTTCAGAGTAGCTAGATGGCCGCAATATCTGTTAGGAGTTTTTGTTACTTTTGCATACAGTGTCCTTGGTTCGACTCCAGATGCCCCGGAATATCTCCCATTAGTTAGCATGGGAAAAATTTGTCCAAGTGTTTGTACCAATCTATAAAGTTTAGGAAGATGAAAGTATGCAGAATTATTGAATTTTTTTCATAAGCAACTATAAAAATAAAATATTTTAAAATTGTTAATTTTAAGGGGTTTTTTAAACCCCATTTGTAAATAAAAGTTTAATAATTTTTATCTTAAAAAAGTACAACAATGCGGTCGCTAAAAAGTCGCAATTGTTTAAACAAATTTTCAAGGTTTATGTATTTCCGCATGTGCTACGGAGTTGAAATTTTTTTTGTAAGTAGATTTCGTAAAAAACGATAAAGGGATTATACAAATTTTGATATTTTAATTTATTTTGCAGATAAAAATTCTTAAAATTTAAACAAATAGATAACGTTGTAGACATTACGGTATGAGCTAGGAAGCTGAAATTTTCTGGTTATGTACAGAGTAGTTCATTTGCGCTAATAAACATTTGAATCTCTCCATTAATGTATTGCGGCAGCCGTTAATGATTTTTAAAATATAAACAATTGGAAAATATTTTCACTTCTAGAAGTACTACAACTTTAAAATTTGGCAGAATTGTGTAACAATAGTACCTCATAATGGAGAAAGTATAAAATTCTTAAAATTGCAAAGGGATTGAGATTGTTTTAATCTATTATTTTTACATAAGGGAAAAACGAAAATCGCTCCGGAGGTGAAATATTTAAAATTAAAAAATATTTGTAATGATGAAATATGAAAAATGAATGTTTTTTATGTTTAGATGATATGCTTGCAGAATGCAAGAACACACTACTAGTATGTCTGTAAGAAACGTCGATACAGAATGATAACATTTATATAGGAGGATACTAATGTTTAGGCACTTCCAGATGAGCTGGACATTCGAAAATTTTTTATAGGTATAATTTTGTTCAATACCGACTAGAAAAAATGAAAATCTTGAAAAAGTTATCAATGCAGCCACTAAAAATTCGCAATTGTTTAAACAAATTTTCGAATTTTATGTATTTCCGAATGTGCTACGGAGTTGAAATTTTTTTTTATAAGTAGAATTCTTGAAAAAACGAAATAGGGATTATACAGATTTTGATATTTTAATTTGTTTGGCAGTTAAAAATTCTTAAAGTTTAAACAAATAGATAACTGTTTAGACATTACGGGATGAGCTAGGAAGCTAAAATTTTCAAGTTATGTAGAAAGTAGTGCATTTGCACAAATAAATAAATTTTTTTGAGGTAGGATTTGTAAAAAAACAAAATGTGGATTATACAAATTTTGATATTATAATTTGTTTGGCTGTTAAAAATTCTTAAAGTTTAAACAAATAGGTAAATGTTTAGATACTATGGGGCAAGTTAGAGAGCTGAAATTTTAAAGTTATTTAGAGTTAAGTCTATTTAAGCGAATGAACATTTCCATTGATCCATAAAATTCTAATTGCGACCGTTAAAAATTATTTAAATTTAAACAATTAGATAATTGTTATTTCACTTCTTAATGTGCTACAAATTTAAAATTTGGCAGAAATATGTAGAATCAATAATCCACCGTGAAAAAATGTATAATATTCCTAAAATTGCAAATATTAGCTATTGTTTTACACGATTAGTTTTCCTTAAGGAAAAAAACGAAAATCGGTCCCGAGGAAAAACCTTTTTAATTAATGAAATATTTCCCATGATGAAATATCTCACTGAAAAATTAATGTTTTTCCAAAGAAGAGATGAAATGCTTGCAGTATGCAAGCACCTTCTACTAGTATGTATATATATATATATATATATATATATATATATATATATATATGTATTCACATATGAGATAACAATGGAGGCTAAATGCGCCATTGCGAAGAACAAGCACGCATCGTTCCATGAGGCATACAATTACTATTCGATCTTAAGTTTCTAATGGTAATGTTTTCATTGAGGAGGTTCTCAAATCTAAGAGAAACAAGGTGTTCTGAAATGCTTGAAGAATGCAAGCCCCTTTTACTATTATGTTTTACATATGTCATTAATATATCATAAGTAAGAAGCAGCTATAGTAGTGATTGTGATTTTTCGACTTTTTTCTGTTCTCGAGATTAGAGATTTCTCTATTTTCGCAATATTTTTTTTCTCGAGAATTTATCTTGCCTTCTCGATAAATCTCGACAGCCAAAAATATTGTAGTGTGAGAATTTTTATTAAATATCTTTTTCTTAAAAAGTTTTATTGGGAAATAAGGATGCTAAAATATTTTAAAATTAATTTTAATTAATATTTCTCATAAAATGTGGACTATATTTTCCCTTTAAATGTAGATTGCATACAAGGGCGGATTTATAGGTGTGCGCAGTACGCGCAGAAGTAGGGCCCCGTGGGACTGAGATGAACCCTAGTTCCAAAGTTAACAAATCTTATTTCGACTTTCTGGACCTTTATTCAAAACTGTGGAATTCAATAAAAAACGAAAATTATTATAACTTTTGATTTCATCTCTGCCGATAAAATCCGAGCTGATAATACTGAATGATAATAATATGCACTAATGTAGCACGGCGATACGAGACAATAAACCGTTTTGCCTTACTCTTTGTCCAAAAATCGTATGGAAGCAGGAATCCATACTGATTTGAATGCATAATGGCTGAATCCCATGCTCAGGGACACCCAGTATATAGGGACCAAGTTCCCCCTTCACCCTCATTAATACTAAACCTTTCATGGCCAAAGCAATACAAAGGGAAGAATTTTTGAATCTTGAGAGGCCACGAAATGACACGACCCAGAG
The DNA here is from genome assembly GCA_028673005.1 of Tanypteryx hageni. Lineage (NCBI taxonomy): Eukaryota > Metazoa > Arthropoda > Insecta > Odonata > Petaluridae > Tanypteryx > Tanypteryx hageni. The sequence continues at coordinate 242,277,942 of CM054113.1, read as the reverse complement.
CGGTGGTCAGTCCTCCGCCTCCTACTAAAACCCATTACTTCGGGGTTTCCCAGCTTGCCAGATGTGCAAGTGCCTTCAAGCAATAGAGGTACACATCGTACCGCACGTGACGAATAACATGGCAAACAAACCGACTCCCGGACCAGAGGACCTCAAACCGTAGTGATATTTCCTTCCTCCTCTCATAGTTACGAATTGCACTTTTTGATACAAAATTTACTAGAAGAAATCCTTTCCGTCCGCGTCTCGCAGGTTCCGCGTTACGGAGGGGCATCTCTATGAAGTATGGTATCATTATGCAGTATGCATTCTAGATTTCCGGCTTTGGTAGGTTTCTTCCTTATACAGATTTCGCCTTTCACAAGTTTCACTCTATGTGAAAATCCACACCGGAATGGCTTCTCGTGTCTCATCCCTGGCCAAAGAGCCCGGAATCTCATAAGTTAAACTGAATTATCTGTATGAAATATGAGCCACTTATTCATAGCAAGTCATTGTAGCACTCTTTGTAAGCAAAACATTTTGATTCAAATTTTCAACCATGTCCTTCAGATAATGACTACGTCTGAATTGATGGAGAGTGCTGTCGGGGAAAATAGACGCCTTAAAAATAATCAAATGTCTCTATTGTTAAATTCCCCTCCTCCAGAGGAGGGTGAAAACAAACGAGTTGAGTTTATTGATGGGAAGAGACGGGTGATAACTCGCCGCCCATTTTCGCAAAAACGCATCGAATAGAATGAGTGGCCCTGACCAAATTTTGGGCTAGATTCTGTTCACAACAGACACAAAGTATCAATGTGTATAAACAGCTTAATAACAACCCCGAGAATGGCGTCAGATAAGTGAAGAATCAGACCGCAAAACAAACGAAGCTGTGATATTGTGAAAATATATAAACTGCTAGAGATTGTACTGTTATGTCATTAGAAACTTATCACAAATGAGGTCAAACAAACATCCTACGGAAAATATGGTGAAAAATGTAAAATGCTTTATGTTTTAAAACGAAAAAAATTCAGAATATCGAGACTCGAGATTTCGAATTTAGGAGAAAAAAATTTCTCGAGAAATGAGAATTTGAAAGAAAGGGAATTTCTCGAGACGATAATTCTCGAGCACAATCACTACTGTATAGTATAGATAAGAAGTTACTCCGCTTGAATTGATTGGTAGTAGTGTAATCTCTTCGTTTATGTTCATTCCTTCGTCGGATATTTTCCATTACCTTTCACATACAAATTTTGCTTACGAAAGGAAAACAAACGTATCCCCGTTCATTTCTTCGTCATAGATAATGCATTTCTTTCATTTACTAGACGGTTTTAACGCAACAAAGGAAATTGAAAATAATTACGTGTTTATAACATACCTTATTCATTTAATCTTCTAGGAAGATTATTTTTGTTGACAACAATTATAACAAGTAATCAAAGATTTGCAGACAAAATTACATAAGGTGCTGTTTTCCCTAGTATTTGTATTATGAACTCATCACAAGATTTCATCTTTGGTTGAGATCAATGTAAACCGGTCAAATTAGATACTATTTTGATGGTTAGGGGAAATAATTTATAAAGTTTTGAAACTTGGGAAATGTTTTCGTTAGAGCAACTTAACTAACATATCAAAAGTTGACGCATGTCGTGTACGTGTCGGCCGCTATATTGCCATAATGGCTGCCGGAGCGCGACCCACGACTGGTCTTTCGCGAATAACTCGGAAACGGTCTAATCTACGGCAAAAATATACATAGACAACTTTGTAGAGAATACAATCTCCTATAAGAAAATTCCTTTGCATAGTTTTGGCTACTGCGATAGTATAGCAGATAATGAGCTTCTTTGCAGAACGCGGGCAGCCCGCTCATAGAATCTCTGTGAAGATTCGTCGTTTTTAGCATTTTTCAATGTTATACTGCTCGGTAGCAGTCACTTCGCGTTTTCAATCAGATACAGTCTTGGCGCGGTGAAGTTTTGGAACCACTGCTTTGAGGATGGAAGAAATCATCAATTGTCTTCTTCCTATTCAGACAACAACTTGTCCCAGTGAATATCGTGTAATTGTAAAACAGGCAGGGCCGGCTCTGGACACCAGCAAAGCGAGTATGTGCTTGAGGAGGCACATTTACAGGGACGCCATTTTTGCCATTGTTTTTTTGGCAAAAATCCACCATATAAGAAAAGATGCGAGACACGAAGGTCACAGGAATAATCTCCAGTAGTGCGAACAGGGACGGCAACTTGATTTGAGAAAATTATTGTTTTGAGTAGATCGATTCTATTTAGAGTTATGACAATATAAAAATAAGAACAAAGACATTTTGTGTCTGTTTGGCTTAAAATGAATAAAAATCTGCCTACATTATAACGAAAATATTTTCTACTTAAAAACTTTTTTCTTTACAAAAGCTTTTCGGTTTCCAACACTTTTGTTAAGAATATGAAAAGTTAGAAGAAGAACTACAGTTAGGCATTCTGGTGGATAGTACGTATTTATAAAAATATAATTTACAAAAAATGAGTTAACAAGATCTCAGTTTTTGAAAAATTATAAATTGATGTTATGGCGGATCTTGGCATGTAAAATGCATATCATTGTATAAGTATTGCCTTACAAACACTTTTTTTCATGAAGCACTGCCAGGACCAGGAGTGGGAAACAAGGAAATTTACGTAGCCCCTTGTTTGCTTCTTCCTGTAAGTTCGTAGGTCAGTTCATAGACGGCGCTGCCAGTCGTTGAATCGAAATCGTTACACAGAAAATTGATAGATAGCGCTTTTACTGGTACAGGTATCGTAGCCCCCCTTTTCGCGTTATTTGCTGGCTTCCTTGTATTTATTACTGAGATATATACATTAAATTATTAAGGAATCAAAGAATGTTAGAAAAGTATTTATTTGGAAATAATTTCGAAACGAGAAAAAGTCTGCTATGACCGGGAATCGAACCCGGGTCTTCCACTTGGCAGGCGGATATTCAACTACTGAATTATCGTATCAGATCAATTTTATCGTTTCTGAACGCGGATGTTCTCTTGCTTGGGACGGAACTAGCCACGCTAGTATCAAACTGCCCCAACGGATGTCCTCGAAGAGATACACCGAAGAAAACTCCTTCCTCTCAAATGGTGAGATTGCCAAGGAAGAAATTGATGAAATAAAGTGATCCGAAGATTGATCTGCTACGATAGTTCAGTGGTAGAATATCCGTCCGGCAAGTGGATGACCCGGGTTCGATTTCCGGTCATAGCAGTCTTTTTTCACGTTTCAAAATTATTCCCTACTTTACAGCTTATGTCTGTCTGCATAGGATCTTCGGATCGCTTAATTCCATTAATGTATTTATTTAATAAGGAGAAATAATTTCAAATTAACAATGACAACTCGAACAATTATTTTGTTTATAACTTTTCACTTCCACTTCCATTCCACTTAGCGAAGGATTTTTACAAAAAATTCTCCATTGCTCAGCCCTGACTAGAAAACAAAACAAAGTATTAAGCAATGAATATATATATATGTATGTGTATATATGTATATATATATATATATACATACACATTTATGGGTATTCTTTTTGTGTGGAAAAAAGAAAAACAAATTTTGGCTAGCAATAAATATTTTAAGTATTTCGATGAAATTCCTCATCACTTAGACAATTACATTATTTTTAAATATTCCGGTTCAGTTAAAGATATATATGATAAACAAAAAGGTTAATTCCAGTAAAATAAATGTTCAATGTTTTAAAAAAAATCTTACATAAACACTTATATTTATAATGTTTCCCTTGTCATTCGAGGGCAATCAATGGGCAAGGTTGGGCATATCGAGGCTAAAGATACGTTTATTTTGCTAACGTGAATTATGTGAAGGCTATAGTAATAACAACGCTGTCATAAGAATGTGCGAATGAAAGTAAAGAATTGAAGAAATCGCAATAATTAAATCGACACATTTATCCTATGACAACATAATTAAATACAACTTACCTGCCTTTCGTTTTCGAGAATCGATGCAGCTGGACGCTGGGTCTTCTACCGTCACAGCCGGTGACTGCACAACTCCTTCCAACGATTACTTTTCACTTTCGTTGTCAGTTGTCAACGGGAAATAAAAATGGCTTCAACTCTCGACCCTCTGGAAATCCTCTGGTTAATTCAATGCATCCAACCACGTTGTTACCAACTCCCAGCTATACATTTCCGCTAAAATTACTTGACTCCCACTTTTAGTTCTTGTTACGGTTCATAGATGTCGGTAAAACACTATACCAATCTTTGCTATCCAAGTTACTCGCCCTTGGCCAGGACCTACATTTAGCGCTCAGTACTGATAACGCTGCTGGCATTGATGGAGTAGAAATGTATGATGAATTGATAGCTTTATCTGAGTTAATAAGTCCTAAAACGTCTCCTCTAAAAGTATTTGAATTTATCGCAAGAAATGATTTTTTATTCCAAACGTTTCAATAGCATTACGCGTTCTTCTGACATTGCCAGTTTCAGTGGCTTCCGGTGTGCGCAGTTTCTCAAAGCTGAAAATATTTTTAAAATATTTGAGGTCAACCATGTCTCAAAATCGTTTGTCGGGACTAGCACTAATTTCAATTGAAAATACCATGGCAAAAATTTCACCAAATTATTAAAAGAATACTCGAGTGTAAAAACTAGAAAAATTAATTTCTATAAAATTTGCATTACTTTCCTTTAAATTTTGAGAAATTGGGCGCACTAGAAGACACTAACGTTTTTCCTCATTACAGTATAGACAGACCCAAAAGTTTTGTAATTGTTTCTGTTAAAATTAAAGAGTACACCAGTTGGTAATTGTTTCATTTCATTAACTACAAATTTCCTTCGTTTTATTTTTCTGAATTTTGAGCAGTCCAAAAAAAATTGGTGCAAAGTGCAGACAAGTGTGGGTAAAAACTGAGAAAAAATTCATAGGGGGAGGGGGCGGCCAAAAATTTGTTTGCTTGGGGCGGCAGAAAACATAGAGCGGGCCCTCAAAACAGATTGAGAAAAGCTGTGGATATTCAAAAGCTGGTCTGCGCTGCTCTGTCAGGTGTGCCTTCTGTCACGACAGCGGCTGTCTAAATTCTGATTCTTAACTTCAAGATCAATTCGAAGATGAAGAAGCTTCGATTGAAATGCTAAATGATTATGTCACCTATTACTTATGTTAAGTAATTGAAATAAACAGTGGATTAGCGACTAAATGGGATACCACTATAAAAAACGCACCGGAAGTTCTACCACAGCTAGTTGTGTAGAAACGAGCTCACAATATTTTATTTTAAGACAGCGCGTGGTCTGCATTCCGCAAAATTATATTATATTAACGCAGTAGTAAAAACTACAAAGCGCGCTTCTTATAGGAAATTTTATTCTCTATAAATTTGTTTAAGTACATTTTTGCCATATATTTTACCATGCCCGAGTTATTACGGAAAACCAGTTGCGGGTCGTGTTCCGGTGGCCATTTTGGCGCCGTAGCGGCCGACGCGTACACGACAGGCATAACTTTTGATATGTTAGTTAGAACGCCCTAACGGACAAATGTGTCTAATTTCAAAACTTTACGAATTACTTCCCTCTAAAATGTCTAATTTGACTGGTATAATCGTCTCATAATATATTCTGTAAATTTCCTTTAATGCCATTATCGGTGCTATGTAAAAATAATAGTATACTACCCATTTAAAAACAATTTTTCGCTCTCATTCGTCAAAGATTTGAATTCTGTTTTCTAAAAATATAAACTTCAGTCTTTCAACTTTAGTGGAAGACCCAGGTTCGGTTCCAGGTCATAGCAGATTTTTTCTCGTTTCCAACTTTCCCATTCTTTCAACTATAGGATTGTTCATGTTTCGAGCTCATATCTTAATTTTAACTTATTAAAATTTATAATGCACTGAACCGATATCGTCCTTTTCTTATTAAAGGGTGGAAATGAACTGCTTGGAAAAAGACGCCGCCTACATATTCCCCAGCAAGTGAATCGAGATCCACCGAATTCAGATCATTTTATCCCTCACATAGACCTATCCATCCTGAAAATGCGGCTTCGCCAAGTTACTGCAAAATTCCAAAGATATTTTTCCATGTGACAGACGAACAGACAAACCGATCACCTAAGCGATTTCTTAAAAAAACGCTGAAACCATGTTCGCTTGCTTGAGTTTATTCTTCAGCAGATAGTTTATTTGCAGTTATAAAAAGTTACTAATTAAACAAGGGAAATAATAACCAAACTCACGACCCGGGTTTCGATGTTTAGCATCATCAAACCAAGATCTTGAGTTTGTACATTAAATTTTTGGTATTGTAAAAGTTATTTTAGTCGTGATTTTTAAGATGGAATACCACCAAGTGAAGGCCCATACAGTTCAGTTAATGGTTACTGTATTTTTATAAAATTAGTAATTATTAAAAATGTACTCCGTATACAAGAAAAACACTGTAATTCCGTATAAAAGTTGAGGGAAAAAAGTCGAAACTAGTTAGGATACGGTGGTTATAATGAAGCTGCTGCAAAAAATCCCTCGTTTTATGCGTTATTCTTCGTGCATATAACGTTAAGAAATTGAAAGTTACGGTGTTTCCACTCGCAATAATGAAGTTCTCGCTATAGGCCGTGTCGTTCTATCGAGGTTACACTGTGTGTTTAATTTATCACATGTGCCATTTCTTTTAAATTTGCACATTTGAGACCTCTGCTCCAGATTCTAGGACAGAGAACAGGAGTCCCACCAACAGTTGTGTATAAGTACTGCGAAAAAATATTAGTGTGGCCACGAAAACGCAACCGTGGCTGCAAGTACGTGTATTTAGTAATGGCGAGCAATCGCGATGGCTGTCATTCCATCAAATGGTTCGCATCGATCATTCGACGCGAGTGTCCTCTCATTGCGAGTCTGATTCTCGCGTCGAGAGAGAGAGAGAGCGCACCCTTACGCTCTCCCTCGTCGCTCTTCTTCTCCGCAGCTCCCGGCTGGTGCGCCTGCAGAACGCGTACGCCCGTGGAATGCACCACAGTCGCTTTGTCACCTCCAGGCAGTGGAACTTCGCAACAGACAACTCCGCCTCCTTGCGCCGACGCCTCCGAGGAACAGATTGCCTCACCTTTGCCACCGACCCGGCCGCCGTCCGCTGGCCCCTCTACTTGGAGCGATGCGTCCTCGGACTCCGGCAGTTTTACTTCAAGGAGAGTCCGGAGACCCTCCCGGAAGCAAGGAGGGCGGTGGCGAGGCTCCGGTGGATGTATTTGGCCGCTCAGGCGTCGCTTTTTCTCTTTGCCCTCGCCCTGGGGGCTTGGGTCACAGGACGTTGCGGTGCCGACGCTCTGATCGTGGCCGTGACGCTTGCAGCCTTAATGCGCGCCCTTTAGAGATTTGGAAGTGGACACGTCATGGAAACGCCTTCGGCCGCATTGTGGAAACATTAGCTCTTACATTGGTTGCCGAGCAATAATTTCACCCGTGGATGGTGACGTCTGCTTTTATTATTAAAGTTACATTAATTCTTTTTGAAAATATAATTTAAGACATTACTACATTCGAAAAAAATTTCCACTAGCACTTTGTGCAAAGCTGTTATCGGAAAAGAATTCAAATCATTGTTTCCCAGACTTTTGGACACGCGAGAAAATTAAATTCCAAAGAAAGTTTAGAAAATGAGAATCCCGTGAGCGGTGGGTGTGAAGCAATCTGTTGATTTAATAATGAAAATTAATGGGAAACTAGGATCCTATTTCATTTACGGTATAATTTTATTTACAAAATTTCTATATTTATAATGTTATTGTAAACATTCGATCCTTGCTTAGAACCCTCTATTATTTGAAATTTTACAGAACTTTTGTTTTTAAATGGTGAGCATCCTACTTACAATTGCCCTTGTATAAAGCAAGACTCCTGCAGAAAAATACCAGTGCTGCCTTCGGTTTAGCCTTGTGATTTATTTATTTGTATGGCGAATTGTAGGTCGGAGAAAGTGTATGATTCCTACCATGAAACCACTAATGATTTTCACCTCAATAACATTTTATATAAATCCCAGAACCATCATGTGAATTCCACTTAATTACCACTCTGATGTTACATAAACAAATAATACTGACTATGATTGCTCGGCTTTTATAAAAATTATTATTATTTTGAATACCATGAAGGAAAACATTATGGAAGCTATTTCTATAAAACATTTTAAAAATTAAATTAATATTAATTACTCCATAATTTTCCCAGCTTTAATTCATTATTTGGCAAAAACGTCTTTTAATAGCTGAAAAAATGCATACGCCGAGAATCATACCAACTCCGACAATATCGTACTTTATATGAATGTTTATAATTAGGCTTGGTATAAGTCGACGTTTATTTTTTCTTTTGAAAATCAACTATTTAAATCGACGTTTATTTTTTCTTTTGAAAATCAACTATTTAAATCGACGTTTATTTTTTCTTTTGAAAATCGACTATTTAAATCGACGTTTATTTTCCCGAGAGATTTTCAACGAATATCGATGCTTAAAATTACAACTTGGTAGAATTCGACGTTCGTATTCTTGAAAATCGACGTTTATTTTTCAATGAGATTTCGACGAATATCTACGCCTCAAATACTTATTACTACACAGATATATGGCTGGCCTTTCAATTCGATGATTTAAATTTATTTATATTTCGAAATTCTACGACAATTTACGTTTATTTTACAATAACTTGATTGTTTATTTAAATTTCTATAGGAAGTTAATTCTTTCTGTAAAAATTGTCTCTTTAAGTTTTATTTTATTTATACGCATTAACGCTTCATTTTTAATTGTTAATATTAAAGAAAACTAATTAACAAATGTATTAAAATATTATTGTATCATTTACTAACAGTAAAAAGTATACAAAGTAAGAAGTAAGTATATTTTAATCGTTAATTTGAACTTTTTACTAATAAAATCGTGACTTTTAACAAAGAAAATCACCACATTTGAGCCGGCCAAGAGATTTTGAGTGCTTTTTTTGGATTTATGATAAAATGTCCAGGAACTGAGAGTAGTGTGGGAATCTAAATATGGTAGACAACGTGTTAATGCGACGTATGCACAGCGTACAACCATATATATATATATACACACACACACACACACATATAAGAATATTTTGACTTGAAAGCTATCTATTTAAGTAACAAAAGTAGTTAGTGTAGAAAAACGTTCATTTAGCAAACACGAAACGATATTTCTTGGTCTTGTATTTTCACCCATTTCCTTACAAATTTTGCCAAACGTGATGATTTCGACTACCAAACTATATGAGAAAACATATATTAATAGTTAATTCATGCCTATAACTGACTCTTGTTGATTAAACCGTATTAGCACCTTGCATATCGGCCAAGGGGAATATTATTTTTGATCTACCACACTGAAAACTTAGTATATTTTTAATCTCAAATATCGTAAGGCTGGTATTTCCAAATCTAGATATATTTCATTTCGCATAATTCTTCCAATCGCGCAGTTGACAAGTATATTATATAGCGAATTCAGATAGTAAATTATGCTATATTCTTGAAATTGTATAATGAAAGCTAGAAAACGTTAAATTTATGAAATCCCGAGAAATATGCTGATTTTGCCGAGAAACGTTCTTTAAAAAAAAGAATTTCCGAATTCAGCTTAAAAGTTGTTAGAAAATCGTTGATGCCAATTAAGGTCTAATTAAGGAAAAAACATTAATGATATAATTATCGCAATAATATTTTTGCCGTCGAAAAAATATGTAATTCTTTAATTTGTATCATTTGATATATTTCATCATTGTACCAAATATTCTCTTATTTAGCATAAATATATAGAGAGAAAAGTTAAGACTTAATTATTCAGTCCTCGATCAATAGTCTTACCTCAAATCCAGATTAAAATGTGCTTTTCCAATCGGCAAAATGTTTTGCAACAAATAGCAAATAAATGTTAATCCTTAATCTCTCTTAAATTTAAAGTAACCATTGCTAATTTATGTGCACCTTTTTTAACCATTATATATAAATTGAAATTTACTAACCTGCAGCAAAGGATGAAGGGAGCCAAATGCAAGAGAGCGACTCTTCCCTGAATAACTTTTAGAGAAATACAGCCAAAATAGTGGGTTCGCTGCATACGGAGAAGGAGTGATAGTGCACACAACAACGTCCAATCTATAAGAGAAACCCTAGCACGCAATCGAGAAACATTTGTTCCAGGAATACACTCCATGGGGTACATGCGTTTGAATGAGTAGCAAAACGGGTTAGCGGGCTGTCTTCATACGGCCTCCGAAATTCCTTTCTTCCGACTCTCAAGGAACTCAGTCAGCAGGGACATATCCATGACCTTGTCTTTATTGAGAGGCTAGCGGAATATCTCACCATTAGGTGGGCAAATAATAATCTCAAAAGGGCTAAGAAACACGTGTTCTCAAAACTACCCTAGGGCCTCGCGGTTACCCGATTGTTCAGAGTAGAAGCGTGAGCTTTTCAAAAAGACGCATATTTCAGTGTAAGGTAATGCCCTTCTTTCAGTCCCGCTGTTAACCCATTAAAGGCCATAACTATGTTGTTTGATTTTCTTTTGTGTTTTTTGTGTTTTATTATGTTAGAAACACCCAATAAACATGTCACAAAAGATTCATGAAAAAATATAAATACTTGCTATATAAACAAATACGTCCCATTTTTGGGACAATGGCCGATACAGGTAGTTTCAATATAGGCGAATAAAAAAAGCAAAATCTTTGACAACTCGTTTATTATTCAAGTAAATTCTGGTAAATGGAGTATATTTGTCCTTTATTACCAAATGACATAAGACTAGGGACATTGTTTAGCATATTTAGCATGTCATTATAGCAGTATACATATTTGTGTATAAAATATATCCTTTTTATGGCCTAAAATTCCATGCAATTGTTATGACTTTGATTTCAATTTACAAAAAATTATCTGATGTTGTAATGAATAAGATAAGAAACGCCATCACAAGTTATTACAGAAAATAATTGCATAGGAGTGTATCATCAACGTCAAAATCATTTATTTTGCATGGAAGGTTGTAAAGCATATATCGTGCAATGGGACATTGCAGCGACTGCAAATCCTAGTTGTTTTCTTGCCACATGAAGCACAGCATCGCTGGGTTGCTATTGGTGTAACGAGATGATTGCCTACATCAAATCTAATGGCTTCACTAACTCTTCCTCCATAAATCTTATTTCTTTGTGGCCCAGGTCTTTTACGAGCTGTAGCAATTTTTTTGATATGTATGCTAAAACAATTTTTCTCTCCTGTCTCTTCTCGATTTAATATCTGATAAATCCTCCAGCTTTTTATGACAGATATATCAAGCAATTGTTTAAAAATGGTGAACCACCATTTCTTTCCACGTATTCTTATCCTATAGAGTGATATTTGTTTATCGAGTAGATCTACTCCTCCCATATACATTATACTCGGAAACGACTTAGGGCACTGGAATTACTATGTCCTTTTTGTACTTCTGGGAATAGCGTTTAGCACTAACAGTAGGATAAACCTGACTATAGTTTGTAGCAACAGACACTGCAGTGTTATCAGGCCATTTAGTGATCAAAATTTCATTGTTGGAATGAAATTTGTAGTAAATAAAACCTCACTCAGTAGTTTTTTGCATAACTTGGGAGGCTATCAAGGGACATTTTTTGTACGGTTCTCACGAATTGTTCCAGTGGCTGTAAGTTTCCTGTCTTCAGAGTATCAACACAATTGTAAAAAAGTTATCAAAGAATAGCTCATAATTTTTAGATTCACTCACAGGAATCACACGCGTGATATTGTTTATTACTAATGGATCTTTAATTACCTTCATGTTTTTACCAAGGTAATGTGAAGAATTATACAAATAGCCATTAGAACTACAGAGTCACCAAAACTTGTAGCCAAATTCGATTGACTTTCCTCTCATAAACATTTTAGCAAAATGCATTCCATAGTACCTTATCATCATTTCATCAATTGAAAGATGAGAGTCAATTGTTCCCAATACATATTCTGCTGAGAAAGCTTGTGATAGCCACTGAACATACGAATTCCCAAAAATATTTTTAATTCATTCTTGTCAATTGTAAAATTAGGACAATTTTTTTCATCGAGGTTTTCCTCATCAGTAATTCATCTGGGCTTGGAGGGTTGATAGCCGCCTCCACATCATCCACACTCGTTTCTTCGTGATTGTCTGTTTCCATAACAATTTTTTCAACTTCTTGTAACGTCTAAACTAAATGGTAATGCTTCATATTTATGGGTTACACAAGTGTCTGAAAACAAGTTTGTGTATCATTTAGAAATTGGCAAAAATGTATAAAATATTTTTGTAATGAAAATTAAACAGCTAAACCGCAAGTACAATAAATAAAATATGTCTACTATGGACAACAGCAAAGTAGAATTGCATAGGAATAATATAAAAGATTTTCATACAATTGTAAGTCTAAGTCGTAAGTCTAAGTGGCCAATGTCCCAAAAATGGGACGCAACATTTTGGAGTGTATAATACTTACCTTTACAGATATAATTATATAGTTATGCACTCACACAAGTACTCTACTCTTGAAGAACACTATTCTATGTTGCTTCTATTCCTAAGATGAAACATCTGTAAAAAGAATAAAAGGTTACGTTTAAAAATTAATATTTTGTTGCAATTTTAAGTTCCGTCCTAAAAATGGGACATTGGCCGTTAATGGGTTAATGCAAGCCCAAAAAAGTCACAAAATCGCATGTAGGAAATAATATTGCGAAAAGAGTAAACGGAAACGACTTAAATTATAATTCTGAATAAAATAGGTTCGCCATCTTATTGGAAAATCGACGACTATCCACTTTCGTATTTTGATTTTATTTAAAAAATCGAAGTTTATCGACGTTTTTCGATTTAAATCGAATCCTACCAAGCTTACTTATGATCGATATAAAGCCACGGACCGTCACTGGTGGCCAGTGTCTGGGGCCACTGGTTTAAGTCGCTCACAGTCACCTTAAGACATCAGTGGCGGAAAGAGCAGTCGCGAGAACTTCGCCCGAATGCGGCCCCCCAGAGCATTTAATGCGGCCCCGAGAGCATTTCATGTGGCCCCCGAGAGCATTTCATTCGGCCCCCGAGAGCATTTCATGCGGCCCGCGGAGAAATAGATTCGACACCCGTTCATATTTTTCAAGTCAAATAATATTAAAACAATTAATATTGAAATGTTATCTCTGACAGCTTTATATAAACTTGATTTTCACTTGTATGATAGCTCAGAATCTCTAGATGACTTCCGAGTTATATTATGATCCCGTCCAACGAAACCCTGGCAACTTCCAATGCGGCCCGCCGAAAGGTTCTCTACCACCGATGCGGCCCGCAATTTAGAAAAGGTTGCCCATCTCCAGAATAAAAAATATACAAAAATATTGCATATCTCGTGAGATGTGCATATTTACATATTTTGCTGCTGATTAATTGTATCCGCAGAATGTAAAGTATTTATATTTGTTCTTTGTAATGCAATTTTTCTTTAATTACCATACCAAATTTTAGGTCGCGCGAAAGAACTATCGCTCAAAGATTGTGTCAAGTTAATATCCTATTGAAAAGGCACTAGAGATTTTACGATGGACGTTTTTTCGTGCTGGTGCTGTACGTTAGTAAATCTAAATATTCATAATTACGCAACGAAGGTTACTCTCAGGAAATTTATGATGTTGGCATGTATTTCACAAGTCAGATTTAGCAAAGATATCTATATTTTTTTGGCTGAAGCCAAAATTTAACGATCGAGCTGAGCACTTGTTTATTGATTTATTATCTGCAAGAACCTTTGTGTAATGAAAGAATAAAGGCACTTATTCTAATTCGGAAATCCATATTGTGTTCATCTGACGTTCGCTTTTGATAATGCCAGGCCCTACGAGGGAGCCCGGACCTCAAGCTCAAGGGGGCCTCCAATTTTGGCACTTGTTCACCAAATGTCGACTTTAGCCAAAAACCTTATATTCCTCTTCTTTTCCGAAAAGCTGGTGACATTGTACGTAGCTTAGATTTTTCATCAATAATTAATAAATTTGCAGAAACAAAAGCTAGAAAATAAAAAATATTCAAATAATTTATTATCTTATATATTTATTTCTTTATCTTATTACCCAATGAAATATCAACAATGAATATTGAATAGGACAAGCCAAAAATAAATATAAAATACTATTTTTGTACTTTGCTCCTGCAGAACGTTCATGTATTATATAGCCCAACTTCCCCAGTTTTTTATTATCGATATACTCAATTATACCTCCCTCTCTCCTCTTATGGAATGCACAGAATTTTTCATTTTGAACTCACTTTTAAAAAAGTTTTCTCTAGAGAGCCATTTCAATGTGGTCTGCATTATTGGGTGAGTAAAAAGCACTGTAGCAAAACATTTTCGAATTATATTTTTTCTTTAAGGGGTCAGAAGATTTAAGGAAAGAGTTATATATAGTGCAATCTTGAACCCCTTACCCCCAATCCTCGACCACCAAATTGGGTTATGTAATGCTTAAACACTTCCTTATGGGAATTTTTACTTTCTTATACAGGAGAGAGTATGATAAAACAGGATAGTAGAATAAAACGGAGTACTGGTAATATCTTCTAGTGAGTAGCTGCTACATTCCTCTAAACTGTGTAACTTCTTGCTTCCATACCTGACGTAAGTCTGCAAGTAAACTCGAGTAGAGAGGATTTCGCTTACGTTCGCTACAGGCAATTGTCTGTTTTAGTGTACCATTACTGTAAAAATTCACTGAATATTCAGTGCATACTGCTGTAAGAACGCAAATTTAAATTTTGTATGGATGTATTCTTTAAACAAAGTAGTATTTAAGCTATCCATTCATTTGTGTTTCATAGGGCATGCTTTGGCGATGCCTTAAGGAAGCCAACTTGTTTGTAGATGGTAACTGTTGGGTAAACAGAGACCACTGGGTCGGACATGTTTTGTTAAGTTATGCCTTTAATTCAACTTCCTCTCTCTCTCTCTCTCTCTCTCTCTCTCTCTCTCTCTCTCTCTCTCTCTCTCTCTCTCTCTCTCTCTCTCTCTCTCTCTCTCTCTCGTTTACATAAGGACAAGCTTAAATTTAGGGAATTAAATTATAGTTATATTTTGACACATACGTCACTTAGTTTTAACTGAAATTAGGACTAGATATCATTACAAAAAAAATAGACCGACAATCATGGGCTCAAGATATCATGAAAAATGCAGTTGTAGAGGCTTTGACGGGAGAGATGGGATACTTTAAAGCATCAAAGTCACATGATGTTCCCAAAGTTTCCAAGAAGCGCGAGTAAAGAAAATCAGGTGGGGGTTCTCTCTAGAAGATGGCACAAAGAACGGTACTATTTATTACAGGCCCTATTAATAAAAATGTTTCCGAACCTAGAAACAAATGCTGATAAGATGCTATTTATTCAGAACTGGACCGATATAAACTAGTATTTTGTACAGAAGAGGAGGAAGAAGTTGTAGACTTCGCTCTCCTTATGGAAAGCCGGTTATTTGGCTTAACATTATCAGAGTTCCGTAGCCTTGCTTACGAATTGGCAAAGAGAAATGACCTCCCAAACTTCAACAAATAGAAAAAGATGGCGGGAAAATGTTGTCTGTATTCATTTCCTGCCAGACACTCAGACTTAAAACCACGGTCACCAGAGCCTAAATCTCTTGCCAAAAAATAGGTTTCAATGTGTCTATTGTAGAACAGTTTTTTGATTTTCTGTCTGGATTGTATGAAAAATACATGTTCCCTCCTGACAAAATTTACAATGTTGACAAGACAGGTATCAGGACCGTGCCCAATAAACAGTCCAAAGTTCTTTCTCTGTGAGGAAAACGTCAAGTCGTGGGCTTGGAATTTGGTGATGGCTTCCGTAAAACTGAGATATGGCTACTTGATCTCAATGTGTTCCAAGATTGGATGTTTGAGCCAGCAGAGACAATCAAAAAACTTCAGCAGAGTAACACTGATTTACAAAATGTGCTATCCACTGCTACCTGTGAAGTGTCTACAAACAATGAACAACTAGCATCAGAAAAGTCTGTTGTATCAGATGCTGGGAAACTCCAGTAAGCTCTAGAGGAGCGTGTATCTGCTCCAGATTCTACGCCATCAATATTCCGAACTTCTCCAACATAAATCAAGACCCTCCTCAAGGCCAAAAGTAAGGAAGAAGGAACAAACAGACGACGAGAAAAGACAGCAATACTCACTGATTCACCACACAAGAAGGAACTGCTTGCTCTGATGGCCTCAAAAACCTCCCAAAAGAAAATTAAGCCTATCCAATGAAAGTGACGCCAGACGGGAAGAGATAAAACATGACAAAAGAAAGAGAATTTACAAAAGAAGTACTTTTGTGTCTACGGAAGAGTCTGAGGCGTCTGAAAAAGACAACGATAACGCAGCATGCATTTTCTGCAAGGACCTGTTTTCGAACTCAAAATCAGAGGAAGGCTGGAGTGGATGGGCTTATGAGGAATGTGCGGGGATTGACGAACAAGACGGTGAACTTTACAATTGTGACTTTTGTAAATGATATGTGGACAAAAGGCCAAGTTATGTTGTGCATGTTACTTGTTATCTTGTAATCTAACGCAATGTAGTGAATTAAATATGTTTATTTTGCCTACATTACATTTATTTGATGATTTATACATGTACCCTGTTTTACCCAATCGGGTTGGGTAAAACAGGGTACTTGCATTAATTAGGAAAAAAAATTCTTTCTTCTTGACTGTACAGAAGAAGCAAATATTAACATAAGCATCCGAAAGAAAAATGTTAATAGATTATGTGATTAATTAACATGCATTCTGCTTTCAATATTGAATGCATTATGAGCAATTCTCCACTAAGTAGTACGTAGTACATTGAGAAGGTATTGCAACCGTGAAAAAACTCGACTTCGAGATTTTGATGAAAATGCACGTTGTAGGTGTCCCCGAGACCTTAAAAATGGTTTTTGCCATGCCGTCTGTCTGTCGGTCTTTTTGCGGTTCTAGGTTCCGAACGCGTACATAAATTCGAATGATGTCTCGTATTTATAACACATCATTTTTGCACACCCTTTTTCATACAAATGATATTCCACAAAAATAAAGGGTAGTTTATTCTTGGTGATTTTTAGAAAATACTGATTTACTGATAAATGGCTATAAAGAATTTCATAAAAAGCAATCGCATTGTAGAGCCTGCTATCACATATAATACTACGTAAGCCATATATCTCTTAAAATCATTATATAGCGTCCAGTGGCATTACCATGTACGCTTAGCTAACTTACCTAAGCCCTATGACGTCAAGCCTCAGCCGAGATCCACTCGAAATCTTACTACAGCCTATATTGTTAAACGTAGTGATTGTGATTTCTCGACTTTTTTCTGTTCTCGAGATTAGAGAGAGACAATGAATCAATGTGTATAAACAACTTAATAACAACCCCGAGAATGGCGCCAAATAAGTGAAGAATCAGACCGAAAAACAAACGAAGCTGTAAGACTGTGAAAATATATAAACTGCTAGAGATTGTATTGCTATGTCATTAGCAACTTATAACAAAAGAAGACAAACAAACACATCCTACGCAAAATATGCTGAAAAAATAAAATGCTTTATGGTTTAAAACGAAAAAATTTCTCGAGATTTCTAGATTCGAGATTCTCGAATTTTGGAGAAAAACATTTCTCGAGAAATGATAATTTCAAAGAAAGGGAATTTCTCGAGAATTCTCGAGACGAGATTTCTCGAGCACAATCACTAGTTAAGCTAAATCGATTGATATATCATATTTGTGGATAATATCAATCATAAAAGGCATTCTGAAGTGATGAAATATATTGCGCAACAATTAAGGTAGTTTATTGTTGGATATTTTGAAACAAAATTCGATTTACTCAAAAATGGCTAAAAGGATTTTATTTAAAATTCATCAAACCGTACAGCCTGATGTCGCAAATAATATTAAGCCATATGACCTAATATATTACTATATATCGTCCAGTGGAATTATTTCTGCACAAGACACTCAACGCACTCGTGAGGGGGGAGGGGGAACCGGGAGATTCCCTAGTCTAAAATTCCATTTTTTTCTGTTAACGCCACACGCTTATTAGTGAGAGGTGATATATGTGAGAAGTTGATTGTGTCAGTCGCTTTGGTTCTGTTGCTACGCATTATTAAAACAATTGGCAGTGAATTGCCAAGCACACAAAGTGAATTTCGGGACAAAAAGTGTAGGGAGACCAAACTTATATACGTACATGGGGAAGTTTTTGTAATGTATATTGCGCCGTTTATTTTATTTTTATTTCGTTGAGGGGCCTCAAAATCTGGTAGTGGCCCGGGCCTCTCTGAGTCTCTCGGAGGGCTTGGATAAAGCTATCTGCTATCTTGGGAGGTTAAGGGGGACAAATGCCCCGTTCCAACCAACGCATCGAGTAAAAATCATGCATTTCAGATCCTATTTACCAAATGTGACCCCTTCCCCCCCCCCCTACCGCTGCTCCTGTTTTCGCTCCGACCCTTTCAATCAAAAGTACCGCCTTCACAAATATGATAAGTAGTTTCCCCGCCGTACCCAGCCGCCCTTATCCGCAAAGATGATTTAATTACCCTAACTCTTTGTTGGGGTGACAACCCGTCGCAGTGTTCATTCTCACATCACATTCTCATCCATGAAAACTTCAATCCTCAGTAGTTTATGTACATACATATAATTTAAAACTTTTGAATTTTCCGAACTCGAAGCCACCTTGCGGAAAATCTAAGAACTACTGGGAAAATCCAAATGATAAAAAATTAATAGTCTAATAAGAGCTATATAATCCATAATAATGTAATATTATTCAAATAACTCTTAAAACCAAAACGTTGGTTTTCCACTACTAAATATTAATGCGGGAGAAATAGTTATAAGGGTGGTTGGCTACCGATTTAATAAAAATAGATAATTTTTGGAATACATTCGGTTGGTCGGATTTCTTTTCTCCCTCCATTTCTTCGCATGGGTTCTTCCAAGGATATCGCGCTAAGCGCTCTCATCAGCATCGATAACACATGAGTAGCGATAATAATGTAGAAAAAAGTGTGACCAGCTTTATTTCTTCCTTGTTTTCTTAGAATCAGCATTTTGCGAACTTCTGCGTATTTGTGGTTTTTACAAAAATTTTTTAAAATACCAATTTTCCGTAACGAGTAGTATTTAATGAGGGAACTTGATCATATAGTACTTGATACAAACCAGTCTTATAAGTAAAACGCTGCGCAATGCAAAATAATCCTAAAAAATGATACCTCCCGATATACATTTTAGGGACGCCGGGACGTTGCGGCGAAAACGTGGTTAAACCTCGGAAGAGGTGACTGGATTGGCCATCTCAGGTACGTGTGGTGTCGGAGAGGCCGTGTCTGCAGAACTCGCAACGATTAGGACAAAGCGGTCAAGATTTCACTGAAGTACGTGTTTTGGGAAAATAATCGCCTCGTGAATGACAAAGGAGCAAGGCGATCCCAAGAAGGTCGGAGTTGAGCCACCGCCGCCGATCGGCGGGAAAATGTCAGAAAGCCCTCTCTCTAAGCCTGGGTTCGACAAATTTTCTAAAAATCTAAGCGCCAAAACCTATGAGCCAGCGCAGACGTTATATAATTTTGGCGGATATTTTTTATCATCGTTAGAAAAATATATTTTCAATAATTTAGAAAATAATCTGCTACAATAATTAGGTCATGCACATTTATTTCTGTCACAAAAAACATATAGTTTGCAAACGAGAATAAAAATTTGCACTTATTTTCAGGAACTTGAATAATTCCGACAGATATATTAAATTATACTACAGATTTCTTCATTGAAATCAGCGCAAGAGTGTTACATGAATTTCAATTCACCCAGAAAGTGAAGCGCTTAAAATTTATTACATTCGAAAACTTCTATTAATACTGCTGATTATTCGGCACAGTCATCGTGATTTTCTGTGATGTAATATTATAGCATCTATAAACCTTGCTCTCTTTCTTACGACTCGATTTGCCAGTCTCTGGGTCCCTCCTTGTTCCTCCTCCTCTTCCTTTTCCTCTTATGTTTTTCTAGCCTCACCACTTAATATGCCAGTTTTTTTAGTTCGCTGTTTGTCGGTTTTAATTGAACGTTTTGATATTTTTCTTAGAGCTTGATCTAAACTAGCGTTTCCCAACCGGTGGTTCGCCTACCCCTAGGGGTTCGCCAAATAAATCTGAGGGGTTCGTTAGAAAAATTTGGTAATGTCATCTTTTCACTTTCTTGTTTCTAAAATTCTCCCCAATATTTTAATTTCATGATTGCATGGTTTTATTTTCAATTTTTCTTATGCTTCAAGAATTATACTTGAATTTTACAGGGTACTAACTACAAACCGTTGACAATATCAGAGATTATGTTTTTATTGTGAACGTTTACTTACATTGTGCCTTTTATTTTTTATGAATTAAACGCGTTCAAAAAGATTTGTTTTTGCAAAATTTACTCTCCATTATGATAAGGGGTTTTCCGCCAAAACTGTTGCAACTCGAGGGGTTCGCGACTAGAAATAGGTTAGCTCAAAGGGTTCGCGAAGTGAAAAAGGTTGGGATGCGTTATGTAATCTGCTGTGAAAGTAGAACAGATAGCGGCCTGTCTCTCGCTCCTCTCTTCCTCTCAGGGCTATTCCCTCCTTACCGCCCATTCAAACTCATTCTTCCGAGCAGCAGCTAACCCGCCCTCCTTACCTCCCCTATCACCCTGCACCGATACAACAGTTTAGTAACAAAGCAGTTCACTCCCTTCCTTACCGCCCCTAACAAAGTGCGCCGGGACATCGTACCGGAATCTTCCGCCTTCTGCAAATTAAATATAGATTTTGCTGCTCCAACTGCTGAGCCCGACAATACAATACTACTGCTCGTTACTACAGTATAACCAAAACATAACTACAGCACACATATACAATGCCTAGGCGCCAGCATGAAAATCTTAGGCGCCATGGTGACCTGGAGGCTGGGATTTTCGAGCCCTGCCCTAAGCGACCGCTCCTTCGTCAAGATGCTACTACCGCTATTTATAATTTTTGGTGTAAAACGGTCATATTTTGCACGGTTGGTGGAATGTGATTGTTTTACGCGGAGAGACGAAGGGACCAGCAGTTAATATCTTATGTCGTAGATGTGCTTTTTAAATTAAACCAGAAAAGTTTTTTATCGCGTTTTATTTTCGCCTTCGTGCTGAGTGAAAACTTGTTAATTGCGTACAAGATGGATAACTTAAGGACGAGTCACCCGCAAGTGTCTCTCTCGCTGTGAGGGGATAAGGAGGTGGGCGGGGCGAGAGAGGGGAGGGGAGGCGGAAGGTGAGAGTGGGAGAGACCTCTGCCGAATTCGTCCTCATTCTGGTCGAGAAATCTTAAGATGAGGAAAGCGTGTAGGGAAAACCTTTTCCTCCTTCACACCGGAACATTCTCTCCTCCAATTTGCGTAATTTTTATATTATTAACCGTCTTACTTCGAAATGGCATTTCTACGGATATGCGTTCATTCGCGTGCCGTGAAAACATCTCTGTACGCCTTTGAAATTTCTGTGTATTTCATTTATGGAGTATACTTTTCCATCTTGCTTAGAATCCTCGTGACGATCTTCGAAGTGTGTGACAGTAGCCTTATCGTTCTCAAGTCTTTGCATTGCATTGCGTTTGACTTCTTCTTCATAGGGATCACTGTTGCATCTAGGAAATCTAGAGGCCACGCTCCCAACTCGTAAATCTTATTAATCAATTTTAGTCCTTCCGATCCCATGACTTTAAGTATGTACTTCTGCCGCTATACCATCGCTGCCTAATGATTTTTCTCTCTTCAGCTCCTGTATCGCTTTTTCTACTTCGCTTTCCATAATGCTTGGTCACAATTTCACTTTTTCTACGCCGCCATCTTCTTCTATTTCTCTTTGCGACGTTCTTGCCTTAATGTATTCTTCCTATACCTTGCACTACATCCTTTGGTTCTGCGAAAGTCGATATTCACAATTCCTTCGCAATGCATCCCATTTGGCTTCTTACTTTCTAATTCCAGTGCTCTAGTGCAGTGTTCCTCAACCGAGGGTCCCCGGACCCCAAGAGCCCGCGCGTGATATTTCGGATGTTCCCGAGTTAAGTAGGACAACACGTTTATTTATATCTATAACTTGTTTTGTCCCGCGCACAACTCTCATTAATATTTCAAAGTGAAAAAAACGAGACAACGAATGAAAAATGTAGTTTGTGTTTTACATGGGGAGAAGTTCCGCAGAAATTGTGTTATTTCTACCTTATCCACAGTTAACGTTTTTTCTATTTTCTCCTCGTCCATTTTCTTGAGCATTTCCTTAGCACTCCATGTTTTCCAATCTCCTTACTCAGAGTATCTTTTATATAGAATTTTAATTCCTTCCATTCTGCATTCGTGGTCTTCGGATTGTTTTCTTAGTATCTTAGGAAACTTCCAATTTTGTGCTGTACATATCCTGCCTTTCTTTAAGTTTGTCAAGCTTCCATGTCTATCTCTCTCTTCTCGTTTTCCTAATTTTTTTAGCTTCGTAGTTATATCGACTATTAGATGGCTGTCATTTGAATCTTTGTCTGCTCCTGGTAATGCCTTAGCATTTTTTTACGCTGTTCCTGAATCTTTGATTTATTAGGATGTAATCTATTTGAAATCTCATTCTATCTATCTCTGGGCTTTTCAATGTATTCAGCCTTCGTTTATGGTTTATGAACCATGTACTAGTCACTACTAGATCGTTATTTAATAATGCATTATTGCATTAATAATGAATAATTCTACCAGTTTTTCTAATCTGTTTCTTTTCTCAGGTCCAAATATACCGATATCATTCACTTCTTGTTCTCCAACTATGCTGTTCCAATTTCCCATTATTATGCAGTTCTTCGTGAATGCCATGAATTTGATCATCTCGATTACTTCTTTTTCTTTTTCAAGAGAGAGCGTTGACATATACCCCTGGACTATCATCATGTCCACTGGGACTGCTTTAAGCTATATTGCTATCAATCTATCATTCCTTGCTATTACCTTTGTCACGTTTTTAATCATATCTTTCCTAAGTACCATAGCTTCACTATTTCCTCCAGAGTCAACTTCCTTGAATTCTTCAGAGTCGATCTGTCATTCTTCTTTCCATATAACTTTGCTCAACCCTATGATGTCAATCATATTTCTTCTCCTTTCTCCTCTCCGCTTCTCTAGCTTTCCTGCATTTCTCATGGGTTTTATATTCCGAGTACCTAAACGTGAGTTACCTTCAACAAATGTTTTTCTCAAGAAAGTACCCGAAGTCCGAATGGGGTGCTATTTTATCTCCGGAATGTTTTACCTCGCGAGTACTCATATTGTCCAACCATAAAATCATCCTCATATAATTATTCTCTATTGTCCGTCCGTCTGTCTGTCTTTCCGAGTAGTTTTGGGCATTTCGCAATGGAATTAAGAGCTGAAATTTTTACAATCGTTAATCCCCCATGAGATGGTCCCTAGATAAATCAAACATCCCGGAAAAAAGTCCCGGATTCGACTCCGGGAGACGATTATATTTTCTCATAAGTTTACACGGGATTTTCGCTTTTTCAAGGTGTAAGGTTTATTTCATTCAGTCATTAAAATATGTAAATATTGACCGAATTTCACTGTTTTTGTTTTATTCGACGGCTAAAACTATAAGATATTTTATTCTTGCAATTTTTAGATGTTACACAGAATAATTTGTCAGAAACACGCATTTCTTTTCGAAATTTTATAACTTTTTCGTGCTCTTCCCGGGTGTTATCAAGGCGACCCACATTGTTGCCTCCGATTGAATTAGTGTCTATTAAGCCTTCAAATAATTGGGTTATTCGCTTCGTGAGTTTTATTAAACATCGAAATTATTGTTGTAGCAACGTCAAACGTAATAGATAGCAACGTAAATAATTTCAGATAACCTATAAAGATCATTTGTATTGATTTGTATTTAAAGTAGCAGCCGTTAACCCTTTGCACTCATATTCTTTCATATGGTGATTCCCAGCCAGCTCAGGTTTTTTTCATGTTAGTTTTTACATTTTAACTTCTCTTATTTTCTTCTTCTAAACTCTTGGAATCCGAGTTGTTTTAAGCTTCACCCATCAGACAGCTATACGTCGCCTTTTCCAGAGTTACACGTTTAGAAGACAACAGAGCGAAGATCTTAGAAAGTTATGGACAAGGAAAGATGAGAGATGGTCGTTTCTACACAACAAATATTGTTTATAAAGAAAAACTACGAGATTTTTTGGAACATATTATATGAATCTGTAAATTATTTTTCGAATATTTCTGTTTTTATTTTAATTTACTAACTACTTCTTACTATCGGAATTGCCCGTTGCATATATCAACAGTAAAGTCTGTGTGTGCCTATGTAAAAGTTTTTAATACACACACCCCTCAGAAGTTAAATTTAAATCACACTACAAAGTCCCGTTGATGTCCAACGGGTAATTCCTCTAGTTACTAAAGAATTGTAATAATTCCCCTCTTGCTTTCCACTTTGCTGCACTATAGCCGTTCAAATCGTCCCGATTATGCCTACAGTTATATTGAATATTGAGCCAGTCAACATGATTTGTTTTCGGCTCTATATCATACCCACAATACTACATCCCCCTTCCTCTGGGTGACGATCGACCGGCTTTTAACTGTGCACTTACATTTTTCATTTCTCGTTCTTAAATGCCCATTTTTATATGTTTTATGTCAATGATTCTACAGTGAATTGATTTATATCGTTTCTTTAACCTTCGTCGCATGAAAACTCTTCATCAAAGCTAAACTCTTCACTCGGATTGATGATCGAGGCAACTTCTGTAGACATCATATTGCTGAGCCAATAATCACAGAATGTAACTTATTTTGCAAAACCGTCAAAATAATGACAAAAATTTCAGAGAAGGAATCTAAATTCGCCCTTTCTGAAACTGGACAATTGTTCCAGCAAGGACTATGACTCGCCCACCATATTCTATCATTTAATAACTACGTGTTAGACATTAATAATGAAGGTGGCATTGTTTAATTCTTTCAATACTGCTGGGTCATGTATGTCCCAGAAAACGAATCCCTCTGAACAACGGGCCATTGTTCCCACTGCGCGACCGCTCTAAAGAAACCATATATCTCAATAATAGATCATTAATGATGAATGGACGATTAACTCACATTGTTTGATGAACATAATGATAAAAACGTATAAAATTGAAAGGCATTTCTCGGATTTGTATGTTATTGCTAAATAATTCTCCGTGATATCATATCCATCCACTATTCAAATTCAAATTTTAAAAAAACTTTATTTTCCTTGTTTTACAATACATTTACAAAAGTTTTACATAGTATTAAACCTAGTATAAACATTGTCGTCTTTCTTATCATTCTGCTTACTACCCGTGGGTATTATGCATTGTTTCCTATTTGCTCCTTTATCTTATTTACATTATCTTTCATTTATCTTTCAGGGAAAATTTTTTGCAGTGCAAAAAACCCTGTTATCTTGTTATAATATGATTTTAACAAATTATATAAAACAAACAAAAACAAAATTTAAAATTTTTAAAAATATGCCATTTACAATATTTACAATCCTTCTTTCTTGGCTTGTTCATTTCTCTTCTCCTGGGATATTATATACAAAAACAAAAAACATCAAGTAAAATTAAGTAAGCTAACAATGAGAAAAGCTATTTACAGTTGGGGTGAGGCTCCTTTTCTTCTTATATTCTTTCTTGTTTTAATTTCGTTCCTCTGCGTTTTCGTTCTTCTTTCTTCGTTTTTCTCTTTCTTCCGTCTCCTTGCCCGTTGTCTTGGTTCCTCGCGTCCTTGTAGATTCCTTCTGCGATGCCTCCGCTCTAGTCGTCCGCTGCTGGCAGCTGCCTCCTCGTCGTTTTCCGCTTCCCTTGCTGGTAGTTAGTTAACATATTATGTGTTATTATTCTGTGTTTACAATTGAATGGCATGTTGGCCACGTCTGTGTGTATGATTGTTTTTAAAACTTCATTCCTCGTTGTGTTGTTTAGGATTTCGTCGCAGAATTTTGTGCTTGTATCCTGTATGTGTTTTTGCAGGGAATTTATTCCTGCGGCTATTCTGTTTTCTGCGATGGTTTTTTGCGGGTTCAGGTTTCTCATAAATTTATTTTGAATTCTTTCTAGTTTTTTGTAATTCGATATGCAAGTGCTTCCCCAGATTGGCGCCGCGTATGTTATTACGGGCCGAATTATAGTTTTGTATAATGTAATTTTGTTTTTTGCGCTCAGCCTGCTCTTGTCGTTGGTCAGTGGTCTCAGTTGTTTTGCTGTCATGGCGGCTTTTTGTCTTGCGTAATCCGTATGTTTTGTCCAGGTCATGTTTCTGTCTATGTGTACTCCTAAATATTTTACAGATTTACTCCTGTCGATTCGTTTTCCCTGCCATTGGATATGTTTAGTAGTCATTTGTCTTATGATTTTCGTTTTGTTAGTTATAATAATTGCCTCGGTCTTGTCTTTATTAATTTTTATTTTCCAACTGTCGGCGTATTCGTCTATAGTTTCTAGTGCATTTTCTAGTTTGTCGATTATCGGTTGCAGCTGAAAATATTTCGTATATAAAGCCGTGTCGTCCGCGTAAATTGCTGTTTCTACGTCTTCTGTGGAGGGAAGGTCGTTTATGTATATGTTGAAAAGCAGAGGCCCAACAATTGAGCCTTGTGGTGCCCCTGCTTCAATAGGTCTTTTGTCAGAGAGGGCCTGTCCTGTCCTTGTTTGGAAGGTCCTGTGTTTTAAATAATTTTCTATGAGTCGCGTCAGTCTGGTGGGAAATTCGTATTTTATAAGTTTATATATTAGTCCTTGCGTCCAAACCCTGTCAAATGCTTTTTCTATGTCGAGTAATATTATTCCTATGTTTTTGTTTTTGTTCCTATGGTGGGTGCAGTAGTCTGTCAGTCTAAATATTTGATGCACTGTCGAGTGTCTTGGTCGAAAGCCGAATTGTTCGTTACGTATTATGTCCTTCTTTTCTACGTGCTGTTTTAGTCTTTCGTAAATTGTCATTTCTGTTAATTTTCCTAACGTCGTGAGCAGGCTGATCGGTCGATAATTTTGCGGGAAATTCCCGTCTTTTCCTGGCTTTAGGAAGGAAAGTACTATAGCATTTTTCCAAATTTTGGGAAAATGGCACATTCTATGGATGGCATTGATCAATTCTGTGACGTATTTGATTTTGCTTTTGGGCAGGTATTTAAGTTGGATATTTCGGATGTCGTCTTCTCCCGGTGCTTTGAGGGCTTTTAGTCTCTTAACGTATGTCGTAATGTCTTTGGGTCGGAATTCGTCTACTTCGTCCATGGTCAATTTCTTGCGATAGTTTCTAACCTCTCGTTCGACGGTCCGTTCGTGTTCGTCGTTATCTGTCTCGCTTTCCCTAAATTGTTTTTCGTAGTTATCTGCCAGGGCTGTCGCTATTTCGTTGTCAGCGTATACGAGTCCTCTTTCGCCGTGGAGGCTGGTAATTTGTGTGTAGCCTTTCGTCTGTTTTTTTAGTCATTTTCCACAGCGAATTGTCTTTGGTGTTTAGATTGCTTAGTTTCTTTTCCCAGCGGTCGTTATAGGCGTCGTTAAGTGCCGTCGTTAATTTCCTGCTAATGACGTTCAGTGTCCGTTTCGTCTCCGCGGTGCGGTGTCTTTGGTGGCGGTTGCGTGCTTTGCGCTTGTCGGTTAAAAGTAATTTAATTTCCTCCGAAATGTCTGTCCTGTGTTTATAGTTAGTCTTGGGTATCGCTTGCTCTGAGGCGTCTTTAATGGCTATCGTCAATGCCTTGGCAGATTCCTCTATGGATTGCGGGTCGTCCTTAATGTCGGGCAGTTTAGTCTTTCTTAATTCTTTTTTATACGTCTTCCAGTCCGCTCTGTGGTAGTTTAGCGTCTTTTGTTTATTCGTAGTCGTTTGCGTTCTCCCGATGCTTATTGCGTAAGTTATTGGTGCGTGGTCCGAGTCTAAGGCGTCGTGCGTCTTTGGTTCTGTGTATGTCGTTATGTCTTTTAAGATACTTAGGTCTATTTTACTGGGAGTTTGCGTTAGGGTCGGGGGAAAGAACGTTGGCGTTCGCGGATAAATGATCGTGGCGTCCTGTCTGTCAATGTCTAAGTCCCGTAGTTGCCTGCCGTTGCTATTGGTCGTTTTGCACCTCTATGACCTGTGTCTGGCGTTGAAGTCTCCTGCTATTACTGTTTTTTCTTTGTATGCTAGTAGCTCCTCCAATCGTCTAGTTTTTAAGATATTCCCTGATTTTACGTATATGGAATACATTCGCAGGTTAGTCCCGGGGAAGACGCATCCGACATTTTCAATTCCGTCTAATTCGTTCCTGCGTGTAAGCTGGCAATTTAGTTCGTGCTTCGTTATTAGGGCTACTCCTGCTCTTCTTGTTTCCCTATCTCTGCGGAATACCTTGTATTTTTCTAAATAAAATTTGTCGTCCGCTCTTAAGTGTGTTTCAGATATTGCCATAGCATCTACGTCATTCAGTTCTAAGAAGGTCTCCAGCTCCCTTGTCTGTCTCTACGCCGTTGGTGTTCCATTGTGCTATTCTTAATTTGTTTATAGCCATTGTAGGGCTGTTTTAAGTATGGATTCTATCCGTTCCTGGTGTGTCGTTGCCGTTTGTAGTGTGTTGCGAAGGTCCTTAAGCGTTCCCAGGATGTGTTTAAAATCAAAGTTTTTTAAGATTTCTTTAATAATTAAAAGGATTTGTCCTAGTTCCCCTTGTGAAGTCTCTCCCCTTGCTTTTCCTGCGTATGTTTCTATTTCTCTGGTTTCTTTTTGGCTTTGTCCGGTATCCCCTTTTTTCCCTTTGTTTTTATTCGCTTTAGGGTCTGACTTTCTAGCGGGAAAATTCAAGTCTGATCCCCTGTGCAATTTTTTTTGCATTTAAGTTTGGTCGTCTGCTGGCATTGTCTCGAGTCATGTTCCTCACTACAAAATCAGCACGCCGTGGCGTGATTGCAAAACTTCGCCGTGTGCCCCAGTTTCTGGCAATTAAAACACTGCGTTTGTCTGTTTGATCGATATTTCTCCCACCTGACTCCTATATGGGCTATTTGTGATTTCTTAGTGAGGGCCGTGGTGTTCGAGCTCCCCGGAAAAATTAAGATATGCATAGGAAGGGGGATGCCGTCCTTGTACACCTGAATTACTTTTTGTGGGAAAAACCCCTCCCCCTGAAGAAACCGTCCCACTTACTGCGCTGAATATTCCGCGGGAATGTTTTTTGCCAGGACTTTCTTGGCCCTGTCTTGCCTATTTCCATACGTGTGGAATTCATGGTTATTGTCGCGCAGTGCCTTTGTCGTCATAAGATAATCTGCCCTATTGCTGGCATATACCGTCACCTCCGTTCTCGTGAACCTAGCCTTTAGTCCCTTTCTTGACTTGTGGTGGATTTACGCAAGCGTCTTATTAATCGCCGCTGTCGAGGCCGCTTTAATTGGGGGGGGGGGGGAAGTTCGCTGTCTTCGTCCTCGGACTCGAACAACGAGTTAAACCTATTACCCGTGGTAGTGTCATGAGCGTTTGGGCCCTGCGGTTTGCCATGGTTTTTCCCCTTCCTTCTTCCCTCCTCCCTGAATTCTCCTTCTGACCTATCGTCTATTTCTGGGGCGTTCTCCTCGCTCCTATCCCCGTATGTCTTCCCGGATCGCGTATTTTTTGGTGACGGGGTTGGTAGTCCTCTGCTTCCGCCATCTTTATGCCTATTCTTCCCGCTGCTGGCTCTGCTTCGGTCGCTGGTGCTCGCTAGGCGCGGCCTCTGACGGGTTTCCTAAGCGTCCTGATAGCTCCCTAGTTCCGCGGTTTTTGTTTTGTGTATGGTGTGGTGGTGTTGTCCAGTGTGTGTTTTCCTACTCGTCCCTACCGGGATGCGTCCCGCCGAAGCTAAGACGTCCCCTTCGAGCGGGTGGTTTGAAGGGGGATTACCACTGGTGGGGTCCCGGTCTTCACCTGCCCGCTCTGTTCCCTACGCCCTTTAGTGCTGCCCCAGTAGAAAACTTACAGAGTCTCTGCCTCCCTTCACTTGTTAGGCCTGCCCTGAAAAGGGCCGTTTTGGACGGTGACTCCGCCGTCCAAGTTCAGCCCGGGCGCTTACCTCGGGTGGGGGCTTCGACCCCGGGCTTTGCTCTTTCGGCTTTGTCTCTGCTTTGCTAGTTTTAGTTTTCTCTGGCTGTTTGTCGTCTTCTGTCTTTACTAGGGTCTTTTTCTCTTTGCCTCGTAAGTCGTTAGTAGAAATCGGAGATTTTTCCGTTGGATTGCTCCAATCCGGTGCGCGTTTCCGATTTATATACAATTCGCAATTCCCGTTCCTTCCCTGGTCTGGAGTGCCCAAGACCACCCTCTACAGGCTGCAAGTGGTGCAGAACAATGCACTCCGGCTGATACTCGGTCGTTGCCGATACGAGAGCGTCAGCCGGTTGCACTTAGACGGAAATGTGGAATCCCTGGACGTCCTCCTTCCGAAGATGTCCAAGGAATTCTACTGCAAGGCAGCAGCATCGAGGCACGAAGAGGTGCAAAAGCTGGGCGATATCAAGGTTAGGTGGTGGGACCGCTACAAGCGACCCATCGCCAGCCTTGATTCGCTGGAAACCCTCCCTAGCAACAAGCGTCCCCGCTTGTAGGGAGGGTTTGGTGCCTCTTTGTAACAAGGGGCCAAAGAAGAGAAAATTGTGATAGTGAAATTAGCCTAGACCCGCATTAAAAGCACAGCTGGGAATGCGAATAAGCCAACCCCAGGAGGTTGGAGAGTTCTAGCTGTCCGTTCCTTCCGGAATGCTCGCCGAGAGCCCTGTCATCTGAGTGGGAAGTGAGATCTTACCCTCAGAGATTGCAGGAAACTTATTTTTGTTGCCCCGCAGCAAAAATGAGTGCGCCTGGGAATTCTTCCCATCGCCGCTCGTCCTCGACGGGTGGGAAACTTGAGAAGTCGTCGGATGAGCGTCTTGCTCCCGACGCATTGGACAATTGGAGAGCTGCCTGCAAGAAGATGGCGGCGACTGTCGAGGTCCAGCGGCAGTCTCGCTTTCGACGGCAGGCCTCACCAGAGACTGACGCCGAGTCAAAAGGCCCTTTACAGGGCCATAAAAACGCCGCAGCGGCTGACCCTTCAGCCAGTTCCCTGCGGAGGATTCATACGCCCTCAGCAGCTCCCTCTCCCGGCCCTTGCGGGAAGGATCTGACTTTCATTGGCGATAACGCGCCAAACGGCCCTTTACAGGGCCAAAAATCTGCTTCGACGGTGGCTGCGCCAATCGTCTCACATGCTCCGCCCACGGCTCCTGCTCCAACTGCTGCAGAAACCGAAGCCTCGGAGTCCTCACCAATGGACTTCTCCGAGAGCGTATTGGGAAAACGGAAGGCCTTTTCTCCGTCTCCGCCTCCATCTGACGACTTGGCTTCCAGAGCGGCCCCTATCTTTGGAGCCACTACTGAAGCAACATACGGTGACTTCATCACCGTCGTCGGCCGAAAGAAGCAGAGGAAGGCGCAGCAACAGCTGCCCTTGATTTCGGCCAGGAAATCACCATCAACTCCAACACAAGGAGCAAAGGACACGCAGACGCGTGTCAAGGTGTCGCCCATCATTGCCTATGGCGTGAAATCGCACAAGCGCATCTCTTCTGCGCTTAGTGCGATGGGCGGCGATCAATTTGAGCTGCAGGTGAGGAAGATCTCCACCAGGATCGTCGTCACCACTGCGGCACAACACAGAAGGGTGCGGGAGGTATTGGACGAGGACAAAGTCCAGTACCATTCCTTCCCGCTCGAGACCGTCCGGGGCACTCGCCTCCTCTTGCAAGGAGTGGCTGCCGACATGGAAGCGGAGGATGTGGCGGCTGACCTTGCGGGCAAGGGCTTCCTTGTCCGTAATGTTCGGCATCTGACCGTGGAGCGGAAGAGGGGGGGAGAGCGAGTCCCCGTCGACCGCTTCGTCGCCTGTCTAGAGCGAACTCCCGGGAGCCCGGAGTTAAAATCGATAACTCATATATGCCACTGCCACGTGACTGTGGAGCTCTACAGGGGTGTCAAGGGGCCAGTCTGCTGCTACAACTGCCAGCGGTTTGGCCACACTGCGACGGGATGTCGCATGCCAACGAGATGCTTCCGTTGTGCCGGCCCTCACACGTCGAAGGACTGCAATAAGCCTCTTGACGTGCCGGCATGCTGCGTAAACTGCAAGGGAGAGCATCCTTCCTCGTCGCGGGAGTGCCCGGAATATCTCCGTGTGCTTCAGCGGCAGGAAGCTGCTAACAGGAAGAGCAGAGGCCTCCCGCCCCTTGCCGCTCCTCCCAAGACGGGACCGGTGCCTTCCGCTGCTGCGGAAGTCTCCAGGCCCTATGCCTCCGTCGTGGCCGGATCGTCTGCGGCGGCGCAAACACCAGCGCCTTCCGCTGCCGCGGTATCCCTTCCGCAGCCCCCGGTGCCACCAGCCCCTCTTCCACCAAGACGGGAACTAGGAGCCGTTCCGAAGAAGGGAAAGAAGAAGGGCTCCGTCTCTGTTCAGCCGGCTCCTGCTGGCCCAACCGCCGCTCCGGTTCTCGCCGGACCTGCCCCTACTGGCCAAGCCCTTGCTGGCCCAACTGCAGTCCCGGATCTGCCCGGACCTGCCCTTGCTGGACCAGCTCTTGCTGGCCCAACCGCTGCCCTGACTCCTGTCGGTCCAGCCTCTGCTGGTCCAGCTTCCGCTGGCCCAACTACTGCGCCTGCTGCAGCAGAACGCGAGGTCGTCTCGATCCCTGCGTCCCTGCCGCTGGTAGAGCAGTCCTCTTTGGTGCCCGCTGAGGTGCAACAGAGCGGTGATGCTGCGTCGGCGGACGTCGATCTTTGTAGTATTATCATCTCCATCTGTCGCACCCTCCGCCGATACATGACGTCGACAACAGGTCGCATGCTCCTCTCTCTCCTGGAGGAGCTAGCGACACAGCAGAGCGTCCATGGCACCACCAATGGACTATAAGGGCTGCAGCGTCTTCGTGCAGTGGAATGCCTGCGGAGTCCGTGAGAAGACGGAGGAGCTGCGGGCATTCTTACAGGAGAAAGGAGCGGCGGTAGCTGCAGTGAACGAGACGTTCCTGAAGCCGGACATCCCCTGGAAGATTCCCGGATGGAGAATCTACCGGGCTGATAGGGCGGCGGGCGTGCGATGCGGTGGTTCGGCCCTGCTCATCCACCACTCCGTGGAGCATCGAATCCATCCGGTGCGGGTTCTTGCGGGAATCGAGACTGTCACTGCGGATGTCCGAACGACAGCCGGCTGGATCCGAGTGACTTCAGCTTATTACCGTCCTAGAGCCGCCTGGGACCCCGACAGTCTGCTTGATCTGCTGGGCGAGGGTACTGGCCCTTCCATCATCCTTGGCGATCTCAATGCCAAACACACCAGCTGGCATTCGAGGGTGGATAATGGAAGAGGTCGGCTACTACGAGATCTGGCTGATGAGGAAGGACTGGAGGTGCTGGCGCCGCTGGATCCGACCTATCTGCCCACGGCTGATGTTCTGGACGTCGCTATTGTGCGTAACGTGAGGGCATCACTCAGCATGCACACAGTGTGTGCGATGTCCTCCGACCACAACCCGACGCTGCTACTGGTGGGAGGCCGGCCGGTCCGGATTCCGCCCAGGAGGCGACGAGACTTCGCCACTGCCGACTGGGAGAGCTTCCGACTGCACATAGCTGAAAGCCTCCCCACTCAGCCCACTCCGCCGACCTCGCCGGAAGATGCGGATGCCATGGTGGAACTTCTCTCCATGGCCATTCAAGAA
Source organism: Tanypteryx hageni (assembly GCA_028673005.1). NCBI lineage: Eukaryota > Metazoa > Arthropoda > Insecta > Odonata > Petaluridae > Tanypteryx > Tanypteryx hageni. The sequence continues at coordinate 242,243,981 of CM054113.1, read as the reverse complement.
GCGACGGAGCTGCACGTCCCGTTGAAACCCGTCCATACGGCAGACCATCTCCTTTAGGAATTATGTCCGGAAACAATGGCAGCGCAATCGTACACCGGACCTTCGTCAACAACTGGACGATCTGACATGGGAAGTCCGCCATCTTCTGCGGGAGCTGCGAGGGGAGATGTGGGAACGGCATCTCTCCACGCTCTCGCTATACGACAATACCATCTGGCGGACCTGCCGTTTCCTAACAAAGCCGCAAGCGAGGGATCCTCTCATCATACAAGGAGATCGGGTCGCTGCTACTCCGTCGCAGAAGGCGGCGATCGTGGCGGAGCATTACCATTCCGTGTTCCAGCCCAACGACGCCACACCGGAATCTGAGGAGGCAGAGGAGGATATCGCTCCCCTTCTCGCATCCTTGGATCGAGGCTCGCTTGATCCTGATTCTCTTCCGAGAATTGGGCAGCGAGATATCGTCGAGATCATCCGCCACCTCAACCTGCGGAGAGCCCCAGGAGACGACGGGATCAGCAACGTGGTTCTTCGGCAGCTACCGGTAGCAGCGGTGGATTTTCTAGCTGCGGTCTACAACGTCTGCCTCCAGATTTCTTACTTTCCGGCCCGATGGAAGAGAGCGCGGATCATCTGTCTCCCCAAAAAGCCGGGCCTGCAGCTGCAGCCTGAGGACCTGAGGCCCATCTCCCTTCTGGCGGGATTGGGCAAGGTGTTTGAGCGTCTGCTCCTCCCACATCTGCAACGCCAACTGCAGACGAACCATCTTCTGCCTGACGAGCAGTTTGGTTTCCGGGAGGGGCACTCAGCGGTACAGCAGCTCACCAGAGTCGCGTCAGTGATGGCTTCAACATGAGGCATGCGGTTGCCGGCGCCTTCTTCGATATTTCCAAGGCTTTCGACCGCGTCTGGCACCGAGGCCTCCTGGCGAAGCTCATCCAACTGCAGTTCCCGACGTGGATGATACGCCTCATCGAGTCCTACCTCCAGCACAGGACATTCAGGGTATCCTGGCTCCAGGATGAGTCGGCGCTCCAGCAATCTCGCGCTGGGGTTCCACAGGGCTCAGTCCTGGGGCCGGTGCTCTTCAATGTCTACACCCACGACCTGCCGAGGGACCATGGGTAGAACTCACTGGTGGCCCTATACGCGGACGACGCGGCGCTTCTTGTGCGATCGTCCAATCGGCGTATGGCGGCTCACAACCTACAGCGAGCGGTGGAGACCCTGGTCTCTTGGTATCGTCGCTGGAGGATCACCGTCAACCCGCGGAAGACACAGACCATCGTCTTCCGTCAGGGTTTAGGCGCTCCTCCGAACTTCAACATCTCTGTGCTGGGGAACCTCATCCCATGGACCGATGAGGTGAAATACCTTGGTGTGCTGCTGGATCGCAAGCTCCTATGGAAACAGCAGGTCATGGAGGCAAGAAAGAAGGGACACAAGGCACTAATGCGGATTCGTCCGCTACTACGTTCCAGCTCCTTCTCCATGGCAACAAAAAGAAGACTATACCAAGCGTGTGTGTTGCCAGTCATCACATACGCCGCGCCAGTATGGTCTGGAGTAGACACGACTGTGCTGTGCCGCCTGCAGGTGGTGCAGAACAATCCACTGCGGATGGTGGTCTCGCGGACGAGGTTCGACGGTTGCGCCGTCATCCACGCCGAGAGTGATGTACTACCATTGGACGTTCTCCTCCCCTCGATGGCGAGGAAATTTTACGCCGGCGCAGTGAGGTTGGCGCATCAGGAAATTCGACAACTCGGGGAGATCCAGGTTCAGTGGTGGGACAGGTACAAGCGTCCTATTGCCAGCCTGGACACCCTCGCAACTCTTCCACCCAACAAGCGTCCGCGGTTGGTTGGGTAAATTCCCTAACCAGGGACCTGACAGAAATACAAACAAGAGAAAACAGCATGATCGCATTTAGTGCATGGCAAGGCAATGCGATAGGACCAGCCAAATCTGGCCCCAGGATGATTTGCAGTCCGTTCCTTCCAGGAATTGGGGTGAATTGATGCGTAGATGATGAAATGCGTCCTGGCTTGGTTCTCCTGTGCTGCTGTAGGACTCCGACTGCGAAGTGACGTCCACCTCAGTCACTTCGCAAAGGCTAGAGCGTTATCTCTTTTTCGCTTTTTCTCTTCCTCCTTCTTCTCTCCCTCTCCTCCTTCTTCTCTCCCTCTATTCGAGCGTCTCTCTATTCGAGCGTCTCCCTCTCTCCTATTCTGAGCCTCCCGAGCGCCATATCCATCCACTCTATTTTCCTTTTCGTTCTCTCCTTTTAAATTTAAGTTTTTACGTTTTGAAGACATTATTCAATCGTTTGATTATTTTAAGGTGTAGAAGCGCATATGATAATGATCGTCTTAGTCATATTCAGTTCAAGTTCTCACCACAGGCACTCCTGCTTCGAGAAACAAAGTTGGATCGCAAAAACATTTTCGGTGGTTCGCCCTTCGTCTCCTCAGTGGCATTACATTTCATTCTGCTTTGCTTGAGTCGAGGCCACAACCACTGCACTTCGACGCAAGTACAATTTTTAGTGGTGGTGAGCTGCTCAATGTATTCCGGCATTAGATGAGTCGTGGAGCTACCCTTTGTATTGCCGCTATGTAACTTATGTTCGTTAAATCTATCAATCGGGAAGAAAATAAGACGAAATTTCTCATATATTCAAGTATTTATTCAGCTCCTATTTACCTTATTACTTTTCACGAGTGAAGTCAAAGAGGACACGAGTCACGGTGACTGGAATCAACCAAAAAGGAAGCACTGCATTGCAGAAATGAATACTAACGTAAATTCCGTATTTATTCGCCTATTAGCCGCACCTGAATCTGCGCTTCATTTTTTCAAGACACAATCTAGAAAATAAAACGGCCTTGAATTTAAGCCTTCACGTCTCAGACAACATTAAAGGAAAGAAAAAGACGTGAAACAAATGCAAATGACTGTCGAATTCACAAAGTTAGATTTTTACTTTCTGCATACGTAGTATACGGGAAAATACAGTTTTCATGAAAAAATCAAATTCGAGATTTCAACGGGAATAACGTTTTGGCCATTTTATCGATGATGTCTATGTATATGTAATAGGAATTTTGTGAGCGTTTTAACTCAAAAACTATTAATCAAATCAACGCGAGATTTAAAAATTTTCAATTTTATTAAAGGGACAAGAGCCGATTAGTTTTGGGTTAAAATTGGTCCAACTGAAATGGGAGTTTACTCTTGTCACGTACCCGTTTCTTGAGTTATTAACTTTAATACTTGATCAATGTAAATAATTAATGGAATAAAAGTTGTAGGAAATTTAATTTTCTACAACTTTTATTCGGAATATTTTCCCATTTAAAAGATTTTTTTAAATTATCCGTATTTTTAGCATCCACCACACCACTTCCGGGCGACTTTTGTAAACACTTTTATTTACGCTTAGTTATATCTTAGTGACGTTCATTTTTATTCTTAATTGTTGGAGCCTCGTGGCTATATCCAATATCAGAGGGCTACATTTTAAATTGATGTCTGACGTTTGTTAAGGCCTTTGAATTTTTCTCGCAGTTCCTTAAAATATCTATTTTCATTTATCCTATTTCGAAATTTTAGAAATATTACAGGTCATGTATAGAATAATGAAGTCTCAGTGAATTGTTGAGACCATCAAATTTTCTCAACTTCGAACATTTGTCATTTTTGTACTCTAGTATGAGACGTACTATTCCGTGATAGGCGTTCGGCAGGGGAGGATAAAATCCGTCCCCACGAAGTCTCGAACCCGCACACACTGCGTCACTTATGCCTTATGAGTTGCTGATTTCTACTCGTATGAGTAACTAATTCTGGAAGAAATTCGTCTTAAAGAGGAAATAATTCCGGGAGAGATATTTCATCATAGGAAATATTTCTTTAATTCAACATATTTCTCCTCGAGACCGATTTTCGTTTTTTCCTTATGGAACAATAATGGAGTAAAAATATCGCTAATTTTTGCAATTTTAGGAATATTATACTTTTACCACATTGGGTTAATAATGCCACATATTTCTGCCAAATTTTAAATTTGTAGCACATTTATAAGTGAAATAACATTTATCTAGTTGTTTAAATTTAAATAATTTTTAACGGCCGCACTAACGATTTCATGGATATATTGAAATTTTACATCGTTTATATAGACTATACAATAAATAATTTAAAAATGTCAGCTCCCTCACTCAGCGCGTAGTGTCTAAATATTCACCTATTAGTTTAAATTTTAAGAATTTTTGACTACCAAGCAAATTTAAATATCAAAATTTCTATATTCCCTATTACGTTTTTTTACAAATTCTACCTCTAAAAAATTTCATCTCTGTAGCATGTTCGGAAACACATAACCCTTGAAAATTTGTTTAAACAATTGCGAATTTTTAGCGGCCGCATTGTTGCACTTTTTCAAGATTTTCGTTTTTTTCTAGTCTGTTTTGCACAAAATCCTACCTAAGAAAAAAATTTCGAATCTCCAGCTTATCTGGAAGTGCCTAAATATTAGTATCCTCCTATATGTTATATGTATGTTATATCCTCCTCTGTAAGAAACGTCTATATATCATTACTAAGGTGCTTGCATTCTGCAAGCATATCATCTCACCTTGAAAAAACATTCATTTTTCAGACAGATATTTCATCATTACAAATATTTTTTTAACTCTAAAGATTTCACGTCCCCAGCGATTTTCGTTTTTCCCTTATGTAAAAATAATAGATTAATACAATCCCCAAACTTTGCAATTTTATGAATTTTATACTTTCTCCATTATGGGGTACTAATGCTACATATTTCTGCCATATTTTAAAGTTATAGCACTTCTAGAAGTGAAATAATATTTTTCGAATTGTTTATATTTAAATAATATTTAACGGCCGCAATAACGATTTCATGGATACATTGAAATATTTATTCGTTTTAATAGACTAACCTCTAAATAATTTTGAAAATTTCAGCACTCTAACTTACCCCATAGTATCGAAACATATACCTATTTGTTTAAATTTTAAGAATTTTTAACTGCCAAACAAATTAAAATCTCAACATTTTTATAATCCCTATTTCGTTGTATCTTCGTATATACCAATAGAAGGATATCTACAAAAATTTCTGATTATTGAAATTGTATGAGCTTAATTATAAGCAAACAATAATTAGTATCCCTATCATGCCCAGCATAATTTGCCCGATTTTAAAAATCACAAATCGGGACTTTAACATTAAATGAAGCATTTTTGAAATATTATGTCTGGAGAATTCAATGAAATAAAATTAAAGACATAATTATATCAAATACTGAATGAAAAAGGATTGATTTAATCATAAATATTCTTACGAACATTAAAGCTCAAACGAACATTAAAAAAATATATTTTTTATTAAATAAATTTTAAAAATTTAAGGCTTGATTTGGCTTCCTATAGTATTTTCATCCTAGATATAATCGAAATTCCCTACAGCTCTTTTGAAAGTTTTGCTTAATCATAAATTCAGCTTCTAAATTGGATAGCAATAGATTGTTTAGTAATTTCTTCATGCTACAGTCATCAAACTAAATATTTTTTCACTCACTGCATTCCTATGTGGTAATGGTAAGGCAAAGCTGACGACTTTTAACAATTCATTTCTTCTAAATGTAATTATTAAATATAATGCGACCACCATATGACTTTCTCCATACCTGTAATATTTCAAAAAATTCCAAATATGTTAAATGATAATAAATATTTTAAAGAACTGCGAGAAATGTTTAAAGACTTTACAAAGAACAGAAATAAACTCATACCGTAGCCTTCTGATATTGGATAAAGCCAGGAATATCCAACAATTAAGAAAATATAAAGGAGCGCTACTAACATGTAACTAAGCGTCAATTGTTAACAATAGTCTTCAGTAGGTGGCGGCAGCTAAAAAATTAGTTTGTAAAATATCTCTTAAACAATGAATTATATGGGAAAATGATTAAAATAAAGGTTGTAGAAAATTAAATTTCCTACAACATTTATTCCATTTTTTTACATTAATCAATTATTAAAGCAAATATAAAAAAACGGATGTGACAAGTGTAAACGCCCACTTCCGGTTGACCGATCTTGACCAAAAAATTGCCAATTCTTGTGTCTGTCATAAAAATGTTAAATGTAAAATTTCGTGTTAACCTGATTAATATTGCTTGAGTTAGAGCACCAAAATCTGTCATATACAGACAGACACACAGACAACATCGAGAATATGGTCACAACTTGTTCAGGGGACCTCAAAACGTGTATTTCCGTCGAAACTTCGAAATCGATTTTTTCATGAAAACAATACTTTCCCCTATACTACGTATGGAGAAAGTAAAAACGGATGTGACAAGAGTAAACGCCCACTTCCGGTTGACCCATTTTTACCAAAACCTAATCAGCTTTTGTCCCTTTAAGAAAAATGTCTAATATAAAATTTCGTGGTGACCTAATAAATAGTATTTGAGTTATAGAACCCACAAAATTCCAGTCACACACACGCAGACACACGGACACCATACAAGCTCAGACATCATCGAGAAAATAGTCAAAACGTGTTCGGAGGACTTTAAAACACGCATTTCCGTTGAAATATCCAATTCGATTTTTTTCATGAATACAATACTTTCTCTATACTTCGTGCATGGAGAAAGTAAAAATTCAGCTCATTTCCCTGCGATTGTGTTTTTATTTAAACACGAATCGTAGAAAAACTTTTAATCTTCAAATATTTTCAAGTCCTCATTTTTATATGAAGTTTCAATTACTTCCCCAAAATTCTAAAAAAATGTGGTTCCATTTTTAATGCAATTGGTTTTAATATTTTTAAAATATTACTTTCATAGTTTAACTATTTTTAATATAGTTAATGCTTTAATCAAAGAAATTGTCAACATCGTTTTAAAAAATTTCGCCGCATTGCTAGTATTATCGTTTTTCTTTAAAATAGAATGCGCCTTCGAAATGCAAAATCTATTATTTTTTTCGTTTTGTTAAATTGTTTCTTAATTTTTCCATCAATTAATAAATTTCGCATGCAAGTACTTCATTCTCTTCTATTTTAGTTATAAGGGGTTTAAAACTGTGGAACAAATGTTCATAACATAGCCCAAATAAACTAAGGCCAATTCATCCTCAAAACAAGTTGCTTCAAGCGGAGCCTGTGACGCATGCCTTCCACTTCATTGATTCAAATTAGATGGGGCCCAGCAATCTTTATGTTGCACTAGCCCGTCAATATGACGGGTATTCGTGGATTACATAATAAATTTAAGGCACTTCCCATTCTTCTCCTTTTTCTATCTTCCATTCTCCTCCCTCTTATTAATTTCTCCATAAGTAGTATAGGGGAGAGTACTGTTTTCATGAAAAAAATCGATTTCAAGATTTCAAAGGAAATACACAATTTGAGGTCCCCTGAGCACGTTTTGACCATTTACTCGATGATGTCTCTCTGTGTGTGTGTGTGTGCGTGTGTGCGTGTGTGCGTGCGTGCGTGCGTGTGCGTGCGTGCGTGCGCGCGTGTGCGCGTGTGCGCGTGTGTGTGTGTGTGTGTGTTTGTATGTGTGTATGTGATTGCTTTTTGTGGGCGCTCTAACTCAAAAACTATTACTCAGGTCAACGCGAAATTTTATATTTAATATTTTTATAAAAATCACAAAAAATAATAATATTTTCGTAAAACTCGGTCAATCGGAATTGGGTGTTTACTCTTGTCACATCCGTTATTTTGAAATATTTTCTTTAATATTTGATAAATGTAAAAATAGACTAGTATAAACGTTGTAGGAAATTAAATTTTCTACAATCTTTATTTGAAACATTTTACCATATAATATATTGTTTAAGAGATATCTTATATTTCTAGCTGCCACCACCACGCCACCTACCGACGACTATTGTTAACAATTGACGCTTAGTTATATCTTAGTAGCGCTCCTTTTTCTTTTCTTAATTGTTGGAGCTTTGTGGCTATATTCAATATCAGAATGCTATGGTTTGAGTTTATTTCTGTTCTTTGTCAAGTCTTAAATTTTCTTGCAGTTTCTTAAAATATTTATTTTTATGTAACCTATTTGGAGTTTTGAGAAATATTACTGGTATGGAGAAAGTCATATGGAGGCCACATCAAATTTTTTAATGTCTATATTCGATTTTTCGACATATTTTTATAAAGAGGTTGCTATGGTAGCTGGCATTGTTGATCTTGGATTTTTGCATTATTGGACTCAGGCTGTCAAGTGCATTTACACAGCTTACAATAAAACAAAATCATGAAGGACAAAAACCAATTGAAAATTTATGTGAAAAGTTTCATGTAAATTAAAAACAAATAAACACGTAGCGTAAAAACTTTAACTCAGAAACGACTGAAATGCATTGCAATGATGGACAACTCAACATTTCAAAGAGGAAGATGCTTTACGCGTACATTACAAATATATTTCGATTGCAAATTTTATTGGGCAGTTTAAGGCAAATTACTATATCGACAATGATTTTGATTGAATTCATTCGATAATGATGCTAGATATTTGACGCATGGCCGGTTCATTTATAGTGATTACAAAAAATGTGTGAATTAAAAATTTACTAATATCTTTCGTCTTCGAGGTGAACAAAACAAAAAACTAATTAAAATATTAGTGGTCGTATGTTCGTTAGCATTTCTTCCACGCCTTAGAAATGGCACTGCAGTGAACAAACATATAAGCAATATTCATATCCCGACAGAACTTTTATTGTAGCAACAACTATAAACAAGCAATTATTGTCATTCGTAGCAACGAGTATAAACAAAGTACGATTTATTTATTTAGCATTAGAATTAGTATGAACGATTATCTATATTCGTATTTATGAGACCTTCTATATCACATATGTATTTTCTTTTAATTTTTCTTTTTCTCTTCCGTAATTTTTAATTTTCGCAATATCCGTCCGTTGCTAATTTATCACTTCCGGTATTTCTCGATATAACTAAGAGCTCATAAAATCGGCAAACACATAATCAATATCGTTTTAGAGTAAATGCCAACTAATGGGGATAATAAGACGTTTCATATTTGCAATTTAGTATTCATTAGAATAGAGATACATCTACATCTACAGTTTACCCTGCAAGCCACCGCAAGGGTGTGTGGCAGGGGGTGTATTAACACCAAGGGGAAAACTCCAAAATTAGGCCTTGGTTTACGCCCCTACGCGAGATAGATCGAATAGAATAGAACGAACTTGGACTTAACAGCACAGCGCCTCCATTTGTTCAAAAATATGTTTAAACACTAAAAGTTTACGTTTGTTGAAGAGAAATTCTGGCCTAAGTTAAGACGAGTTCCTGTTTAATTTATGAAATGGCAATTAGTTATTATTTCCCTTAAAATCATTATATAATGATTACTGGAAGATTCATTTCGAAAGAGTTTTACTCCGAAAAGGTTGGAAATTGGTGGAATAATCTGAAACTATGCAGAATGGCATAAGCTGTAATTTTGGGAATAACTTTGAAACAGAAAAAATTCTGCTATGACCGGGAATCGAACCCGGGTCTTCCACTTGCCGGGCCGTACTACGGTAGTTCAGTGGTAGAATATCCGCCCTGCAAGTGGAATTTTTTCTATTTCAAAGTTATTCCCAAAAAGGTTATTTAAAACACTATAAATTAGTTTAAGGATTTTTAATTACACAATTTTTAGCCTTGTGTAAATTAAATTGAAGTCATTTAAAATCCAAATCGAGGTACTTTTCGACAGGATGAACCATCTAATAGGTAATAAGGTAATGACAGATATACGGTTTTGCGGGCAGATTTTCCGTAATTTTCGATTTAAATGGATGTGAAAATACATTACATTTTGCTTCAATAATTCCATTTCTAAGTTATTCTGTGTTAATCGATGCGTTATTTTTTTATCTTATTAAGTAATTTATGCTTATATTCCTTAATCTTTGTGAACTAATTGTAAACTTATTTTTAATTTTATTTCGAAATATAGTCAACTGATGATTTATAGTAAAGTAAATGTTTTAAAAAGTTTTGCTGACTTTACAATTTTAAATTTAAAGCAAATCATGAACAACAATATTTTTTGTTTTATGTGACCAAATAAAAACTGTTATACATGCGTATCATATACCAGGCTCTCTAGTTACTTATATTGGCTTTAATAGTTTTAAAATCACCAAGGGTTAGTTGCTCTTTTTGTTCCAAAATTTCATAATTTAACGTTATATAATATTATAAATGCATTCGAATGGAAAACTAAATTGATCATGCGTATTTGTTTGACAAAAATGACGCGTATATGTATTATACTAGACCAGTGGTTCTCTACCGGTGTGTCGCGAACATTTCCCAAGTGTGCAAGGAGACTTGGGAGTGAAATTGCTAATCTGCGGGTTTTCCACCGATTATATACACAGTTTTAAGAAAGTAACCAACACACAGTATTAAGACTAGTTGAATCCAGTCCAAAAGTATCACTGGTTTGGAAGGCGACTAAACAGTAATCTTGACAACAACGTCGTCGGCATTGTCATAGTAACCGAATCCCTTGTGCATGAGTCATACATCTACATCTAATGTTTACCCTCTTAGCCACCGCAAGGGTGTGTGGCAGGGGGTGCATTAACACCAAGGGGAAAACTCCAAAATTAGGTCTGGGTTTACGCCCCTACGCGAGGTTACCTTTGACCGCAAGTTTTATTCTGCTCAGCTATCGTTCTAGGGGAAAATGAGCCTTTGTATCTTTCCGTCCTACAGACTATCTCTCTTATTTTACGAGGATGGTCCATTCTACCGATATAGGTGGGAGTTCTTATTATTTCTTCGACGTCGCTAGAGAAAGTACACGTTCTAAATCTTTCAAGAAGTTTTAACCTAGCACGTAATTGGCGCTCAGCTAGTGATTCCCATTATAAGTCCTGTATCAAGCCTGTAACGCTTTTATTTCTATCATAACAATTTTTGCCGAATCTAGCAGCTTTTCGCTGCACTTTCTCTAACTCGGTGATTAATCCTTTCTCGTACGGATCCCATATGCTCGACGCATACTCTAGCAGCGGTCTAACTAAAGAAAAGTAACATGTCTCTTTGACTTTTTCCTCGCTTTTACCTACTATCCGTTTGATGAATCCTAGTTTCTGCTTAGCTTTCCCGGATATATTTCGCATGTGTGTGTCCCACGAGAGGTTACTTTTTAAAATGACGCCTAAATATTTGACGGATTCAGCTAATTTTAGATGTACGCCTTCTATACTGTAATTCATCGCCTCAATTTCTTCGTTTCTCCAGAATCTCATGACGGAACACTTACCTAAGTTCAGCTCTAATTGCCACTCTTTACACCACTCGAGAATTGCGTGCAGGTCGTTAGAAAGTAATGCTTGATCAGCAGGACTGTTAATCTCTCTGTAAACTACCGTATCATTCGCGAATAACTTGATTTTACTTGAAATAACCTTATCTAAGTCATTTATGTATATAAGGAATAATAAGGGACCGATGACACTTCCCTGTGGAACGCCGGAGGACACGCTGACCGAATCTGATTTAAATCCATTTATGACTACTATTTGTTCCCGGTCATTAAGAAAGTCCCTGATCCACTCGATTATCTTTCGATTTATTCCACAGGCTTGTAATTTTTTCACTAACTTACTATGAGGGACTTTATCGAATGCCTTCTTGAAGTCAAGAAAAACCGCGTCTGAGTCATTCGATCACCGGATCGTAGTATATCATGTGCAAACAAAGCGAGCTGAGTTTCACAAGATCTTGCCTTTCTAAAACCGTGCTGATATTTACTGAGCAAGTCCTGGCTATCTAAGAAGTTCATCACAGAACTAACGATGATGTGCTCTATAATCTTGCAAGATATTGAGGTTAGCGAAATCGGCCTGCAGTTTTCTCGGTCGTCTTTTTTCCCGCCTTTATGTAGCGGAGTTATAAACGCTAATTTCCATTCCTTAGGTATAACGCCCTGACTAAGTGACTTACTGAAAACTGTTTCGAGATAAGGTGCTATTTCTAACGCTAATTTCTTGTAATACACTAGCTGGTATCTCTTCCGGTCCTGGGGATTTATTTGCATTGAAGATTTTGAGCTGTTCTGCTATCTATTTCGCTGATATAAGTATATCGTTCATCTTCTCTTCGCTTGGTTCGGGTGGATCGTCCTTCCTTTTCTCCACTTCTGTCGTAAATACGCTTTGAAAAAATGAGTTTAACAAGTTTCCTTTATCAATGCTATCGTAAACTACCTCTCCTTTGTCGTTTCTTAATGGTGCTACGGTTGGGCGTCGATCTTTAACTTCTCCAACATAAGACCAAAAGATTTTGGGATTGTCGTTTAGATGTTCACAGAGAATCTTTTTCTTGAAGTTCATTTATGCCTTGCGCATATTATTTTTAGTCCAAGTCCGACAATTTCTGGACTTGTTTGAAATTGTATTTATTACCTCCTGTGACACATTATTTTTGGCGCATTTAAGTGTCGAGTGAAGCTTTCTTTGTCGCCTGAGAGCACATCTAACCTGCCGATTATACCACCTAGGTTCTCCATTATCGGTAATATGTATGGTATGTACGTATTTATACCTGTTCTAATTACTGATAAGCAAGATTTCCAAGTTTCCTCAACGTTCTTCGTGCTTGCTAGTTTTCTGAAAGTTGCGTAATCTTTAATAAGTTTCTCTTTAAAGTCCGTAAAGTTAGCATTTTTAAATATGTACACTTTTCGCTTAGGCTTGCGATAATTTACGAATGCTATGTTCAAGAGAACTCTAACTACTCGGTGATCGCTGATTCCTTCTTCAATAACTACTTCTGAAACTCGATCAGGGATATTAATTGCTATTAAGTCTAATATATTGTCCTCTCTCGTGGGTTCCCTGACTACTTGAATAAGGGAATGTTTATTGAAGATGTCTATTAGTGCTTCGCATGACTCACGATTTCTACCGGGTGGTGTAAAGCTGTAACTGCGCCAATTTATCGAGGGTAGATTGAAGTCTCCCCCTACTATAATAAGACTTTTGCTATTTTTCATCTGTATTGAGTTGATTTGGGCCTCTAGCTCATAAATTTCTTCTGCGTCTGCACCTGGCGGCCTATAGCATGCACATACGTGGATGTTTCCCAATCCCCCCTGCTGATTGTACACCAAATGCTTTCTATTCTGTTCTCCGTAAACTCAATTGGCGAACTGATAAGCGTGTCCTTCACCGCTATAAAAACTCCACCTCCGTTCCTATTTACCCTATTTCAAGGGTTAAATGTAAGAATGGACCTTCTGGTCTAAATTGCGCCCGAATAAAGACGATTATCTATCTATCTATCTATCTATCTATCTCGTCTGTGAATATTATATCTTAAGGTGAAAATTTCTCGGTCGTGTATATCCGAAGTTAGCCAGCTCTCTGTGCTATCACTATATCTGCCTCAGTTTCCTCTAATAAATTCTGAAATTCTGCTGTCTTATTCCTGATACTACGGCAGTTTATATTTAAAATTGTTAATGAGTCGCTTTTGGGCCGCTTCTGAATTTTTTCTGTGTTATGGATGGTGCGACTTCTAAGAGCGGCGTTATCATTGCTATTGTTAGGGCAGATTTTATTGAGTCCCAACGTCGACCTAGGTATTGAGCTACTGTCCGAGTTAATAAAGTTATTCTGATAATTAGTGCAGTTATTTGATGACCCCGAAATTGACCTACGCACTGGCCTACTTTCTAATCTAAAAAAGCTCTACAATGCTCATAGATTCTACAACCTACCTTCTGGGCTGCCACGGCAGTATAGTGAACTCCCGACACCCTACACGATTCGAGAACCGGCCCGAGTTCCACGAAATCTACTCCCATGCTCTCGCAAAACTTCCAGAGTCTCCGATTCAAGCCAATCACTTGGCTCCAAAACGTCGAACCCCGGTCGGTCAGCGGGACCATGCTGCATACGGTCAGGCGCATGTCGATACCCATGACCCGTCGAAGTCGGTGAAACTCAGAGCACAGATCCCCGAAGGAATCCAATAACTCCTCAGAACCCCGATCCTCTGCGTCATTGGTGCCTACATGCGCCACTATCCGCAGCTTGGAACATGCCGTGCCACTTGCCGCCGCCCGAACCGCCTTCGTCACCTGTGGCACTGTTCCGCCTGGAATACACCAGGAGAACACCCGCTCATCTCCCTCCCGGCGGGCCCTTTCCCTCAACGGTGCCACTAAACGCCGGACGTTCGAGCTACCTATCACTAAGATTCCCCCCTCCCAACCCGACATCCCCTAGGTGCGGCATCCCTCGAGTCGGGGGGAGCGGATGCGGCCACAGAATTCGTCGTACCATCCTCCGATAGCACTTCGAATCTGTTTTTGATGGGGATAGAGTCAGCTTCCGCCTTTCCGTCTCCCCGCCATAGCCGCCCTACTCTCCCGCGACCTTTGGTAGCCACCTTCCACCCGTCGGGCTCAGAAGATGAAGCCACCCTTTCCGGGTTAGTGTCACCTGTGGCTCTCTCTTCGACGACCCAGCCAACCTTCGCTCTCGAGCTAGCTCGAGGTACCACCTTGGTACGGCAAGGCAACTCGGAGGTGCCCGCATCTTCACCCCCCCCCCCTTTGGAGCAGCATCCAACTCTCTAACCTTAGAGAGGAGCTTCGCCACAATCCTCTCGAGTTCCGTGATGCGTGCTCGGAGCAGCTCACATTCAACAGAGCTTTTGAAAAGAGCAACAGAAGACCTATAGGAAGCCATACCTAACTATGTTAATTGAATTTACTTAATTTGTGTACTCGAGGACTAAAAAGAAAATAGAAGCGCTAGGATTGGAAAGTTACTTTTTATATAAAAAAGCGAATCGGGTCGTTCAATGTCATAGACATATGATTGGTTCTCGTTGCTCTCTAAGTCTCTACGATGACGTATGTAGCATGCTCCGCCTGCGGTAACCTTCCCGGCTGTCCGCGACTCTGGCGCATTCCTTTAACATATCAGCACTAGCCTAGATTCGTGGCTGGCTTATACTACAATTTGGTGTCTTTGAATGTAGGTATGTTTCTTGAGTTTATTCTGTATGAAATAATTTTTTATTAAGTGTTTTGTGTAATACCGTTGATATGAAACTGTGTGATATTTGTGGTTTCGTTCAATTATCATTGCTAAAAATGAGAAAACTTGCGTCTCTAAAAATGGACTGATTTATTACAAGAAAATGTATCTGAGAAACATATGAAGATCATATTAGGAAAAAACCAGTACCAGCGGGACTAAGCCAAGTAAGATTTCTAAGGTTTCTCGCATATATAAGGACAGTTATATGAGTCTGGGCTATTGTTGGTGTGGAGATAAAGATGTCCTGTTCCAACGTCTGTTGTGTGCGGTGAGAAACTATCAAACGAAGCCATGGTTCCCATCAAACTGAAGCGAAATTTCACCACTAAATATGCAAACCTTGAACGAAAAGGTTTGAACTATTTGAAAAGGTTGATGGAATTCTAAACAAGCGAGTTACTTCGGAAAAAAAAAACTTAAAATGTCTGATAGAGTTCAAGTTTCTTCTTATCAGGTAGCAGAAATCATAGCTCAAAAAATGGAAGCCCCACACTATAAGTGAGTGACTTTTTTGCCTGCGTGCCGTACGGTAGTTAGCACAATGCTCGGTGATGAAGCGGGACAATAAATTGCTAAAATTCCGCTTTCTAATGATACAATTTGAAGGCTAGAATTCGAACAGACCGACAGACAGACGGAACGGCGAAAACCACTTTTATGGATTCAGGGACACCTAAAACGTGTATTTCCATCAAAACCTCGAAGTCGAATTTTTTCACGATAACAATACTTCCTCAATATATTACGTAGATGAGAAAGTAAAAAAGAAAAAGAATTGTCTGGTTCATTAAATAAATGTTTACGAAAAACAGAAGATGCACAAACAACAGAGAAGATCCAAGTAACTGTACCGATGGCAGTACAAGAACAGGAAGCGCAAAGAACAGAAGAAATGCCAAGCAAAGATAAAGAAGTAATAGTCTGGGCTATTCAGATTCAGATATCACTCCTACGCCTTCAATAAATGTAGAAGGTGACGATGAATCTGGATTAGCAGATCTGCGGAGAACAGCGGATTCCGAGTTTAACTACGAACCAGAAAAAGCAACGTTAATGAAAACACACTTTCAGAAGATCCAGGTACATGGCCAAACAATTTAACTATAAAACAAATTTATTGTTTGATTAAAAACTGTGTTCTCCAAGTAAGGAATTGGAACTTTCCTAAAGATGATACGGGTAGGAAATTTTCTAATTCATACTACACTCGATCTCTTCCAAATGGAGAAAAAATCAGACGAACATGGTTGTTATATTCAGTATCGCGAGATTCAGTATTTTGCTTGTACTGTAAACTTTTCGGAGACGGAAAAACCCAGCTTATGGTTGCAAAGACTGGCAACATTTATTTCATATTTTAAGTAAACACGAAAAAAGTTAAATACATAATAAAAACAGTACACAATATTCGGATCTTAAACTAGCCTTAACACAAAAATTAACAATTGATGCTAGGGAACAAAGACCATATGAGACTCAAAAAAAGGTTTTGGAATTCAGTTGTTAACCGCTTATATTATATGATACAGTTTTATCACGTCAGTGTTTACCTTTCAGGGGTTCGCCAAACGGCTCTACGAGAACGATAACGGAAATTTCTTGAAATTGGCAGAAACTATAGCGAAATTTGTTTCGATAATGGCGGAACATTTACGCCGCATTCAAAATTCTAGTTTAAAAAAGTAGCGTATTATTTGGGGGGTCAAATACAAAATGAAATGTTACAAATTATTTCGAAAGGTATAACACAAAATATTTTGGAATTGGTTAGGGACGTAAAATATTATTCATTAATTTTGAATGCAATTCCAAACATTAGTCATATTGAGCAGTTGACAATCATCATAAGGTTTGTATATTATAACAAAGAAACAAGTAATGTAGAAATTCTGGAACATTTTCCCCGATTTAGCCCCCTCAATGATACCACTGTTCACGTATTATATCATTTTATATTGAATCATTTAAAAAAATTAAATCTCCATTATTTCCAATCTCCTTTTTCAAGGATATGACAACGGGGCGAATATACGCGGTAAATATAATGGTCTCCAGCAAAAGATCCTTGAAATATATTCCAGGGCATTTTATGTCCCTTGTTAGGCTCTTAACTTACATTAGTAATAAACGATGCAGCAAAAATTTCATTTCAAACTTTTGCTTTGTGGGGTGCCTGCAGGAACTGCACAATTACTTTTCAGCTTCACTGAAGCGTTGGGATGCATTTAAAACACATCTAAAAAATTAGAGTTTTAAACTTTTATCTAATACAGAGGTTCCCAACCCATGGGTCCATACCCCATTTGGGGTCGCGGAAGAAGTTCGAGGGGTCGCGAAGGAGTGAGGAATAAGACCTAAACATCATTCTTTTATCATATCGCTTGACATTGTAGTTAGTACAATGTCGACAATGTAATTGGCGACACTCGTTTGCGACCCTATTGTAGCTCCTACAATGCCACGCGTTACGATATAATAAATAAAATGTAGTTAAACAATCTGGATAGGTCTTCTGATTGAATCCTCCGCCTACGATGCCTATTATTTTAATTGTTACTTAAACTGGTTCGTCTGTTTCATGGACGGGACAATCTTGATTAAATTCGCGGACAGTGAAGTGTGAGAGATAAAGAGTGAGCACCCGAAAGTCTCATCTAGTTTCCCGCATTTAATTTGTGTTTTGTTGAGCTCACATTAACCATTGCAAGGTGCACACGACCCCGTCCCTTTCTTTCAAGTAAGTGTCTCTTTCCAGGAGTGTTGTGGCCATTCCATCAGACCTTAGTTTGTTATATTCATCTCCATTTTGTTGTCATATTTATATATATTATCAGTGTTTTTATATTTATATTTTACGTTTTTACTATAATAGGATTAATATTTAAATTTAAAGTACCCACATTATCGACATGGATAAATGGATATTAAAATTTAAACGATCAGCAAGTGGCGAGTATGAGGACGTAACTAGTGAGACGTCAAAAATGATGAAATTAAGCTGCCCGCCAAGTGAAGTGGAATTAGGAGAATCATCACAATTTAAACCGGACAAGAGGGTCAGGTAATACCAAGAACATTATATTAAGTATGGTTTTACTTATACCGTAATAAATAATGAACGACGCCCGAGGTGTGCCATATGTTTAGAAATATTATCTGGTGAGAGTATGAAACCATCCAAGCTCAAGAGACATTTGAAAACAAAGCATGCAAATGTAATGAGCTAGGATGAAACCTTTTTAAAAGTTATGCGAATGCATTAGAAATGCAGAAATGTTTAATGAGCAGGCATGCAACAGTTTCGGAAAAAGCGTAAAGGGCATCATTAGAAGTTTCATACCTGATTGGAAAAGCAATGAAAACGCATAATATTGGTGAAACTCTCGTTTTGCCAGCCGCCATAAAAATGTCTTTAATTATTCATAGTGAAAAATATGGTAACAATTTAAGATGCGTTCCTTCGTCAAACAATAGTGTTTCCCGGCGTATTACAATACTAGCAGATAATGTAAAATTCATATTGTTAAACAGGTAGAAAGATTCCTCATATTTTGCAATTCAGTTGGATGAATCCACTGCTGTTGCTAAACTTGCTCAGCTTCTTGTTTATGTGAGATACTGTTACGATGGTGATATTTGGGAAGACTTTTTTTCTGCGAGCGTCTGAAAGGAAGTACGACCAGTGAGGAAATTTTCAATATTGTGAATAAGTTTTTCCAAACATGAGACGAAACTGTCTCATTTTACATTAATCTCTCGAAATCCTTAAAGTACTTGAAAATAGTTAAAACGATACGACACCCCTCTGGTGACACTGCCGCTACCAACAGGAAATCAAATACAAAACACAGGCAAAATGACAAGAAATATACTGACAATTTAATTGCAGTGGCATAATACAGAGCAGAAATATAGTATAACACTTAATAGAAATGTTCACTTGAGGAATCACAAATGATACGGAAAGAATTCGACTCGGTGGGTAATCTTCCGCAAGCGGCGCAGGTCAGGTCGCCTCTCCGTCCTTTCTCGTTCTCCTCCCTCACTCTGTCTCACCTCTCTCTGCTCGCTCCTCGTGGCGAGGGTGTCGGATCGGGAATCACCTTTAGTTCACAGTGAAGTTCGAGTAGAGGGCACTGCACTCGCGTACGGTAATTGGTTCTAGGGTCTTTCTAGTAGTGTCCTCTTCCGGGCTAATGTCCGTTGCAATAAAAGAAGGAATTCTGTACGTACGCGCAAAGCCGGGGTACTCGCGTTTGCCAGAGTACGTGCGTATGCAGGGGTGCGTGCGTATGCAGGGGTTCGTGCGTTTGCTGGAGTTCGTCGTTTGATGGAGTTCGAACATAAAAACTTCTGGCGAACACAAAAAACTGATGGAAAACTCGATAAATTGTCAAAAATGGAAAAATGCTGCAACAAACCTCATTTTATGGTCCAATTGTGTAGCAATTTGTACAGATGGTGCAATTGCATTATTTGGCAAAAGCATTGGATTTTAGGGTAGAGTTAAAGAGATCGCTCCACATATAGCTTTTCACCACTGCGTTATACATAAAGAATCCTTAGCTGCAAAATCACTAGAGCCAACTTTAAATAAAGTACTGTGGGAAGCTGTAAATGTGGCGAATTTTATTAAAGTAAAAGCTTTAAATAGTAGATTGTTTCTTCACACTGAAGTTAGGTGGTTGTCACGTGGAAAAATTCTTCAACGATTGCTTGATCTGAAAACAAAGTTAGAATATTTCTTTTGCATCACAATTACAAACTATCACAATATTTCTTAGACAAAAAATGGCTAGCTAATTGTAGTTATCATGCCGGTATTTTCGGAAAACTAAATGATCTAAATATGAGTTTTCAGGGTCGATATACAAACATTTTCAATCTCAGCGACAAGCCCTTTAAAAATAAAATAACTTTATGGAAAAATGAAATTACACGAGTTAATTTTGAAATGTTTTCATGTCAAACCGATTTCGTTTTAAATAACAATATTGATTTACATGAAATTAAAACTACAATTTCAATTCATCTGAGAAACCTGATCGAAAATTTTGATGTAAAATCCGTAACCATTTTTCTTTTGATAATTAAAGTTCAAATAATAACACTCTCAAAGAAAGAGAACAATTGATTGAGTTATCATGTGACTTTCTAGGTTGGTATATTGGGTGGTGGTGGATTTGAGTACGTTAAAATGAAACGAAATATTGAGCAGCTTGATCAAGTTTTTATTTCCAATAAAATACAATCATTATCACGTTATAAATATCCACAACACAAATAACAATCTATTTTCGAAGGAGGTAGTGTTCCAGTGTAGTGTTCCAGGCATGTCTGATATCTTTTATCCGAATCTTCCAAGTAAGTGGGGAGTCTTCTGTTCTATCTAACGTTGTCGGTGAAATGAAAGGATTCCCGTATCTCAATTTGATTTAATAAAGTACGTATTAAATCATCGAGAGATTTAAATAGAAAGTCTCCACGCGTATGTTTCTCTTTCTTTTCCGCTGGGGTTCTAAGAGGGAAAAGCCTGCGCGCTATCTCAAAGAATGCCACCTTGCACTTTAAAGACGCTATCTACATCCGGCCGCTCTCTCTCACAATACAAAACCAGATCGTGGCATCATAACAGCTCTCCGTGGGGAATCTCGCTGTTGTTGTATTAAGAAAGTCGAAATTGTGCACCTCTTCGTTATTCACAACGCTCGTGGATTTGAAGAGCATTCATATGATAGTAATAAATAATAATAAACCACATCCATTTTGAAATGTGAGTTCTGTCTCCATAGGATATAATTTTGATTATAAATTATTAGATGAAATAATTATCGCTTCGATTTTCATTTTATTTCAGTAATGGACTCGACTAATGATATAATGATCTGGTAGGTAATTCGCTCCTATCATGAAAATGATTGGAAGAGTATTAAAATGGAACACCTGGAATATATACCGCTTGATTATACTGAATTGTTTCATCCACGTGACATCCATCAGATATTGAGGATTTGAAGTTCGTCAACAGTTGGAAAAATATAAACTCAAAATTATCTTTGTGACAACAAGATAAACACCTTAGCGTGGGGACATCTCAAAATTCCAAATTTAAAGAGAAACTCGGAAGCCTTTAGAAGGCGATCCTTGTATAAATATTTTTGTAGTGAGGAATTTTTGTTCAGTAAGCATCATGACTGTAAAGTGGAAACACCCATTTACTTGCATCTGTGTGGTGCTGCAGTCCAGGTAGCGAACCTAACTTGAAATGTGTTAAAATTGAAAATCAGGTCCCATCCTTCGAAAACGCTAGCAGAATACCGACATTATATATCATAGATGATTTGATGCATGAAGCATATAACAAGCAAGTCAGCGAATTATTCACGAGAGGTTCCCACCATTTCAATATTTCATTCATTCTCATTACACAAAACGCATTTTATCCGAGTCCTCAATCGAGAAATATTTCTCTCAATGCGAAGTATATCGCAGTGTTCCGAAATTCTCGCGATATACTTAAGTTTGTTTGTTTGTTTGAGTGCCCAGTCAATTCGCCTCTCTTACAGCACAAAATGGGTATCTCAGAGGCAGTGCAATGAATAACCGGGGATGGAGGAGGGAAACCCGGTGCCGGCATTTGCCTGCTCTTACGAAGAACACCAGGGGGGACAACGGCTTAACGTCCCTTCCGAAGGACGGAACAGCTGAATTTGCGCGGTCTCCTCAAACCACACAGACAGGGGGCCGGGCGACCTTGAGAAAAATCCTGAAAACTAATAAGCATTTGTTGCATTTATTGAAAGAAACTAAACCTAAATTGCGTAACGTGATTTTGAAAGAAGGTAGCGAAGATTTAATTAAAACTTTGTGCGAGTGATCTTTGAATACCTTAAAAGAAAATATTAAATTGAGTCCCTCATTGAATAACAAGCTATTTAAATATCATAAGATTATAAGAGTAATAGGTAGTAAAAAAAAGATGCTCTTAATTAACCCTGATTTATTCGATAAAGAACAATCCAAAGACCGAGTATCTAGATTGGATGATGAGATGCAAAATATTTTGAATAGAAAAGATTCGAATGACTTGAATAAATGGCACCTTTATAAGCATGCTTTGGATACGTACTTAAATATTGCTGCAGAAAAAAGAAAGCTCATCTCTATTCCGATAGTGAAAGAGGAAAAACGTTCCAGTTCTCCTCCCCAACACCTAAGACACATATTTTGAAAAGAAAACATTTGGGTTCTCCCCCGACGACTCCTAAGAGACATAGTTTGAAGAGTATAACGAAATCTCTCAGGATCGATAACCAACGTATAGATAAACAATGGAGGCGTATGATGGAAAGAATAGGAAATGCGGGAGAATTGTTAAGAGACGAGGGAATACAGAACGAATTAGATTGGGAAGAAGCGAGGGAATCAAATTACCGAGAAGAGGGGAA
This sequence comes from Tanypteryx hageni, assembly GCA_028673005.1. NCBI lineage: Eukaryota > Metazoa > Arthropoda > Insecta > Odonata > Petaluridae > Tanypteryx > Tanypteryx hageni. The sequence continues at coordinate 242,221,383 of CM054113.1, read as the reverse complement.
TGAGTTCGAAAACCAAAAATAGTTTGGAGTCCGATGAAATTTTATAATCCATTTTTACGACCCTTCTAACAAAGCAGGATATTCCACAACCGATAAATTGTATAAAGCGTTGGTAAAATTAAGTTATCGAAGAGATACGTTCAAGATTGGTTGAATTCACAGGACGCTTATATATTACACAGACCTTTACGAAAACGTTTTCAAAGAAATTTTTACGATGTTGATTATATCGATGAAACTTGGCAATGTGACTTAAATGATATGCGAAATTTGAAAAAGTATAATAGTGAATTTGCATATATTCTAACTATTATAGATTTACTCTCAAAATATGCTTGGGCAGTTCTTTTGCAGAGCAAGACGGAGGAATAAATGGTGAGGGCGTTTGATTATATTTTCAAAAATAGAAAACCTTTAAAATTACAAAGCGATAAATGCTCCGAATTTAGGAATAAAAAGTTTCAAGATTTCCTCGAGAGAAAACACGTCAAGTTCAAGTTCCTATGTATCAGTTGGAAGATTTGAATGGTGAACCCATCGAGGGAAATTTTTACGGCCTGGAATTAAGACGAACGGTTATATCTTAAACTACCGAATTTAAAATAGATGAAATATCGAGGAGAAGAGGAAAAGATAACAGTCTAGAATATTTTGTCAAGTGTGCACGATATCTGATTCTTTTAACTCCTGGGTAAAAGCATCTACTGTGAATCGTTTAAAAAATTGAAATTTTATAAATCGATATTCAATTCGCTTTGTGAAGAAAGAAGACGGAGGGTGATAAAGTCTTAAAAATAGATAAGGTACACAATCTCAATTTTCGCCCCCAAAAATATAAGCCATTTAATGAGACTTTCGAATCTTTGTGCAGAAGCTATGCGGCGCAATATAGAGTCCATGTCACCTTAGCAACTGCCAAAAAATGACCAAAAAAACAAATTAGGTGAATATGATCCTAGAGAATATGTGATTATATCTAATGAAAAAATCACTTACGCTATAAAGAGAGGACATTACATTTCTTTTATTCAATTTATACGTTCGATAATAACAGAAAATCATTTTAAGGAAGTGCTGAGCGATATTACCGAAGGTATCGTAAAAGGTCATGGTCCAGAAAAGGAACGTTATTTTAGATCATTAGTCACTGGAAGATCAAAAAGAGATTTATTGGGTGATGGTGATATCTTTGTTTACACTGATATAATAAAACCTCAAATGACAGGCGATTTGATGAGTAGATGTTTGAGAATCGTTGTTTCTAAGACTCTCCGCAAATAAATCGGGAAAACCTTAACCTATTTCATTTTCCAATTTACCCATACCCACTTCAACGACTGTCAAGTCGCAAAGCTCTTATTCTTCGAATTTTGGAAAGCGAGACAAGGAAGACGTGATCCCCAATCACAAAGCTGCTGCTCAAAGATAAATCAACTCCAACGCATGGTGCAATTTAGGACAAGCAACCAATCGCCTAGGACTTACGACTTCTGATTCTCCCCTTCCACTTTCGCACCTTCCCCCTCACTCCTGCCACCCCTCTATTACTAGTAGTTTTTACTGAAATATATAAACTCCACACAGTCATTCGCTATGGAGAGTTCGAGGAGTTCAGGAGCTCTACCGAAATTGAGGAAAAGTGTTCCAAGACCGGAGTTATCCAATCTGAAATCATAACCACCATCGTCATCGCCAACACTGCCATCCAGTCTGCAAGCAGATCCCACATCACCCCAAAATCATCGCGGAAGGAGAATATTGGTGATATTAATCAGCACTTATTAGAAACTGTGTACTATCTAAATAATTAGAAAATGAAAAGTGTTAGTGTCGCGTTCAATCATTGTGAAACTTTTGAATTGTGTGTGCAGTTTACTCAAATCTGTAAAGGGGCAGACAATCTGAGTAGTGATCAATGGCTTAATTTATTCGAACAAAAAGATATAATTTCTAACTATTTTAATTCTGATATTTAAAAGCTGCCATTACGATTTGTAAAGTATTTCGGAGCTAAACATTAATTAATCAAAGATGACCGTCAATCGGTCACCTTGAATGAGAGAAATAAGCTATTGAGGAATCTAAACCTTTGAATTTAACATTAAATACTTTAATTAAAAAATCTTCACACGTAAAAGAATATTATAAAAGTTTCATGAATGTTGGCTGCGTAATCGGTCTGCATAACGTTACCGATATAGCTAAACCAACAGGTAGCAAAATCAATTTTGAAAGATTAAATTTGGAAATTCCTATACATTGTTCAATCGGAGAATTTTTATTACAGCGTATGTAAGAAGACTGCCACCACTGGTGAGGAATTAAAACTCCCGTAAACTGCTACTATGTGTGCGTGAATGATGAAGTCGGTCCCTGACGATGGAGCTAATTATCCCATAAACCGAATTCCATTAGAGATTTTTCAATTGGAAAAATGCATAGTGGATTTTCAAGCCTTTCGCAATCAAAAGAATGAATTCGTAGTCAAAGATTTCGCTATTTGCGATATTGACAATGATTATAGCCAATCATAAATTCTTTCATAATCACGTGAATTAATTTGTAAAAAATAAACTTCATGGGTTACCAAAAACTATCACGGAATGGAGATAGAAAACAATGACATCACCCAGGAAAATTTCAAAAATGTACTATTGAAATATGCATTAGGTTATCTTCTTTTTTCGAAAAAGGTTTCAAAAAATGTAAATTCTTATCCGATATAATAGGACATAAAGTCATCGATTTACTCGTTTTTGACTGCCCTTCGATTTCAGTTACCCTCGTCGGGTAAAAGATGTATGCTGTATAAACATAGAAATGATGGAAATGTAATGTGTGCTGCGGATAATTGTCACAAAATTAAGAACTGGTTTCGGCAAAATGTTGACCTAAAAATGAATCTGATGGACTTATATCATTCAATTGCTTTCCTGAAAATCAATTTATTTTCGATGCATATAATATGGCTTCTGTTGGATTTATTTATTCTGGATATAAGGACATGACTATTTGCAGTAAATGTGGTGTAAATGTATACGAGTGGGAAAAAGGAGATGATCCTAAAAAGGAACATGATAGACTTGTGATAACTTGTCCTTTAATAAAAAGAAATGAATTTCATTAAGACATTTTTAAATGGAAATAAAGGAATATTGATTTTTAAAAAGACTATTTTTATTTCATCTCATTCTTCTATTCGACCTTCGACAAGTTACGACTTGTCAAATCATGTCCTGGAGAGATAAGACGAGTTAGGACCAAAATATTTGTTTCATTTTGACGTATTTAAAATCACCGCCGACCACAAAATTTTAACTCGATTCAAATATACCGCAAGTTGGGAAAGTGTTCACGTTAACCCTCACTCTCCAGCTCACATACGCTGTATGCATCACCTCAGCATTTTGTAATTATGCAGCTGATCACGTCCGGTTCGCTGATTCAAGATCGCTACGCAGAGTCTCGCTTGGGTGCAAATGTGCAACCTCAGCGTTTTTGCAATCTTGCAGTTAGAATGTTTCATTCGGATTTGAGACTCGGCAGAGGACGGACGCGTGCATAAAGTGAGTTTCTCGAAGAAAGACGCATCCAGATATTTTACGCATCAGATCGCTCTCCAAAGGTAATTACATTTATATTTAAAATTATTATTATATTATAAATCTAAGCAATCATTGATTTGAAAATAATTACTTTTTAGCTAAAGACAAAACAACTCGCATTTATACATAAATTTGGGTCGGCTATTCGGACCTATCATGAAAATGGTTGGAAGAGGATGAAATTGAAGGATCTGAAGTTTATACCTTTTGATTATATTGAATTGTATCATCCACGTGACATCCATCAGATAACGGCCACATTTCCCGAATTAATAGAGTTAGAAGATTGGTGTAAGAGGGAACGATATCAGACATGCCTGGAACACTACACTGGAACACTACCTCCTTCGAAAATAGATTGTTATTTGTGTTGTGGGTATTTATAACGTGATAATGATTGTATTTTATTGGAAATAAAAACTTGATCAAGCTGCTCAATATTTCGTTTCATTTTAACGTACTCAAATCCACCACCATCCAATATACCAACCTAGAAAGTGTAATTCGATTCGGATATAACGCGCATTCGGCACTGTCAACAGCAAAATTATAACTCGATTCGAATCCACCGCCATCAAAGATACCAACAGCAAAATTTTAACGCGATTCGAATCCGTCGCCATCCAAGATACTAACAGAAAGAACCACAATATCAAGGTTAGAATTTTTTTGTAACTATGATTTTGGAATGTATTGACTGAGTTGATTTAAAAGAAATTTCATTTTTAGTGCGAGTATCGAATGGGAAAACGAAATAAATGTGTTTAATACGGATTAAAAAGCAGGGTTGCTACAATATGAGAAAAATATTTTCCTGATTTTAAAGAAAATACATCAGTATACGATAACACTACGGCGAATCTGGCGAACAGCACTTCTGTACTATGGGAAACTCATGTACTTGTGTTCTTTTTTTTCGAATACCTGGAAAAACAGGATCAAGCTCTACTATATCTCCCATTTGTTTAGCTGAACTGATAATATTTTCAAAAGTCTCATCTTATGTATACTCTTTAAAGTGATATGTAACATTTTCAAGATGTTCAATAATACTATGTATATCAATTTTTGGGTCTTGCATCATTTTACTAATTACATTAACTTTACTTAAAATATCGTACCAAATAATAATGGAAAAAAGAAATTCCAAAGGAGTTACTTTTGAGACGAGTGGATTAGCATGTGCTCTTGATTCCATATCCTCAGTTTCGTCTTCGATTACATCTAACAAAGCTTGTTATAATCCACCAATGTGATATTTTAATGGCTTAATTGCTCTTATACGACCTTCCCATCGTGTATTAGATGAGTGGTCCCCAAATTTTCCTACTCACACCCCCGAAATTATTGATGACAATCACGCGCGAACCCCATATATTTGCCTTAGGAACAATATATAATATTTACGCCATTTATAAGTTTTTAATAATATATCTTGTATTGACACAAAAACGCTACAGTATAAATAATATATTTAGAATTTAGTTCACAGTTCTACCGACAGGTGGCGTCACTATCGCTGCGCCAATCTCCCCTGTCCTATTTTACTTTTAGCTCTGCAATAAGCATCTTGATTTAATTATGCTACGTCGTAAAATCTTTTATACAAAATTTAATTGAAATTTGTTTAGCCAATTCCTTCCAAATCCTTAATTACTGAAATTTTTATGTAATTGTAGTACCCCTGTCTATCTGATTCGGTCTAAAGATAATAATATGGTTTTTTATATGTGTATATTATAATTATTATATTTCCTTAAATTTGATCTAGAAAATTCATCACAAATACGTTTTAAAAAAATTATTTCAATTCTTGTATTACGGCAGTCCTGCTTTCTATATCTACATTGTAAATCTTGATTTTTCTTTTTTTGATGTTACACGCCTCCTTCGTATAAAATTTCGTTGAAATCGGTTCACCCAATTCATTCCAAATTCACAGTTACCGAAAATTTTAAGTTTGCAATTGTGGTACCCCTGAGGAATGGATCCGGTCGAGATATGCCATCTTGGCCATAAATTTATATTTCAATTCTATCTACCATATTTTTTTAAAATCGGTTCCCTGATATATGCGTACGGAAGGACGGACGGACATCTCGAAGAAAATAGTCCTTTACAGCATTGACGAAAAGCACTAACAAGTAACGATGTACACGGGTTTCACGTGATACGGAAGTGCTTTTCGTCAAATTCGCCGTAGGATAATCGTATAATAATATAGTATTTGCTTTGAAATCAGAAAATTATTTTTCCTTATATTGTGGTAGACCTGCTTTTTAGATCCGTTACATAAATGTTTATTTCGTTTCCCCATTCTATACTCGCCCTACAAGCAAAATTTCTCTTTGCCATCGGTTTAGCTTATACCTTTCAAATTCATAGTTATAGGGAAATTTTGACCTTGATATTGTGGTAACCGTGTTTAGTCGACCCGGTTGAAATATGCTGTTTTGGTTATTTAATTATATGAAGATGAAATATATTACATTTGGTTCAAGTACATGAGGTCATATCTCTAGAAATACGATTAAATAAATATCATTAAACTTTTTAGTGTGGTAGCCCTGCTCTTTAGCTCTGCTTTAAATGATGATAATGATATGGTCTACTAACTTTATATGCGAAACTTAGTTGAAATCCGTACAGCCAATTCTCTCCAAACCCACTGTTACGGAAAGTGTTAAATTTGTAATTGTGGCACCACTGTTTGGTTTATGGGGTCCAAATATGCAATTATGGTTTAGTATATATGTCTATATTGTTAGTATTAAATTTGGTTTAAATTAATGTGGAAAATTGAACACAGACACGTGTAAGAAGAACTTTATTAAACTTTTATTGTGGCAGCCCTGATTTTCATATCTACACAAAGCATATTGATTTAGTTTTTCTATGTTTCACATCTCCTCCATACAAAATTTTGTTGAAATCGGTTGAACCAAATTATCCCGAATTCATAATTGCCGAAAAGAACTTTGCAATTGTGGCACCCTTGCTGAGTCGATCCGGTCCAAATATGCCATTTTTGTCATGTATTTATGTGAAGATTCTGAGTACAAAATTTGTTTTAAATCAGTTCTGGCAATTCTTCCATGATATATGCGTGCGGACAGACGGACGGACATCACGAAGTTAATAGTGTTTTTCAGCAATGACGAAAAACACTAAAAAGGTTTGATTACGAAACACCCAACGAGCCAGTTGATGACCCCGAAAAAAAATTTTAAAATAAAATTTTTCACGATAATAGGCACGACCTTAACATCTCTCACTGAAAGATTTCAAATGTTAAAAGAACACAATGAAATATTTAACATCATTCAAAACATAAATTAATTAAAAGTGGGATGAAAATTAAATATTAAAAAATTGTAAAGACGTTTAAAACTAACAGATAATAAAACTAAAAATGAATTGACGGCATAGCAGTGTGTGACGAACTGAAAACGTTGCAATGTTTTACACATCAAGATAGGAGTCTAATCGAAGTTTTGGAATTTATTTGTAATAATAATTTAACAGAGTCGTTTCCAAATGCATCAGTGGTTCTACGAATTGATTTAACACTTCCTGACGCAGTAGCTTCAGGAGAACTAAGCTTTTCGAAATTAAATATCATCAAGAATTATTTAAGATCTACCATGTACCAAGAATGTCTGTCAAACCTGGCAACAATATCGATAGAAAACGATATTATGGATAATTTAAACATTAATCATTTAATTAGAAATCTTGTGGCACTAAAGGCAAGAAAAGTAAATATGTGATTATTTTGTAATGCTGTTTATTTAGTTATTATTTGACAGTAATAAGAATGATATGAGTTATAATATTTACATAATATGCTTAATTTTTTATTCCTAAACATCCTTTTGTAATTATTAATTGTTACGAGACATTAAAATTGACGTACACTATTTAAATATTTTGTTGGTTTTATTTTCGAATGTGATCCCAACACTGCAATTTTAAGAATTTTATGCTTTCTCCATTATGGGGTACTAATGCTACACGTTTCTACCAAATTTTAAAGTTGTGGTACTTCTAGAAGTAAAATAATATTTTTCCAATTGTTTAAATTTTAAACATTTTTAACGGTCGCCGCAATATGTTTATGGAGAGACTCAAATGTTTATTTGTGCAAATGCACTATTCTGTACATAACTTGAAAATTTCAGCTTCCTTGGGTGTTCTGGGCAGAGCCGCCGCGAGCCTATTGGTCGCCTTTGCGCAAAGTCATCACCAGCGCCCTCCATAAAAATGTTGATGGTTATTTTAATATATCGCGTAGTAATTAAATAATAATCACACACGAATCGCATGTACGAACATGCAAGTACGAATATCGCTAGTTCGAATATCGCCGCTATCGTATAAGTGCTATCGTATAAGTGCGGGAGTAAAGGGGGGGGGGAGGAAAAAATCGCCACAATATCTGTCTGAAAAATTAATGTTTTTCGAAGGTGAGATGATATGCTTGCAGAATGCAAGCACCGTTTACTAGTATGTTATATCATCCTCCTCCTCCTCCTTTGTAAGAAACGTCTATATATAATGATAGACGATCCTTACAGAGGAGGAGGAGGAGAATATAACATACTAGTAGAAGGTGCTTGCATACTGCAAGCATTTCATCTCACCTTGAAAAAACATTCATTTTTCAGAGAGATATTTCATCATGGTAAATATTTCTTTAATTCAAAAATTTCTCCCCGGGACCGATTTTTATTTTTTCCTTGTGGAACTATTATGGAGTAAAACAATCACTAATTTTAAAAATTTTAGGAATATTATACTTTTTCCAAATTAGGTAATTATTGCTACACATTTCTGAAATTGTTAATGCGGCCGTTATAAATTAATTAATTTTAAAAAATTTAATAAATGTTATTTCACTTCTAAATTTACCACAAATTTAAAATTTGGCGGAAATGTGTGGCATTATTAACCCAATGTGAAACATTTTTAATATTCCTAAAATTTAAAAAATTTGTGTTTGATTTACTTAATTATTGTTCCTTAAGGAAAAATCGAGAAAGAATGGAGGAGAGTAGAATCACCAAACACATATATGAAGGAAGAGTGAATGGCGAGAGAGGGAGATGCAGACCGCGCAAGACTTGGTTGGATGTGGTTGGTGAGACTCTGAGAAAAAGGGACGTGAAAATTATGAGGAATAAAAGGAAATGTGTGACTCAGTGTATGAGTGTAAGTGAAGCAAAAGAAGTGTGCAAGGATAGAAATGTGTGGAGGAAGCATGTGGCGATGGGTTGGTAATTGGCAGGCATATGGCATGGCTTACCCCGTAAGGGAAAGCGTCAGGGTGTGTTGTTGTTGTTTTCCATGATGAAATATATCTCTGAAAAATGAATTTTTTTTAAGGTGAGATGAAATGCATGCAGTATGCAAGCACCTTCTACTAGCATTCGATACTTTGACTTATTACATAGAATTGGAAATTTCATGGAAGTGATGTGGAGGAATTTTTACTGACGGTGCTCCATCCATGTTGGGATCTGTCAAAGGCTTCGTCTCACTTGTAAAACAACAACTACAATAACTAGGTACCCGTTGTTTTTTGCACAGTGAAACTCTTGTTGGAAAGACATTAAGGAGTTTACTTAAAGTCCGTATTAGACCAAGTTGTCGGAATGGTTAATTTTGTGAAATCGAGACCTCTAAAGACCCGCCTCTTCAAACAGCTTTGTAATGCTATGTATTCGCAGTACGAATATTTAGTTTTACACACAGAAATAAGATGGCTGTCAAGGGGAAGAGTGTTGGCTCGTGTATATGAGATGTTATTATTTTTTTAAACAGAGAGAAACAGTGATTTATGTGAATAGCTTAGCTGTGAACTTTGGTGCACCAAATTAGCATATTTGGCAGATATATTTAGGCATCTGAATAGTGTGAACACCAGCATGCAAGAGCGGAATGAAAACATCCTGACTTCTATAGATAATTTACTGGCATTCCAGAGAAAAATAGTCATCTGGAGAAAGAGAGCTAAAGAAGGTTAACTTGAAATGCTTCCAGAAACCTATACGAAAGAAATTGTTGCTCTCGTGGTGGAGCATTTAGCAACTCCAGAGCACAATATCGAGTGAGTTACTTTCCATCCTTGACTACAGAGAAATACGACTGGGTTAGGAATTTATTCACACCAGTGACAACTGACTTATGCGTTTTTACTCTCTATGAAGAAGAAGAGTTAGCTTTTCTTTCAACTGATAGCACTCTGAAAATTAAGTACGCCGAATTGTCTCTGGATATATTCTGGATATCTGTTAGAGAAGAATATTCAGAAATTGCGAAAAAAAAACTTTGGCAGTTTTCTACATCCTGTGAGAGCTGGGGTTCTCGACACTTACAAACATTAAATGCAGAAAAAGGGAACGGTTCAACTGTGTTGAAGATGAAATGAGAGTCTGCTTATCACGGATAAGTCCTAATATCAGTGCAATTATTAGAAAACACCAAGCTCAAGTGTCACGTTAGGTAAGATTTTAAAATAGATTTTTTAATAAAACCTCATCATTTGTTCTGTTTTACGATATAATAACTTAATTTGATCAACTATGTATACGACATAATATGAAAGACATATGTATTTGTATGATAAATCCTAGTTCTTTATTCAAATCTAAATCCAGTGTGCAGCTAAAAAAAGTGAATACCCAAAGTGTGCCGCGAGCACCAAAAACCACTGTACTAGACTATACTGAATCTGAGTCCATCAACAGTCGTTGCAGTGGCAACACTCTCGCAATGAGTGATAACAAGGTGGAAATGTATACTCCATAAATGGAATACACAGAGATTTCAAAGGCGTTCTTAATGGGAAACACGTATGGAACGGTATCGAAAGATTGGGCGATTCTCGAATTTTTATCCCCGAAACTACAGTCTCGGGGACTATATTGTAGTAAATGTTGTATACTATCCAAATAATTTTTTAAATCTATACCTCACAGATAATATAAGGGAATGAGAGGGAAATATATGGATTTTTAATTGTTGTTTGCTGAGAGATCCGTCTTCGCAATCGATATAAACAAAATATGCAATATTTTGCTCGGGATTTTCTCGAATTTTTAGAGCTAGGGAAATAAAAGTTTGATATTTCATTGTTGCTTGACGGATGTCATTTAACGAGACACGAGTATAAGTTAACTCAAGTAATTATGTGAAGTGGAAGTTCTATTTGGCAGATTCAGTTGAAAATCACAATTGGGCGATAAATTTTAATAAAGATCACTCATACCTAATTAAATTAAAATCCGTCAAGCGGTTTAGGAGATGAAAGTTACGACGGACGGACGGACCAGACGTCCCTGTAAGACGTTTCGCTATTACTTCTTCGCTGGTAAAGAACACCTAAAAACTGAAAACTCGACATTATTTACGCGAAATTCGAAGAAATACGATCTATAATCACCATTCTATGATAAAAATTAGATTTTTTTTCCTTTTCTCAGAGAATAGAACAATTCTCGCTCCGATATTACAAATCTAAGATATTTTAATGTGCAAGAGAAAATTACCCTGCAGTTTTCCCATGTAAACCAAATGGGAAAGATAGTTCCTGGAATAAAACCCGGGACTTACCATCTTCGCAATAAAAACTAACCTCGGGAGATTTCCCCCAAGTGTCACGAACATCGTTCCATTGGTACAATAGTTAATAGGGGGGGGGGGCAGAGAGACACAACGAAGAAACTACTAACATTCTGGGAAGTATGCTAAAAATCTCCGAGTATCGGAGAGACTGAATTTTTGAAAGGAAACAACTTTTCGCTGCCCGGAAATTTTATTCTCAACGAGCCTTTCAATTGCAGGCAAAATACAAACGCGTCATACATTTCAGAGCATTTAGTTTCTGGCCATTCGAAAAACTTTTATTTCAACTGTTTTCGTAGATGAGCCAAATTCGTTAAAAACTTTTACGAAGATTGTTTCTAAATCATATTTCAATTTTTTCACAGGTTTTTTTATCACATTGCTCAAAATATGGCAAATGCATCCTACAGCAACGATGCGATGATTATCTTTTAATAACTAACACTTGGATTTTGCCATTATTTACAGCAGCGTTATCGGTACAATAAGTTGTTGCATTATTTAATGACAAGTCTCTGAATTCTTTTTTATTCTTTAGCGATTTAGAAAATTATTTTGATGATTCGCCCTCAAGAGAATAAAATGAAAGCAAGTCAATTTTTTATTCCCTCATTCCCACAACAGAAAGTAAAATAATGTATAAAAAATTTGAATAATGTCACCTACCAAAAGTAATGCACAAGAATATTTTTTTATAGACTAACAGAAGCCATTAGTAGTACACAATTACGTACTTCAATGTTGCTAGAACATTCTTAATTGTTGATACCGCGACCGAAACATTCAGACGCCCGCGTGAGCCTCTCCGAACTTCACACTTCGCGCCCATCTCCCGCTAATTTCTTACAGCGCCAAACGTCTCCCACGCAACATTATACCGTCAATATAGACACGCAACAATATAAAGACACGCTACAATATAACATTCGACGGCCGCGACGCGTCCCCACACAAACTTAGCTCGGGATATTACAAACTTCGTTACAGTTTACAAAGTCATATAAAAATGACATTCCAATAGCAAACAGTGTATCCCAGCAAATGTTCCGATTAAACTTTCGTGTGTCGAACAATTTTATTTGAAAATCGGGACATTCGAAAGATAAGCCGGGACGCGGGAAACATGTTATCAAATCGGGACGTCTGTCAACCCTACATTGACCCCTATATGTTTCATATTCGCGCAGAAATTATTGTAGCAATTTTCAATATTCGCGGAAGGTAACACTTACTCGCACTCGCCGACCACAGCACTCATGCTCGCATATGAAACACGGCGCGAATCCACTCAAAATCAACACAAATACATTGTGTGTAAGTACTACAACGTACCTACATTGTATCTACGTCGGTGGTGCCGCTGTGACCCTCGCTGAGAACGACTAGGGATAGTGGTTTGCGAGACGAAGCGATACTCTCAGTGCGTCTTCATCTCCTTTCTTTTTTATCTTAATTATTCAGCCTAACAAAGTCTTGTCGCCACAATTAGAGAAACTAACGGTTACAATTAGAGAAGCTGTATAATAACTCCCTGAAAATACCATTTTGAATAAAAAATTATTTTAAAAATCTATCAAAGGCAATAAAACATTTCATTTCTTTTGAGACAATTTCAATTGCTCTTGGTTTGACGCAATTAAAATTAATACTAAATTTTTACTGCAGTATATTTTTAAATTCACGTTTTAAAATTTAAATTTCGGGTTTTATCGTGTTTAACCCGAAACGACTAAATTGTAATCGCAGGGGAATAATCCGGTAATACCCGAAAAATTCATACTCTATGCATAATGAATACATTTCCACAGAGGTGTCGCTTCATTCGAAACAAAAGTTATTGGTTCTACCAAAATCTCAACTTAATAACAGGAAAAAAGAGCAGTAAATCTGGAAATTGTTTCATTTGACCTCCTACATTCCGGGAGAGATGCGCCTACGTATCTACAGTGGACAAATTCCGGGAGATTCCGGTAATCCTGGGAGAGGTGGCAACCCTACATGGTGTCCGTGTCTCTCTTACTTGAGGTCGCAAAGTGAAAGCAATAGCGCTATCTCAAACGGAGTTGCGATGAAAAAGCCGCGTCCTCGATGTCGAAATGACGACTAAATGTTAACAATGCAATACTTCGAGTTTCGTGAAATAAAATACTGATCATTGGGAACATTGCTTTGTAGAAATAACTTACCTAATATTGCTCATTGTTAGACTCTTCTACGTTCATAAAAGTTGAATCGGAGGCGCTTAAAGAGGATCAAAATCGAGTATTCTGTCAAATTCTAAATTCCGTCTTAAGCCGTAGCATTTTTTAAAAATGTGGAAAATTGGAAAACAAATTCTGCACCTACAACAATCAGTCCAACACCGTAGTCGAGCGACAGATCTTTCCAAAGTGCATAAATTATAATCTTCGTCTAATCACGATGAGATTGGTCTTATTGCGCAAATCCCTTCTCTGGTTAGAGGTAGAATAAAAAACAAACCGCATCGTAATCATGCCTTAACGCGATCTATCAGGGGGCTGGCGATACATTCCTCCGATTCCCGCCAGGGGCGTCCCGAACGCCGACGTCGAGCGCGTGAGGAGTCCGGAGCGTCTTTCACAGCAGTGTAAGATTCTCGCTGACGCCGTAGGGAGGTTTTTTTCTCAGGCAGAGAGAGTGAGGTAGTATCCTTGGTTTCGCTCGGCCGTTGCCAGGAGGCCGAGATCAGTGGAGTCTCACGGAAGAGGCTGCCTGCTTTCTATCCCATTACAAAGGTGAGTGGCCACTCTGTAATATAAGAGCGGAATTATTCCGCGCTTCCAAGGCGCAGGAGGGAGCGTTTGAGGGGGTGGATGCGTGGGAGGCGGCTACGCAATGGTCCTTCTAAACTCGCGAGCGTTTGTACGCCGATGAGAACGCGGCCGCATCTGAATTTATTCCTCTCATTTCATTTGCTTGCGAAATCCTCGGAATACCAAAGGTTCCGACCTCTCGAGAGGGCACCTGACCCAGAGGTCGTCGCTCGGCGCCCTCATTCCCCGTGCCAGAATAATCTACACATATTCCACTTAATCGTGTATGGACTTCACACACGCACGGCTTTAGTTTCGAACAGTCGACGGTGATCTTCGAACGTTCTAGGTGGGATTTGCGGCCCATTTCCGAGCCGCGACCGGTTTTTCCTCGCAATACTCGCGGCGGAAGGCTTCGGACGAATCGAGAGTCGTGAAAAGGTGTGCGCTCCGAAGGAGGGCAGAGAACAAGGCGATTCCGCGGGTGCGGGGGCCGCTCGCGATAATGTTCCATCGAAAACATCGGTCGAGTGCTTAAGGCAGGGAACTGGAACGCGCGGTCCGCCCTCGCCGCCGGTCAGAAAAGTGCTGCCCCCTTCGTTATAGTTTTTTCCTTCATATATATATATATATATATATATATATATATATATATATATATATATATATATATATACATATACATGTATATAAATATATATATTATATATATATATATATATATACATATACATGTATATAAATATATATATTATATATATATATATATATATATATAACAACTTACGGAAAAGGAAAGGTAAAATAGATATATGGATGTCAACAAGGTGTTGGGATGAGGAAACCCAGTGAGCACTCACCAATCAGACGACTTCAGGTTGGCGAGGCCCCGGGGATGTCGAAGCGACACACGTAAAATAACACAAAAACACAGAAACATCACAAACGTAAAGCTTTCGGAACTACTCCTTCTTCAGCTACAGAGAGAGAACTCTATATATATATATATATATATATATATATATATATATATATATATATATATATATATATAAGAAAGAAACAACTACTTACAGGGAATATAAGGGAAGATATCCGCAAGAAGTTGATAAAATGCTACGTATGGAGTATAGCATTGTATGGGGCAGAAACATGGACGCTAAGGAAAAATGACATAAAATACTTGGAAAGCTTTGAAATGTGGACTTGGAGGAGAATGTTGAAGATAAAATGGACAGATAGGATGAAAAACGATGAAGTGCTACAAAGAATAGGAGAGAAGCGAATGATTATACAGACTATCAGAAAGAGGAAGGCTAACTGGGTTGGACATTACCTGAGGAGAGAGAGTATGATTAAAGACGTGTTAGAAGGAAAACTAGATGGGAAAAGGGAAAGAGGTAGGAAAAGGTTTCAGCTGATAGACGATTTGAAAGGGAAAGAGAGATATCAAGATATAAAGAGGACAGCGGAAAATAGGAGTATATGGAGAACCAGGTTTAACCATGAATAATCACGGACCTGTCTACGGACAGACTACTTATGATGATATATATATAAACCTAAGGAAAAGAAAAGGTAGTGATGAGGGTAGCAACAAGGTGTTGAAGGAAGCCCAGCGGACATTTACCAAGTTGAGGACCAAGTTGGAAGGCTGCTGGGGGCGTCAAAGAGAGACAATACACTCATTCGAGTAGTTCCTCCGGAGAAACTTGCTAACGAGTGTGAGAGAGCAAAAGGGTTACGCACGAGTTCTTTTCCTCTGCCGACCGCAGCTCTTGCCGCAACCCAAGGCCCCTTTCTCGCGAAGGAAACGCGATCACCTGAGACGACGGAAGTGCGTCACTTTAGGCGACCTTTGGCCTTCGTAGAACATCGCGGGGCAATCTCCTGAGTCGAAGGACACCGAGGTAACTTGATTATCCTTTTCCGATCTGAAAATACATAAGATTTGCGCACATCGGAGCGAACGGAGAGACTATTCGCCGTTTTTTCCGCCACCGACAAGAGAAGTCGAGGAAAATTTGGCGAACATTAGAAAGAACGTATCTGGAAAGAAGGCTCATGTTGTCGTCACGGAAATGCTAGAAGTATTGATTGACTGACTCGATGTCCTTAAAATTTCCTTGATAGATCTGTTGGCACGGATAACTCATTGGACGCCTTGCGAAATTTGCGAATTTTATATTTTTATGCAATTTTATAACACGAAATAAAATAGAGCAGAATATTAAGATAGTGTTAAATCGTCACACTGATGACTAAGGAAATTTCCCCCTTTTATCAATTACTTGCAATTTGTAATTGCGCATATCAAACATACGAGCTGAATCTTCGAAATACAATCGTGTTTGGTATTGCGCTTCGTATTCAGCGGAGCTAACGGCAGAGATGAACACCTATTTGTGCAAAATAATACCGCCTCATTATAATTAATACACAGAGTATGTTATAAACTGCTTGGATACTTGCAAAAATTTATAGAATTCCCACAATATAAAATGCGTTAATTAAAATAATATTTTAATGAAGATTGATGTCTCCCTTATGAAGGATGTTTATCCTGTGTATGCCCCAGTGGCTAATGGTATCACAAATCTACATTGTCAACTCGAATAACGTTTGTTCATGCTAATCTCGTGCCTATAAAAGTGATATTTTTTAAAATGAATTATCGAGAACTCCTTGCGACCAATCGATTTATTTCGTGGGTCGAACTGACTTTAAAAGTTCGGGGAAATTGCTTGGGGATTATATGACGGTCATTCATCGATAGCAGATTCTAAAAACGTTTCATTTTATACTATAGCCATTGGAGCCTCCGGTGAAATGAACGCTTGCTGACTCGAGCACGCGTGCGCAACATCTGCAAAATGTTCTCGCCTCATTTTCTCGCTCAAAAATTTGCTGAGAAGAATCCATAATTGCAGGCTACGATACCATCATTGCACTTCGTTTTTTGCTGAATATGCGCAGCGAAGTGGTTTCGGCGCATTGCTGCGATTAGGAATTTTGTTAGCAACTTCCTCTTTCCCATTGAGTCGGACACCGCAAGTGCCACTCGCTCTGAGGCAACGTGCGTTAGTGGTTGCTATCCGCGGTCTGCCCTTTCCCCGACATGCACCTACCCCTCCCTTTGAGACGCCTCCTCCCACCCGAGACGCCTCCCCCCCCCACCCGAGACGCCTCACCACCATCCGAGACGGCTCCCCACCACCCAAGACGCCTCCAAACCATCCAAGACGCCTCCCCACCACCCGAGACGCCTCTCCCCCACCCGAGACGCCTTCCCCCCACCCGAGACGCCTCCCCACCATCCAAGACGCCTCCCCACCACTCGAGACGCCTCCCCACCACCCGAAACGCCTCTCCCCACCCGAGACACTTCCCCACACCCGAGACGCCTCCCCCCCCGAGACGCTTCCCCCCACCCGATACGCCTCCCCCCACCCGAGACGCCTCCCCCCACCCGAGGCGCTTCCCCCCACCCGAGACGCTTCCCCCCACCCGAGGCGCTTCCCCCCACCCGAGGCACTTCCCCCCACCCGAGGCGCTTCCCCCCACCCGAGGCACTTCCCCCCACCCGAGGCGCTTCCCCCCACCCGAGACGCTTCCCTCCACCCGAGACGCCTTCCCTCCTGCCATAGACCTCCCCCTTCCTCCGTCGCCGCCATTAATGTCGAGAGCTGTGCTCAAAAGCGACTTTCTTTCCACCATGGATGAACCGGTTACGAATAGCGAGTTAACGTGAAGGGAGAAGATTTGAGAGATGTTTAAGGCAACAGCAACGAATCTTTCTCTGGCCTTCTGAGGCCCACAGGAAACATTCGCTCCTTCCGAGGCCATTTTCACCTTGTTAAGATTTTTGTGCTGACAATCCAAAATTTAGTTTTCCCTAACGATAGAAATTAAAAGAGATTGTCCAACTTCATTTCTTGAACTAAACTCTTGTCATCTGTTCGGTTATCGAAAGTTAAAGAGAGAGAAAATTCGTAATAAGCGGACGCTGTACGGTGACAGAAGTTCGCTTCTCCGACCTATGGTCAAGTGCTCGCGCAAAGGCAAATCGGCGCCGAATATGTGCCTAATCGAAAATGCCGTGACCATTTTCTCTTTCGCCAGTTACCACTCGCTATTAACGAAAGAGAGTGGAAGGGAAAGGCGCATTTTAGAAACTGTCCATTATCCCTTTCTCTAAAATATGGCTTATCATGTTTATTACTGTTGTCGGCACTTTGTTTGAAAATGCGAAACGATTTTATTTCCTTTGGAAGGGGTGTCACTCTCTACGATGATTATTGCCCTAATTGAAGTTCTGAGAGCATTCGCACGACGCGTAGTTTTCCGAATAGTCTGGAGGCACTACGACGACCAACCAGAGATGAACTCTTTAGGTCAAATTGACGAATGCGAGTGGTGTTGTAGTCGTCAAGATGGGTATAAATTTCATTCGATTCCTCCAATCGTTGTTTTGAGGTTTTGGGTCGCAGCGAGGCTGGCGAATCGTGCCGACGACTTCATCAGTGAAACAGAAAATCCTTTCACCGGAAAAGGTCACTTGTTGTTCGACGCTGCGTTTCGCCCAAACGGCCACGGGCGCAAAGTATTTACTTTTTTATTTTGGAACCTACGTTTTGCTTCAATGTGTTCGCCTCATTTCTCCTGTATTTTCCTTGCTACAATTAAACTCGATACGAAAAACTTCGTAAAATATTTTATGATAAACTTCCGAATTACTTAACCTCGGGCCATACTTCATTTGGTTCGTCGTTAAGGTATTATGCAATTTTTTTTAGAATTCGAATTCCAATTTTTCAACAATATTCCAAAAGATATAGAGTAGCCATTCGCCACGTAACGCGTAAAACATTAAAGACCCAAAAAATGTCGCTAGAGTAAATGATGATAATGATTAAAACACAAATACATACCTCCAATGAATGCAAATATGTGAAATAGAATATATAGAAGTACAGAATTTATTATGGGGGAATAAAAAACAAAAAACAATCTATCGGAAATTCTAGAAAAATCGGGATTTCTGCTGAAATTCCAGCTTGAATGACGATGTCTTTTAAGCAAATCCACTTTCCTATAATTTATTCATTTATTGCGTGTACATTAAACGCCAAATGGAGCCGTGCAGAATAAGTGAAACCGTTTGGTTGCTCGTCCGATTAGGGCAGAGGTGCACAACAGTTGGCCACATTTGGCACGCCGACACATTCTGTGTGGTCCGGCAGGATTTAACTCAGCTGGTGCTTTCCTTTTCCGAATAAAATACAAGTAAAATTTGTTATGGATATTTGTCGCATGTGTGAACAAACATTCTCTCTTATGAAATTGTTCGAAGCTCCATTAAGTTCAGCACTGACAGATCCGATTTTAATAGATGTTCTAAGAACAGCAACTACCAGCATTACTCCGGATATAAGTGCAATGGCGAGAGAAAAACTATGCAACATCTCCCATTGAATAAAAAAATTATATTTGTTTGTCACTTCATTTCTGTCGCATAAAAATTGCATGCAAAAGTTTTGCGGTAATTACTGAATCTGCAATAGAGTACTAAAATTTATTATGTACAAAACTTCCATAGCGTGGCCCGCCTAGGACAAATCAAGGTCGATTTTGCCCCGTGTCAACTTTTGAGTCGTGCAACTCTGGATTAGAGAATGCTCAATTCTTTAATAAGGAAAAGATAGATAAATATCACTTATAAAAATTTTCAGTTAGTTGAAAATAACGTTTTATTTTCCCTTCTCAAACAGTTCAACATATAACAAGAAACAAAGGTGTCATATATGTTGAACTTAAATTTTTACATTTGATAAGGAGAAAAAATCCTGTACTTGACCGGGAATTGAACCCGGGTCTCCCCGTTCGCCGGATAGGTGCCAACTCACTTTCTTGAGTTAAAGTAGGGGTTTTTTTCCGCGATGCCTCAGTGAGGACGTTTAGTATTGGAGCTTTACTGCTCTGTTAGCCCTTCTTCACCGTAAATACCACAATCTGAGAATGAAGACTCATGCTGGCTTGATAGCTTAGTTGGTTAATGCACCTATCCGGCAAACGGGAAGACCCGGGTTCGATTCCCTATCAAGTACAGGATTTTTTCTTCTTCTCAAATGTAAAAATTTAAGTTCAACATATATTTTTTATTGAATATTGTTACCCGTAAGCGTATTTTTATTAACAGTGAATTCATCATGTGTAAAAATAAAAGATTTCTTTCATGACAGAATTTCATTGATTGATAAGTTTACTATATTCATATAATATGATCCAGGCAAGCTCATTTTCCATAAAAAAAATCTTCTTCTACTTATTAAACAAGCTCAGTTTTCGCTACTATTTGAAATATTTATAAATTTCTCTTTTATAATTTATGCACAGGAAATGGGACAAGCCTTTAAAAAATAGCCCAGCTAGATTATCGGGCAAACCGGATCAGTTTTAGAAACAGCATTCTCTAAGGTGCTCTAGACAATGTGAAGTAGATTTTAACACCCGATGTCAAAAATTGGAACTTAAGGTATTAATTATTGTGGAGACCAGGTTATTATATGTGGTTTAGGAGCTGTATATAACAAAGAAAATAAGCTATGTTCAATATAATAATAGACCAAGAGGCTGATTTGCCAGAAATACATACGTCAAGTTTAGTTGACAAAAAAAGACTGGAGGAGTTAATTTTGGACGAGTCTTCCTTTGCAATAAGCACAAATCAGTTTCCTGACCTCACATAAGTTTCTGCCATTTTCATTGGCGTTACAGTGTTCTCAACTCATGAATACCAAATGCGTACACTTTGGGAGAATAGGGCCAACAAAATTTATCCGTATAGCTCGTTATTTATATTCATTAATCTGTCCAAATTTCATCAAACCTAACAACAGGGCAAGACAAAAGTCATTTGTTGGAAACATTCCATGGGCATGTAGTAGAGCAAATGTTTTGCGTCAGAAATTTTAATTCCGATGTGCGAATCAAATATGAGAGAAAGATTACAAAATTCTGAATTCACCCAATCTCATGAGGGTAAATAGGATCACGCAGTTGGTCAACTTAAGTAGCTCTTGCTTAGAACCGAGTGCGATTTAAAAAAATTCTATTGTGATAATATATTGCTAAAGGGTCAGTCGTGCAACTCTGGATTAGAGAATGCTCAATTCTTTAATAAGGAAAAGATAGATAAATATCACTTATAAAAATTTTCAGTTAGTTGAAAATAACGTTTTATTTTCCCTTCTCAAACAGTTCAACATATAACAAGAAACAAAGGTGTCATATATGTTGAACTTAAATTTTTACATTTGATAAGGAGAAAAAATCCTGTACTTGACCGGGAATTGAACCGGGTCTCCCCGTTCGCCGGATAGGTGCCAACTCACTTTCTTGAGTTAAAGTAGGGGTTTTTTTCCGCGATGCCTCAGTGAGGACGTTTAGTATTGGAGCTTTACTGCTCTGTTAGCCCTTCTTCACCGTAAATACCCACAATCTGAGAATGAAGACTCATGCTGGCTTGATAGCTTAGTTGGTTAATGCACCTATCCGGCAAAACGGGAAGACCCGGGTTCGATTCCCTATCAAGTACAGGATTTTTTCTTCTTCTCAAATGTAAAAATTTAAGTTCAACATATATTTTTTATTGAATATTGTTACCCGTAAGCGTATTTTTATTAACAGTGAATTCATCATGTGTAAAAATAAAAGATTTCTTTCATGACAGAATTTCATTGATTGATAAGTTTACTATATTCATATAATATGATCCAGGCAAGCTCATTTTCCATAAAAAAAATCTTCTTCTACTTATTAAACAAGCTCAGTTTTCGCTACTATTTGAAATATTTATAAATTTCTCTTTTATAATTTATGCACAGGAAATGGGACAAGCCTTTAAAAAATAGCCCAGCTAGATTATCGGGCAAACCGGATCAGTTTTAGAAACAGCATTCTCTAAGGTGCTCTAGACAATGTGAAGTAGATTTTAACACCCGATGTCAAAAATTGGAACTTAAGGTATTAATTATTGTGGAGACCAGGTTATTATATGTGGTTTAGGAGCTGTATATAACAAAGAAAATAAGCTATGTTCAATATAATAATAGACCAAGAGGCTGATTTGCCAGAAATACATACGTCAAGTTTAGTTGACAAAAAAAGACTGGAGGAGTTAATTTTGGACGAGTCTTCCTTTGCAATAAGCACAAATCAGTTTCCTGACCTCACATAAGTTTCTGCCATTTTCATTGGCGTTACAGTGTTCTCAACTCATGAATACCAAATGCGTACACTTTGGGAGAATAGGGCCAACAAAATTTATCCGTATAGCTCGTTATTTATATTCATTAATCTGTCCAAATTTCATCAAACCTAACAACAGGGCAAGACAAAAGTCATTTGTTGGAAACATTCCATGGGCATGTAGTAGAGCAAATGTTTTGCGTCAGAAATTTTAATTCCGATGTGCGAATCAAATATGAGAGAAAGATTACAAAATTCTGAATTCACCCAATCTCATGAGGGTAAATAGGATCACGCAGTTGGTCAACTTAAGTAGCTCTTGCTTAGAACCGAGTGCGATTTAAAAAAATTCTATTGTGATAATATATTGCTAAAGGGTCAGCGCGCGCCAGTGTCCACAAGACACCAGAGAAATATCAAATAAATAAGCAGCAATTTCAAACGTTTCATTTTTAGTCCGATTGGCCCTTGCTTAACCTACTAGTAATCATTGAGTCATCGTTAAAATAACTGGATGGGGGCAGATATAAAAATATACCTGCCTAGAGGGGACTATGCCCAGTTTTTGAGGCACGATAGATACTCGCGGTGAGTGGCTCGACCCTTCGCTCGCGAAGGGTCGGCTCGAAGGCACCCCTCTCAGCGGCAAGTATGATTTCAGGTCAAGGAAGACTGCCTGAATTTTATTTCAGAATAATCGATTAAGGTAAGTATTTTTTGATGAATTATTCGCATTCCCCGTGAAAAACTACACCGAAATAGTTTTTATTGGAGTTCCTACGGTATTTTTTAAGAAAACTGCGCATCACATAAGCATATATCGGAGTGATTATGCTTCGCGACGCGGGAATTCAAATCGTCTCGAGGGTTTCTTTCTTCAAGAGGGCAGCCAACATGGCCATTGAGGAGCAGATATGGTACGTAATAATGGCAATTTGTCGACATTTGTACTTAATCTTTACCCCAAGACATTTTGGCGCCACAAGCAGATTTCAATTTTGGCGCCCCATGGGTACATAAATTCCGTATTGCACATGAATTAGAAATTTGTTGCTTAGTATTTTCATAGAATCTAATTATCCTAATACTGCAATGATTTTGTTTATGAATAAATTAACAATTGAATAAAAAAACGCCGTATATTTACAGAAAAATAAATATAAAATTTCACAAATATTTTAGAAAATAAAAGTATTAAAAACATATCCTATATTTACAGAAAAATAAATGTAATTGTACAAATATTTTCACAAAAAAGTTTGTGTCCGAGCTTCTGAGTGGGAAAAATCATGTAGTAGACCTTCAAATTTTACT
>CM054113.1:241952102-242197314 GCA_028673005.1 Tanypteryx hageni | reverse complement strand
TAATTTATTATTGCTATTTTTGTGCTGCAAACTCTAAATCCCCGCCTTCCTTTTTCTCAATTTCTGCTCATTTCCACTCTTTTCTTTCCACCGTCTAACTACTTAAATAGATTCAGTATGTGTGTTATACCACTGCATGAAAGCCTGATCCGTATTAAAGCACTAAAATGGTGCATTTATTAAGGATTAATCTGAGACCAAGAATATAATTCAACTCTTTGGAACATACTATAATGTGAATTATATACTTTTTTAATTTTCAGTCCACATAAAATGTTTCATTAAATCAAAATTTATTAGTTTTATTCAAAGGAAGTGAAATACATCCCTCCCCGCTCAAAATAACCCCACAAACGAACAGTTATTTCTTAAATTACCATGTCAACCCTAAGTAAACTAATTCTGATTAGCTCATTGTATAAATTTCGGCCAAAATTAAATTTTCTATCTAAATCCTTGATCGAGTAATTGGCGTTTTAATAACTTTACACTCAGACCAACTGACTGAAAAAGTATCATTTTATTATTATTTTTGTGATTCTTTAAAAGTTTCCCAAACCGTCCTCAAGTCCTCCAACCTTCCACCTAACTCCCGTAACCGATCGCGCAATTCTTCACTCTATACATTTTTTTACACGCTCGGTTTGTTTATAAAATGTCCAGCACGTTCCTCAGATTTTCATATAATTTTATTTCATTAATAATTGAATTTAGCTCATTATTACTATTTTAATCTTTTTTAATAGTATTTCAGCTCTTATGCTATTCCTTCTCGTAAATAACGCAACGAATGCTGTTTGCAGAATATCATTTCCCTCTGCTTCCATCTTTCTCTTCTTCTCGCATCAAGAGCAGTTAATATGCGCTTAAACTTATAAGAGTTGAGATAACAAAAGGATATCGCGGTTTAAGGATGTAATTTGTGGGCATGGCAACATCCAGTTAAAATGGCAAGATTTCCCCAAAATATGTGAATTAAACGTTCAACATGAGTAATTTCGAACTGTAGGCAGGAAAACATGAACAGAGTGAGAAACCTCATAGATTTTTCTTTAAGGTGGTCTAAATTGGAAGGTCGTGAATCTATTTTTTTAAATTTTAATGTCAAAAAGAAGATAAGCCTGCACGTCAAAAACTCGATTTTTACATGCTATTTATTGAGAACGCAAATCATCCCCTGGAGTCGAATCCTGTAAGTTTTCTTAAATTTTCCTTCGTCACAGCATTTTTATATCCGAGCAAAATGTCTCTGCCAAATTTAAAGTGTATAATAGCGTATTTGATCGAGTTATTTGCGTTTTAAGAGCATGGCATGGACCAATCAACGTACGGACCAACATACCATATTACTTTCTCCATATACGTAGTATAGGGGAAAGTATTGCATTCATGAAAAAAATCTGATGTGGCCACCATATGTCTTTCTCCATATCTGTAATATTTCTTAAAATTCCAAATTAGTTAGTTAATAATAAATATTTTAAGAAACCGAGAAAATTTTATACCACAAATAACAGAAATAAACTCAAACGAGAGCCTTCTGATATTGAATATTGCCACAAAGCTCCAAAAATTAATAAAAGGAAAAGAAGCGTTACTAAGACGTAACTAAGCGTCAATTGTTAACAATAGTCGCCGGTAGGTGGCGTGGTGGTGGCAGCTAATATCATTATATATCGACGTTTCTTACGGAGGAGGAGGATATAACAGATAACATATAGGATGATACTAATGTTTAGGCACTTCCAGATGAGCTGGAGATTCGAAAATTTTTTATTAGTTAGGATTTTGTGCAAAACCGACTAGAAAAAACGAAAATCTTGAAAAAGTGCAACAATGCGGACGCTAAAAATTCGCAATTGTTTAAACAATTTTTCAAGGTTTATGTATTTCCGCATGTGCTACGGAGTTGAAATTTTTTATAAGTAGAATTCGTAAAAAAACAAAATGGGGATTATACAAATTTTGATATTTTATTTAGTTTGGTAGTTAAAAATTCTTAAGGTTTAAACAAATAGATAGCTGTTTAGATATTACGGGTTGAGCAAGGAAGCTGAAATTTTCAGATCTGACTTTTATAAAAATGTTAAATAATCAATTTCGAAATGAAAAAATAACTTTGTAGTTTCCGCAAATTTTAATTTAAACACGACCGGTTTCACTATGATCGTGTTTAAATTCAAATTTGTGGAAACTACAAAGTTATTTCTTCATTATGAGTAAATTCCACCGAGTTGAGCCTGACCTCATTACTTATATTTAATCAATTTCGAGTTGGCCTGATTAATAGTTTTTGAGTTCGAGCACCCACAAACAGCTATCACATACAGACAGGCACACAGACATCATCGAGAAAATGGTCAAAACGTGTTCAGGGGACCTCAAAACGTGTATTTCCATTGAAAGCGCGAAGTCGATTTTTTTCATGGATACAATACTTTCCCCTGTATTACGTGTATGGAGAAAGTAAAAATCGACTTCGAAATTTCAACGGAAATACACGTTTTGAGATCACCTGAACACGTTTTGACCATTTTCTCGATGATGTGTGTGTGTGTGCGCGCGTGGGTGCGTGCGTGTGTGGGATAGCTTTTTTGTGGGTGATCTAACTCAAAAACTATTAATTAGGTCAACGCAAAATTTTACATTTAAAATTTTTATAAAAGTCAGAAGAACTGATTAGTTTATGGTAAAAATCGGTCAACCGGAAATGGGCGTTTACTCTTGTCACTTATCCGTTATTTTCAAATATTTGCTTAAATATTTGATAAATTTAAAACAATTATGGAATAAAGATTGTAGGAAATGTAATTTTCTACAACCTTTGTTTGAAACATTTTCCCATATAATGCATTGTTTAAGAAATATCTTATAATTTAGCTGCCACCACCACGCCACCTACCGACGACTATTATTAACAATTGAAGTTTAGTTACATCTTAGTAACGCTCCTTTTTATTTTCTTAATTGTAGGAGCTTTGTGGCTATATCTAATATCAGGAGGCTATGGTTTGAGTTTATTTGCTTCGGGTCGCTACCCGAATGTGTCTTTCACCATTTCCTTAAGATATCGCATGCCGAAAAGACCCCCTCCAATGGCAGGATTGACTCTTTCGAGAATTCTCACAGAGCGCTTAGAGTGAGAAGGGAGCCTCTACTAAAGATAACATTTTGTCCACCAAGCGCCATATGAAGGGTCATTTCTGAATTGCTTGAATGCATTTAGTGCGGACGACTCACACGTGTGAGCCATCTGGGGGATTTCGAAAGAGCGGGCGACTCACGGTGTGAGCCACCCGAGACTTTCTTTTCAAAGCGGTGTGGAAGACGCCCGCATGTGGGTTTTGCTGTTGTTACGGAATCTCGCCTTTCAGTAAGACTCGAGCTTCGTAGTGAATAGCATCGTTTACATTTCCGCCAAGTATTTGTAGAAACTTTTCTCGGGTACACAACCGGGTCAAAGTTTGATCTAGGATCAACGTTTCGACGGCTGACTCTGCCATCTTCATCAGGATGTCTAAAAACGTGTTTTATCCGCTATATATACTAATTCTTAGGCCGTAACAGTCTGATACGCCCGCCCACCAATCAGGTTCCGTCTTTCTCCCACCAATCAGGTTCCGTTTTAATGAAATTTAATTGAATAAAAATACTGAATGTAAATTGCTAAATTTTACCGGGCCTCGGTGGAATGTTCATAACTTTTACCGGTCCGCGAGATTCAAGTCCCGGGTTCGATTCCAGGAACTATCATTCTCATTTGATTTACATGGGAAATATGAAATCCATCTTGCACATTAAAATATCTTAGAATTGTAATACCGGAGCGAGTTTTGTACTATTCTCTGAGGAAAGAAATGAATATTTTAATTTTTATCGTAGAATTTTGCTTATCAATTGTATTTCTTAGAATTTCACGTAAATACTGGCGATTTTTCAGTTTTTATTACTCATTGCGAGAATTTTGCCATAGCAACTATTGTTGGACTCAGATTCGGTATATTCTAATATATTATAATAATAATATATAATATATTCTAATATGTATGCGCGTTATTTTTGCCGCACAAATACCCCTGATCAATTTAATATCACATTCGAATGTATTTGTAGTATTTTATAACGATAAATTATTAACTTTGGGAAAAAAAGATCTACATATCCGCGATGATTTTAGAGCTATTGAAGCCAACATAAGTATTAAATAAATGACTAAATGGAAAGTAGGCATCATAAGTTCTGTTTTGATCATCTTGTTTTGTTTAGCGTTAAAATTTAGATTAGATAGTTATTTATCTTTATTTCGTACACTATTATAATGAGTAGCTGTTTTATTTTATGTATAAAATGTGTGCAATTATTTGTATTTTACTTTTGCCTCTAAATGTTTAAATTCAAATATAATGTGTGGGTGAAAATAAAGTTTTATATTCACACTACGTGAATGTGAGTAATCTGTTAATTCTGAATAAAACACAAGGTTAAGTAAACTTACAAATTTGTGGTAATCTTCCTTCTGGGGTGCATGAGTCTCTTTCAAAACCTGTCCTAGGGGTGCATGAAGTTATAAAAGGTTGATGAACACTGCTCTCGAGTTCGTCTCGACTAAACCAGTCATCAGGCAGGATGGACTCTAAGGCGGCACCTTGGACTCTATAGAGTCCGTCATGCCTGGGTTAGGCAGGGTGGACTCTGTTAAATATATATTTTGATTTGTCAAAGTTTCCGTGTATATTTTGATTTTAACGAGCATATCAAGATTTCTCGACAAATATACAATAACGAAATTTTGATTTTGATAGTTTTTAAATTTATAAACTATTATTACAAACAAATAAGAATTGAACAAAACGACTTCATGTTAAATAATAATTCATTATATATTATTACAGATTGTAAAAATTATTTGTATTGTTTTTTTTTTCTTTTTTCATTGAAAAATATTATAGGAAGCGTAAACAATTCAAAGATTTATCGCACATACCCTTTTTTGACAAAAGATTTCCAGAAATTGAAGCTTTTTACCAATTTTGAGTTTATGTTATAGTATTTAAAAGTGCTTTTTGTTAATTAAAGCTTTTATGTAATTTTTTCTGTTGACTCGTCAATATTAATTTGTAATAATATAATAAAAGAATATATCTACAAATTTTAATTATGAACTTTAAAAAATCTTTTAAAATTATTGTTTTTCTCATGTGAGGCTTTATTTTAGGTTATTAAGTTCACGAATGGTTTTTTACAAATTTATTATGCCAAAACCAATTATTCTCTTTCGTAGTCGACGAGTCAATATTTCTTAGATTTTTGTGAGAAGATGGAAAAGTATACTCCACAAATGGAATACACGGAGATTTTAAATTCAATCTTTATAACAAATACATATAAAGCGGTATCGAAAAATTAGGCGCTTCGTGAATTTTTATCTCTGTAACTATTAGTCGTAATTATGTTGACTCGCGGACTTTTACGTGGTAAATAATGTTCATTTATCCGAATAATGTGTTTAATGTATAAACTCGCCGATTAGCGCGCTTGAAGCGCAGAAATAATCAACATTACATACATTTTTGATGTAGATGTTCGTTGAACACTGAACCCTTAGTTATTCGCATAAACGTGAGTGGTTTCAACAAAATGACGAACAAACGAAATCGGTTCTCGTTAAGTTAAAAAGTTAATATTTTAAAAGAAAATCACAGTGGAAAAAACAAGCGGCGATCGCGAGAGAATTAGGGATTGCTCCTGCAACAGTGTCCACGATACTCAAAGATCGAGAGGAAATTGTGAAACTTTAGGAGAGATCTGCCCCGATCGGAAACGGCTGCGCTTAGGAGATCATCAAGAAATTGAAGAGGTTGTCAAGACATGGTTTAAGAATGTCCGAGCTGCTGGCATTCCAATTACGGGCCCTGTATTGCAGGCAAAGGCCCGGGAGTTCGCAAGAATAATGGGAATTGGAGATTGGTTGTTTAGATATCGTGAACGATACAGAATTTCTTGGAAAGTTATCGCTGGTGAAGAACGGAGTGCTGATATTAATGCAGTTAGAATGTGGAAGGAAGAAAAAATGTTGGAGATTGTGCGATCATATAAACCTAAGGACATCTTCAATGCTGATGAGAGAGCGTATTTTTACAAACTTATGCCTGACAAAACCATGGCCTACAGAGGTGAGAAATGCAGTGGTGGTGAGAGATCAAAAGAAAGGCTGTCTGTTTTATTTCGTTGCAATGCAACAGGGACAACCAAGATGCGGCCGTTAGTGATAGATAAATACGCAAATCCGCGATGCTTCAAAGGCGTTTCTTCTTTTCCGGCAGATTATAAAGCCAATAAAAGCGCATGGATGACAAAACAGATTTTTACTGAGTGGCTATAAAAAATGGACGTAATCATGAGAAGAGAAAAGAGAACTCCTGGATGATAATTGCTCGTCACATTTAGTTGAAATTCGACTAAAGAATATAAAAGTTTTTTCCATCCAACTGTACCTCAGTCCATTAGACCAGGGAATTATTAAAAATGCAAAAGTGAATTTCCGTCGTCGACTCATCGAGAAGATACTGATTGATATTAATCATGATTTACTAACGAATATTAATGTTCGCCAGGGCATGGAGATGATCACGAGTGGCTGGTGGGATGTCAGCGAGAGAGCAATTGCCAATTGCTGGGAGAAGTCGGGCGTTATATTTTCATCGCAGATTGCTGATTCTACTTCTGAAGATGATTTTAATATTTCTGAAGAGCTTTGGAAAGATGTCTCCTCAAAACTTCAACTTGATTCTTTACTGACATTTGAAGAGTTTAATGATGTTGATAATAATTTGGAAACCACGCCTTTATTAACGGATGGTGCCATTCTAGAGGGCGTTATTGAGCCAGGTGGAGAAATAAGCAGTGTGTCTGAAGATGAGATAGAGGTTGATACAAGTGTGACATCATCAGTGACATTGTTCGAGGCAACCGAGTGTTTGGATGAATTAAAGGCATTTATTATGAAATCTGAAGATGTGACAGAGACATTATTAAAATCATTTGATGAAGTAGAAAAATACGTTTCACATTCTAAAAAAGATGGAACCAAAGAAAATTTCAGATTATTTTATGAAGTAATAAAGTAGTGTTGAAAAACATACATAATCTTTTTGTTATTTTCCTTTTCCGCTGTATTCCTTATGGGTATTTTCAGTATACCGTACTTTCAGTATAAAGTATAAAAATTCATGCTCCGTAGAGATACGTTGTATCGAGATTTTACTGTATAAGGATTTCGTTGAAGTATTTACACATGAAAATGCACAGAGAAATAAAAAAACAAACATTACAAAAAATTAATAAATAGAAACATTTTTGAAACAATTGCCACCAAGTACGATATTTTAAAAAGTGTTTGCATAAATATGTGTTGACAAATAATAAAATACACACGTTAAAAAAATGGACCAAAGATTTCTTAAATACTTTCTTAAAATAGTACAAATATAGATGGCAGAAATAAATAATGTTATAGTATAGATCTTCCTGACTTTTAATGCATCAAAATCTTTAACAGTTTCTTCAAAAATTGTTTTCACATATGGACAGTAACATTTCATTTCGCAAAGGATTCGGAATCCTTCTGGACATGGCTTTCAATTCATCGAACATGTCAAAGGGCTACTACATCTCATTTTGTGCCATCTGTTAAAGTGAATTCCAAATTCATACAACATCTCCTAAAATAATCATATCCGAAACTAATTTGGCGCGAAGGCTTTCGCGGCGTGTTCTGATGTATGGCTGCGTGGCTTTCGGTTTCACTGCGTCGTTCGGCTTTGTAGACGAGCTTTCGCCGTCAACGTCCTCAGGGCAGATGAGTTCGAAATTACTCAACTTCTCTAAATTGAACAAATAGCCAAAAATGGAATTATATTCTTCTAACCGATGAAATCTTTCTAAGACGGATTAAATTGCCGTATCGAGAATGGTGTTAAGGAAGTTAACTCTAAATTGCTTCTCAGAATTGCTGATTGGGTCACCGGGTATTTCATACACGAGCTGTGCTTTTGGACGACGGTTTCTATTACTTCCTGTTTAGCACTATTTTCAGCTAGTTTTGTGTCCATTTAACACCACTCTAAGAGTGTAGAATATTTACTGATGCACATAGGCAACATAAATTAGGAAAAATATATAAACAGAGGGATTTTTCTATCTAGCGCTTTTTTGGCGCTATTTACTATAATTTTAGCACCTATCTGGCGCCTTTTGAGGTTGGATCTAGCGTTATTTACAAATCTGCCATGGCAACACTGCTCGCAACCAGCGTCGCGCAAGAAACAAGATTCCTCGGAGCAGCTATCCCATCCTCTTAACTAATCTTTACTATCCATGAATTATATTTAAACTAACGTAAATACGCGGTTAGCTACTTGGTTGAATGACCTCAAGGTTAAAATCTAGGGTCGAACGCAGGTAAAAAGGGAAAGAGATAGAGTGATTTACTACGCAAACAACGTTCGTAAACAGGCAAGAAAGTTTAGCACAAGAGCAACGTAGATCTAGAAACTAAAGAAATACGAAAGCAAGGACAAATAGTTAACAACGGAGAAGGTAATAATCTACTATGAATAAAATTACAAAAAGATTATGGATGGAGTGGTTGAGGGAAGCTATTAGCTACTACGATATGGCAAGAGAAGGATGAGTATAGCGTTTCGTTCAGAGATCAATTAACTAAACTACAACACAAATAACGTAATAAGATGACAAAAAATAATAAAAACAGGTAATAAAAATAAATAAGGAAAGAAATATTAATTCTACTTAACACAACAATACGGCTACTGCTCAGAGGGTTAGAATAGGTACAAGTTTGTCAGATTTTGTGAATATCACATCAGGGGTGCCCCAAGGAAGTGTTTTAGGTCCGTTACTATTTCTCACTTATGTTAACGACCTTCCGAATAACATTAATTCAAAGATTCGTCTATTTTCGGATGATTGTATTATATATAGGCAAATAAAAAGTGAGGAAGACCGGGAAATTGTACAAGAGGATATCGAAAAGTAAGAAGCTTGGATTAGGATAAACAAAATGAGTGTAAATGTTAACAAAAGCAAACACGTTACGTTCTCAAACAAAATACTAATAAGTGAGCGCAAATACAACCTACACGGCGAAATGGTACCAAAATATGATTGCTGTAAGTATTTAGGCGTCCACGTAGCAAAAGATCTAGGATGAGATAGGCATATTGACAGTATTATAAGAAAAGCATATAAAAACCTACATGTTATGCGTAATCTTAAAGGAAGTAGTAGGGCTGCGAAGGAAAAGGCGTACAAAACTGTAGTCAGACCAATATTAGAATACGCGACGAATGTATGGGATCCGCATGGGATAGGTCAAAAAAGGAAAATAGAGAAAGTTTAGAGGAAAGCTGCGAGATATGTGCTAGATAGGTTTAAAAAGAAAGACAGCGTCACAAAAATGTTGAAAATTCTGGTTTGGGAATTATTAGAAAATAGGAGACGAATTAACAGATTAGGGGGACTGTACCAGGCATACAGCAATAATGAAGCATGGGAAGACTTAAGAAGTAGAGTGCAGGTGCCGAATTTTTTAGGGAAAAATAGCCATGAATTTAAAATTAAACTTATGCCGCAGAAAACAAATACAGCAAAGTATTCGTTTCTAAACAGGGGAATCAGCGAGTGGAACAAGTTACCTGAAGTACTCTTCAAGCCCTTACCTAAGGACGCGAAACATTTTAAACGTAGAGTTAGTTCATATATGCATGGTAAAATAAGATGAACTGTGAGGGGGAATATTAGTAACATCCATATCTATGTAACTGTGCCTAAGTGCAGGAAAAGTAGGGGATTGCTTGAAAGGGTGAAGTACGGTGGGGACTTCATGGGCCCCGTGACCGCTACGGTAGCCGTGAAGGCCTTCCATGAACCCACGAAAATCCGCACTCTAGGCACTGATTGTAATTAGTTTGAAATTTTGTATTGTTAAATATTTTTTAATATATTTTAATATTTCTAATATAATTTATGAGGACTTTATTTGTAAAATTGGAATTTTAGAATTATATACTATATTTTCCTTGCCACCTGGCCGGCTGGCCAAATTGCAATGTTTTTTTTTAAATAAATAAATAAACTACTGCTACTACTCGAGGTGTCGCTAGCAGGCTGATCAGCGCTCGCAGGAGGGGGTTAAAGTGTGAATATACGTGTTTTAGTGTAGTATGTATCTTCCGATTCAAGGAAATCGTCGCGCTATGCAAAAGCGGATATACCGAAAATAATTATTGCGCAGAAAAAAATGGAATTACGATTGGTATCGTTCTTGATCAAATGTATTTCACGGATAAACATGTATAAATTGTTATTTTATGCGTATTTAGAATTTTGATAAGATTATAATAACATATAAAATGGTTAAATATGCACATACTTCTTCTGTCTCTCTACTAAAGAAAATTCGCGCAGAGGATCCTATAGGTACTATTCATCCTTAAAATTCAGATATAGGAAATTTGAAATGATGTCTTGGTCGATCGGTAGGATCAAACATGCTGTGTTGAATAGTAAGAAATCGGCTTTTATTTCTTTTGAAACATAGCTGATTGTGAGACTTGGAGGTTTACCTGTAGCTTTATCCAGGGGCAAAAGGATCTTAAATCAAAATTCTAACGACCACACTCATTATGATACTAAACACTGAAATAATCACTGAGGTTGTAATCCAAGCCAGATCACAGAAAGCTGACTAAACGAGTAGCATAGAAGTTTTCTATCTTTTTTAAAAGGAACGTCAAAAATCCCACTGACCTTTCTATGGTAATATATTTTGTGTAGCTGTAAACAATCTCCAAAAATAATGTGAATTTTTTTAAAAATGAATATACGAGTATAGGCTTGGAAGGATCCGATTTAAATCGAAAAAGGTCTATAAACGGCGTTTTTATTAATTTCGAAATCTATGAAGATGAATAGTCGTCGATAAGTGTCGATTTTCCATAAAGATGGAAAAGTATACGTCCAAAAACCGACTCTGAATTATAATATTTAAGTCGTTTCCGTTTACATTTTTCGCAGTATTATTTTCTATCTACGATTTAGTTCCTTTTAACAGTGGGACTGAAAGAATATGAGTCTTTTTGAAAAGCTCACGCTTTACTCTGGACAATTAGGTAACCGCAAGGCTTTGAGAACACGCGATTTTTAGCCCTTTTGGGGTTTTTGAGTTGATATTTGCCGACCTAATGGTGGGATATTCCACGAGCCGCTCGATACAGATAAGGCCATTGATATGCCCTACAGAGAATACCTCGACCCCTGTTAAACAAAGTTCGGAAGAAAGGAATTTTGGTGGTCGTTTGAATCGTTTTCTACCCATGCCACTCATCATCCCCGTGGAGTGTATTCCAAAAATAAATGTTTCTTGATCTTTTCAGGCGTTTTTCCTATAAATGACCTTGTTGTATACACTTTCACCCGTTCCCCCTATGCAGTCTTTTTCTTCAAGTTATTCAGCAAGTATCGTCCCTCTCTCGTGCCTTGGCTCCTTCGTCTTTTGCTACAGGTCAGGAACTTTCAATTTATATATAATGGTTTAAAAAAGGTGCACATAAATTACCGATCGTTGCTTAAAATTGAAGAGGGATTAAACATTTATATTTATTTTTTATTTGTTGTAAAATATTTTGCCGATTGGAAAAACACACTTTAATCAGGATTTGAGGTATGACTGTTGATCGAACGTTCAATAATAAAGTATAGTTTTTCTCACTATATATTTTATGTTAAATAAAGAGAATATGTAGTCGAGTGATGAAATATGTCAAACTAACTGATACTACCCGGCGTTGCTCGAGTTTTTAAGTCAAAATAAAAAATATTGAGGAAGATTTGAGAATAAAACCAAATAAGGAAACTAAGTTAATTTTTATTTTAGTGCATAATCGATTCAATATTTTTTGTCTTCCCATATTTCGCCCAAATAAATAAGTTTTTCCTGCATCCTTGTAAGATAAATTTGGCGACTGTTTTTTTATCAAATAATCATAATAAACAATCGATAGAACCACTTTTAAAATATAGTTATTTCACTAGAATTAAGTTCCAGTGGAAGAAACTGCATGGTATTATGTGGTTATGAATCTCGAAAACATTAAAAACTTGGGCAGGAATTCTAAACTCAAGGGATGCAACCGGTGGAAACAAGTTTGAAGATAAACCTATTCAAATTAAGGTTAACCATGCATAACTCCATGCAAAGGCTGATTTTGTGTGTCTAATTTTCCAGGTGAATATTTTAAAGTCTAACCTATAAAACAAAATCAGTTCACGGACTTTGAAATCGAATTTGGCGATAAAGTGTGTTATGGTATGACATGGAAAGTGTTATTATAATCTAATAAGTTTAATTGCCGTAATTGATGCATACAAATGTTCAGTTGAAAATAAAGCAAAATGCACATATAAATGTTCAATGGAGAAAGAGTTAACCCTTAACTACTAACGTGGAGTCAGGCTGACTCCACACCACATATTATGGATCATAGCTCGGACTCATTTTACAATATTGCTTCTGTGGCTTCAGTACCTTCAAACAAAGTGATGAGTAATGCACCCCCCAAATCTTATCAGTGTACCGCGAGCTGTTGGTGAAATAGCTTATAGTAATTTTTGTGTGGAGTCAGGCTGACTCCACGTTAGTAATTGTGCTTATATAATGCACCATTCGTACAAAAATAGTACAAAAATGACGCGATCAAATTTTCTAAAAAATTGGCTAGTGACTTAGTTATTCCTCACTTGCATAGAAGAGCAACAAATTATCGGATTTCTAGTGATGTAAGGAGAAGAATATGTGCGATTTTAGACATTCCTTTCAAGGAAGGCATGGGCGTGAAGGAGCTTCTTGAGGAGAGGATATACTGCTCCATCTGCGATCCAAAGCTAAAGAGGAAGACCTTTGTACTAAATGTAAACGGCCAATTTGTCTCACATGTGCCAAAAAATATGTTCCGATTGTGTTCAAGAGTGACTTGGAGATTTTCAGCCAAAAGGTTTTTAAAATTATTCTTTTTTAAAAGATAAAAATAGATTTACAATTATTTAAACTTTTTTATTTTAGTATCTCATTCATAGAAGCCCAATAGTTAACTCCATCTTGTGAAATTGTTTAAATAAAAAAAATTGCTGTCGTTATAGGAAAAAATTATAAAGGAGTCTGTGTAACTACACGAAAGTAGTTGAGTGATATTTTTCACGTTAGTAGTTAAGGGTTAACGATTATAAATTTAGGTGTAAATTAAAGAATTGTCATATTAGTTTTCTTATCGTACCTTCTGAGATGTCTTTCACTTTATTCATTTTCAATGTTAATGAAAAACAATTCGCTGTCTATTAGGAATAGAGAATATTCAGAATACATAAAAAGTTTTTAAAGAACGAAATTTTAAATTAAAACTGTCTTCCACTTACCTTTTAAAATAATTAGCCACATTTATAGTATTTTTTGGAGATTGTCCTTCTTTGAATAACCTTAGTGTCTCTTTCC
This sequence comes from Tanypteryx hageni, assembly GCA_028673005.1. Taxonomy (NCBI): domain Eukaryota; kingdom Metazoa; phylum Arthropoda; class Insecta; order Odonata; family Petaluridae; genus Tanypteryx; species Tanypteryx hageni. The sequence goes on along the minus strand of CM054113.1, from coordinate 242,183,747 downwards.
TCCCTACTTTAGGTTATATTAGGTATATATTATTTCTTTTAGTTAATATTAGATGTAACGTATTGTTTATAACTGTTGTCACGTAGATTGTTAATCAAACAATACGCTCATTCTCGTGTTATTTAAATGGAAAAAATTAAAAGAGAAAAATATTTCAAAAATAAAGAATTTAGTTCAAATTGCTTTAAAAACCCTCCCATTTTGCTTATCTTTTTATTGCGGTAAAAATGGCATCTTCTACTTGCTTCTACGTTCTGTAGTTGTTGCGTTATAAATGCACAAACAAATTCTTCAAAATATGTATAGTAGATATGATACAAAGTATTAGGTAGTTCTTTGTTGACGTCTAAAATATTATTGTGATAATTATATCGTTAACATTTGTCCTTAATTGACATAAACAAATGTTAAAGGTCTTTACTCTGAACACGCAAATTATTTTTTTAGAAGGTTTCTCGGCAAAAGCAACATCATATATTTCGGATTACATAAATTAATCGTTTTATAGTTTTCATTACACTATTTAAAGAGGTAAATCTCAATTCGTTATTGGGTGTTTTGTTTAATATTAACATTTAAAAATGAGGAAGAGTGTAAATGCGCATAAATAAAATGAAATTTATGAAGAACATGATATATTAGTTCTATTAATACATAAAGATTTAATCATAAAAATTTAAATAAATAATCAGAGTATTGCAAAATAAACGTAAATTTTACGTATAATTTCGAAATAAAAAGTACATTTAAATTATCGAATTGTAAGGCCGAAAACTGCCAGCCCTGTATTTAAGTAGTAATTTTAAGCGTCGATATTCGTTGAAAATCTCTCGGGAAAATAAACGTCGATTTTTTAGGAAAATAAACGTCAAATCCTACCAAGTCTAAATATATATTACTAGTAGTTGGTGCCTGCATTCTGCAACCATATCATCTCAACATAAAAAACATTTATTTTTCATATTTCATCATTACAAATATTTTTTTAATTCTAAATATTTCACCTCCGGAGCGATTTTCGTTTTTCCCTTATGTAAAAATAATAGATTAAAACAATCCCAAAACTTTGCAATTTTAAGAATTTTATACTCTCTCCATTATGGGGTACTAATTCTACACATTTCAGCCAAATTTTAAAGTTGTAGTAGAAGTGAAATAATATTTTTCCAATTGTTAAAATTTTTAACATTTTTAACGGCCGCTGCAATATGTTTATGGAGAGATTCAAATGTGTATTTGTGCAAATGCACTACTCTGTACATAACCTGAAAATTTCAGCTTCCTAGCTCAACCCGTAATTTGTTTAAACTTTAAGAATTTTAACAGCCAAACATATTAAAATATCAAATTTTGTATCATCCCTATTTCATTTTTTTACTAATTCTACTTATAAAAAAAATTCAACTCCATAGCACATGCGGAAATACATAAACCTTGAAATTTTGTTTAAACAATTGCGAATTTTTAGCGGCCGCAATGTTGCACTTTTTCAAGATTTTCGTTTTTTCTAGTCGGTTTTGCACAAAATCCTACCTTTGAAAAAAATTTCGATTCTCCAGCTCATCTGGAAGTGCCTAAACATTAGTATCCTCCTATATGTTATGTTATCTCCTCCTCCTCTGTAAGAAATGTAGATATATAATTACTAGTAGTTGGTGCTTGCATTCTGCAATCATATCATCTCACTTTGAAAAAGCATTCATTTCTCAGACAGATATTTCATCATTAAAAATGTTTTTATTTCTAAAGATTTCACCTCCGCAGCGATTTTCGTTTTTCCCACATGTAAAAATAATAGTTTTAAAAAATCCCCAAATGTTGCAATTTTAAATATTTTACACTTTCTCCATTATGGGGTACTAATGCTACACATTTTAGCCAAATTTTAAAGTTGTAGCATTTCTAGAAGTAAAATAATATTTTTCTAATTGTTTAAATTTAAATAATTTTTAACGGCCGCTGCAATTCATATATGGTAAAATTGAAAATTTTATTTGTGCAAATTTACTACTTTGTAAATAATTTGAAAATTTCAGCTTCCTAGCTCATCCCGTAGTACCTAAACAGTTATCCAATTGTTTAAACTTGAAGAATTTTTAACTGCCAAACATATTAAAATATCAAATTTTGTATCATCCCTATTTCGTTTTTTTACGAATTCTACTTATAAAAAAAAGTCAACTCCATAGCACATGCGGAAATACATAAACCGTGAAATTTATAACATATATATAACATATATATATATATATATATATATATATATATATATATATAACATAATAGGGGAAGATCAATTCGGTTTCAGAAAAGGACGAGGAACTAGAGATGCTATAGGAGTAGTTAGAATCATATCAGAAAGGGCAATAGAATACAGTCAAGATATCTGCGCATGTTTCGTAGACTGGCAGAAGGCCTTTGATAGAGTAAATTGGGTAAAGTTGATGAAGATATTAAAGGATATAGGTGTAGACTGGAAAGACAGGAGACTGATTAGGAATCTATATGAGAATCAAGTTGTAAAGGTCAGGTTTGAGAATGTGGACACCTGCGGAATAAATATCGGTAGAGGAGTAAGACAAGGCTGCTGCCTATCGCCAACCCTATTCAATATATATGGAGAAAGTCTAATGCAAGAAGCTTTAGAAGGCACAGGGGATTTCAAAATTGGAGGAAGGATTATAAGAACAGTGAAATACGCAGATGATCAAGTACTTCTAGCAAGAAAGGAAGAGGAGCTACAAAAAATGATAAATAGACTAGTGATAACAGGTAGAAAATACGGTATGGAAATAAATACAGAAAAATCCAAGGTCATTCGAATATCGGGTAAAGAAGAGAATCTGAACATAACTATTGGGGGAAAGCCATTAGAACAAGTTTCAGAATATAAATACCTTGGAAGTATCATAACACGAGAGGCAAAATGTACGGATGAGATCAAAACTAGAATAGGAAAAGCAAAAGCGGCTTTCAGGAGAAAGAAACAACTACTTACAGGGAATATAAGGGAAGATATCCGCAAGAAGTTGATAAAATGCTACGTATGGAGTATAGCATTGTATGGGGCAGAAACATGGACGCTAAGGAAAAATGACATCAAATACTTGGAAAGCTTTGAAATGTGGACTTGGAGGAGAATGCTGAAGATAAAATGGACAGATAGGATGAAAAACGATGAAGTGCTACGAAGAATAGGAGAGAAGCGAATGATTATACAGACTATCAGAAAGAGGAAGGCTAACTGGGTTGGACATTACTTGAGGAGAGAGAGTATGATTAAAGACGTGTTAGAAGGAAAACTAGATGGGAAAAGGGAAAGAGGTAGGAAAAGGTTTCAGCTGATAGACGATTTGAAAGGGAAAGAGAGTTATCAAGACATAAAGAGGACAGCGGAAAATAGGAGTATATGGAGAACCAAGTTTAACCAAGAATAATCACGGACCTGTCTACGGACAGACTACCTATGATGATGATGATATAACATATAACAGGAGGATACTAATGTTTAGGCACTTCCAGATAAGCTGGAGATTCGAAATTTTTTCCATAGGTAGAATTTTGTGTAAAACCGACTTGAAAAAGCGAAAATCTTTAAAAAGTGCAACAATGCGGCCGCTAAAAATTCGCAATTGTTTAAACAAATTTTCAAGGTTTATATATTTCCAAATGTGCCACGGAGTTGAAATTTTTTTTAAAAGTAGAATTCTTAAAAAAACGAAATTGAGATTATACATATTTTGATATTTTAATTTGTTTGGCAGTTAAGAATTCTTAAAGTTTAAACAAATAGATAACTGTTTTTGTACTACGGGATAACCTAGGAAGCTGAAACTTTCAAATTATTTACAGAGTAGTGAATTTGCGTAAATAAAAATTCATTTTTACCATATATTAAGTGAGGCGGCCGTTAAAAATTATTTAAGTTTAAACAATTATAAAAATATTATTTTACTTCTAGAAGTGCTACAACTTTAAAATTTGGCTAAAAGGTGTAGCATTAGTACCCCATAATGTAGAAAGTGTAAAATTTTAAAATTTCAACATTTGGGGATGGTTTTAAACTATTATTTTTACATGTGGGAAAAACGGAAATCGCTGCGGAGGTGAAATTTTTAGAATTAAAAGAATATTTGTAATGATGAAATGTCTGTCTGAAAAATGAATGTTTTTTAATGTTGAGATGAAATGCTTGCAGAATACAAGCACCAACTACTAGTATGTTATATCATCCTCCTCTGTAAGAGTCGTCGATATATAATGATAACATATAACAGGAGGATACTAATGTTTAGGCACTTCCAGATAAGCTGGAGATTCGAAATTTTTTTCTTTGGTAGGATTTTGTGCAAAACCGACTTGAAAAAGCTAAAATCTTTAAAAAGTGCAACAATGCGGCCGCTAAAAATTCGCAATTGTTTAAACAAATTTTCAAGGTTTATATATTTCCAAATGTGCCACGGAGTTGAAATTTTTTTTATAAGTAGAATTCTTAAAAAACGAAATAGGGATTATACAAAATTTGATATTTTAATTTGTTTGGCAGTTAAAAATTCTTAAAGTTTAAACAAATAGATAGCTGTTTAGGTACTATGGGATGAGCTAGGAAGCTGAAATTTTCAAATTATTTACAGTATAGTAAATTTGGACAAATAAACATTTCAATTTTACCATATATGTATTGCGGCGGCCGTTAAAAATTATTTAAATTTAAACAATTAGAAAAATATTATTTTATTTCCAGAAGTGCTACAACTTTAAAATTTGGCTAAAATGTGTAGCATTAGAACCTTATAATGAAGAAAGTGTAAAATTTTTAAAATGGTGACATTTGGAGATTGTTTTAAACTATTATTCTTACATGTGGGAAAAACGAAAATCGCTGCAGAAATTAAATCTTTAGAATTAAAAGACTATTTGTAATGTTGAAATTTCTGTCTGAAAAATGAATGTTCATTTAATGTGAGATGAAATGCTTGCAGTATGCAAGCACCAACTACTAGTATGTTATATCCTCCTCCTCTGTAAGAGTCGTCGATATATACTAATGTTTAGGCACTTCCAGATAAGCTGGAGATTCGAAATTTTTTTCAAAGGTAGGATTTTGTGCAAAACCGACTAGAAAAAACGAAAATCTTGAAAAAGTGCAACAATGCGGCCGCTAAAAATTCGCAATTGTTTAAACAAATTTTCATAGTTTATGTATTTCCGCATGTGCTACGGAGTTGAAATTTTTTTTGTAAATAGAATTCTTAAAAAAACCAAATAGGGATTATACAAATTTTGATATTTTTATTTGTTTGGCAGTTAAAAATTCTTAAAGTATAAACTAAACTGTTTAGGTACTACGGGATGAGCTAGGAAGCCGAAATTTTCAAATTATTTACAGAATAGTGAATTTGCACAAATAAACATTTCAATTTTACCATATATGAATTGCGGCGGCCGTTAAAAATTATTTAAATTTAAACAATTAGAAAAATATTATTTCACTTCTAGAAGTGTTACAACCTTAAAATTTGGCTTAGTACCCCATAATGGAGAAAGTGTAAAATGTTTACAATTGCAACATTTGGGGATTTTTTTAAACTATTGTTTTTACATGTGGGAAAAACGAAAATCGCTGCGGAGTTGAAATCTTTAGAATTAAAAGAATATTTGTAATGATGAAATGCCTGTCTGAAAAATGAATGTTTTTTCAAGGTGAGATGAAATGCTTGCAGTATGCAAGCACCAATTACTAGTATGTTATATCCTCCTCCTCCTCCTCTGTAAGGAACGTCTATATAGAATGATATCAGTTATCTTTCTCTTGTGCTGACGAAGTGATTACTCCTGAAATCTCCAATCTACATGTGGAAGTGGATTACGTAGTTTCGCAAAAAATCCAACACTGAAGGATTTTGTCTTTATAAAGTGTGAAATTTCAGGGTTAAAAACGAATTTGTGGACCGATTGCACACGCATTCGAAAATCGACGGTATAAAAATAAATTGCCATTCTCTTAGGCATTCATTGGTTCAAGTTCCCGAGTTTGTAGTACCATGGTTATAAGAATTTTAAAAATTATAACGAATATAGGCTTGCACGATACGTTTTAGCTTTTTATATGTTTTTCAAAAGGAAGGAAGAAACGATCCTGGAACCGAACCCATGACGCTGCCGTAGACTTGGAACTGTCTGAAATTTAAAATGAATGAGGCCATAAATTTCCTGAAATAATGGCTCACATTGAAAGCGCCGTTCTTGATTCACGCGTCTTTTGACGGACGGAAAAATCCAAGTGTTCGTGACACACGCAGATTTCAAGCAAATGATTGAATAGATAAAGTGTCTTGCAGGTCATCTCAAATTGATTATTTTTAGTTTTTCCACTCCTCGAATCAGGTCTTCGCCTCCCCTTCCCCTCTCTCAGTCACCTCTCAATTCCAAACATGGATGGGTGAATATTTTCCCCATATGGAACTAATCGAAAGGGGCAGTTTTCAGATTAGCATCTACATTTGAAAACTCCTCAAATATTATGAAAAAATGAAGCTGGAGTTTTGTGTAGAGGTCTTTCTAGGTCTCGCCCGTAACACTGCAAACTTATCCCTGAACGACATCTCAGATGAAAACATCATTCCGACTTTTTCCTGCGATTCGCAGTTATCGCCCCACATATGTCCCTCCGGCCGCTCGTTTGCATTTGGATGCTTCTGCAAACATTTATATTGACACTAATTAGTGATTATTGCCAATCGTTATTTTCTGTGCGAGCCAGCGTCGGGAATTCATTTTTGCGTTACATATACTCAGTGGCGGCCGGTGGTTGTTTCAACTGGTGGGGCCAATATATGTAAAAAAAACCTAAATTTATAATACAAAAATGTATTTAATTTTTTACTTACCGAAAAATATAATGTAGTGAGTAGATTAAAAAAGTGTCTTGCAGCTAAAATGAGCAGTAAACAAAGTCTATTCGGCGATCTTTCTTATTAGAAAATAAATCATTAACTTTTCTATTGAAGCTATCTATGTTATTTACAAAGTATTCCTAAGAAAAGTCTTTATTCTTTTCATCTTTGAAAAACACCGTTCTGCTTCTGATGTCGACATTGTTATCGTGTTCAAAACTTTTAAAAGCTTTATTGTGTCTTGAAATGTTTCACACAAATCATCACCCAAAATTAGAGACAGAAATGGTACTGCACCAGAAACTGCTCTCAATTCCTCTCTTTCGTAAAAAAAACTTAAGTTCACTCTTCAGTCTCTTTTTTTCCAAAAAAGGATACTTTTCAATTATTCCACTGAGATACGTGTCAGGGAATTTTTTGCTTTAATTATCACATTCTTCGGCAACAAATAGATTCGTAGCGCCACGAGGTGTCCAGTAAATTGAAATCTATATTTTATTTCTGTGATTATGGTGGGCGTAACAGTGGTCGAAATTAGCAAGTGAATACTTGTCTTATATCAGTTTCTGAATGTCATTTAAATGCCCACTCATAACAGAAGCACCTCCAAAAGTTTGTGCTTTAAGTTTATTCGGACTGTCACCAAACAGGAGGTCGAGTTGTTTTAAAATACAATCTGCGGTTGCACGAGCATCATGTCTGTCAGGATTAACGAAATTCCGGAGCCTTTCTACTGGTTTTCCGCCTACAATGTAGCGTAATACGACGACTAACTGAAATTGACATGACACGGCAGTAGTTTCATCGGCTATCAATGTTGCATGATGTGCATTTTGGATTTCTTTGCGAACTTCTTCGTGGTATGCTTCTAACATGCATTCCAGCAACTCATTCGGTATAGTTTTAGACGTACCTTTATTATTTATTTATGATTGACTAAGGTGAACTTTTAAGTCTTGCTCTAACTCAGAACTAAACTCTATTAACTCACGAAAAACGCCCTTATTTTGTGACTCATCCGATTCATCACGCCTTCTCAATGCTAATTCTAATGGCCCACAAAAACTTCTACAATTTATAATCAAATTTAATACATACCTATTTTTATCTACTTGTTCGTTATGCTTAGGTATGGCTAGCCGATACTGTTAAAATGACTGAATATTTTTTTACCCAGCAACGATAAACTCAAAATATTGTTCATATGTTTAGATTTTTGGTGAGCCCTCATTTTTCCCAAATGTGTACCAAGTGCGAAATCCTGTTCCTCAACCAGCTGACATATCCTTGGAAAAGAACACAAGGAAAACAAAAAAACGCATTTTTTCAGCACACCCGCACAGCCAATTGTTCTTCGAATAATTCATTAAATTTACGACACCTTTTCTGCTTGTTGGCACACTGTTGCTTTTTAACGATATTCAAATTAAGGAGGGGTCTTCCCATTCGTTTTATTTCGAGTTTATCATCGTAAGACAACGATGAAAGCGACTGTTTTAATAAAGCACTTATCGTATTCATTGCGGAGAATTGAAGCATTCACGCACACCAATATTACATCGAGCTGCTAGCTTGAAGGCCGGACGAGCGGCCTTAGAAATGGCACTGCAGTAAACAAACCTATCGTTCAAATTAACTAACTAATTACTTCCATTTCTATTGAAATGCATTCAAAATATATAAGAAGAGTTTTCACAATTGACTTCAAATACAATATCAAAGTTCATAACATTGCTTTTAAAAATAGAGGTAATTTTGTTAGATCAGCAACAATGCCGTCGCCCTTGACGACGAAATTTTGTCTTCTAAAATTTAGCCAAATTTTCGTGTTAATAACAAATTTGTGGAACGTTTCGACACCTATTCGAAAATAAATGGCTGGAAAATAAATATACGTTCTTTTATGCGTCGTTTTGTGCAAGTTTCGTATTCATGTCGCAGTTCTAAGTGATTTTAAAATACAAATGAAAAATGTGCTGCAACTGTGCAATCTTGCAAAAACACAGAAAGAAGGACAGAATTCTCTTTAATATATATGCATTAGATTAAAGAGAATGCTGTCTTTCTTTCCGTGTGCATATTAACTTGTGATTGAAGAAGAATAGCTTTTGGCAAGAAAGACAAAATTATTCTATATTTTTATATTTTATTAGCCGGAAAATGTTTTGAACGTAATCCTCAACATGAAAATTTTTGTCACAGTATACAAAGGATTAAACAAGAATTCATTTTCCAAATGCTAATAAATGAGCCAACGTGTTTCGCAATGTTCAAAGTGTCCCACTTACTATAAACAAAATCATAAGAATGAATATATGACGAGATAAAAATAAATGAACTGTTGATGGCTACACTGATTTATATGCGGGCAGCGTAAGTCGTAAGCCTTAAGCATCTGCTAACTCTACTTCATTTCTAGAAAAGGAAAATGTGAGCCAGACTCTAAAAGAAAACCCCGAGTACAATAGTTATATTTAGACAACGTTACTTCTGCTGAAAATAACGTACTGGATGAGGCCTTCTCAAGTGCCACAAATTCTCCACTTTCTCTATCACAGAATCTTTATTGGCAAGAATTTATCAAACAAATCTGTATTGCAAATAAGTAGGCTTGTTAGATCTCGACATTTGTTTTTCTAAAAAATCGAAGACGAAAATCAACGTTTTATTTATTACTTTCTATCTAAAAATGTCAATTTAATTTTACTAAAAGATAATATCGTTTCATACCTGCGTGCGTGTAATTCCCGCACCTCCTAGTTTAAACCAAATTTCATAAAAAACTTAAAATCTGTCTAAAACTCGCACAGAAACTTTCGAATGTTGTTGTTAAAAAGCCACACCTGTTTATTAATATGGCAGGAGAAGTGTTTGATGACTTTCGACAGTGAGACACGGTTCGGTCTACTCGTTGGCGTCTTCCTTTGTTCCGCTGTAGAAATCCAATCTCTGTACCACTAGCCAATTGACGTTTTAAAAAGACGGCTGACTGCTACATCTAGAGTGGGGAACCTTTTCTAGACGGCGGGCCGCATTGGCGGAAGCGAATCCTTCTGGAAACCGCATTGGAAGTTGCCAATGCTTTTGCGGGCCGAATTTTTTTTTAAAGCAGAAGTTGACTTGAGATTCTGATGCATCATATAAGTGATTAAAGAATTGCCTATGTAAGCATTCAATTTGTCTTTTCGTCCGTCCGAGTGGGAAATGTCTCTGAAATCCCGCATAATGGAGAAACCAAAATTTCAGGATCGGTCGCTCTATGCGAATGTTAGACATAACAAACATATCGTGAATCTAGGATTAGCTGATGGGAGTAATCGATGCCCACCAAACTTTGCTAATAACTCAAAGAAAAATTCTTGCTGAAAAGTAAAGATAGTTTTTTCTGGCAAGCGTGTATGGGTGATACTTTCAAGTAATGGAGACCCGACAAGTGGGAGACCCGGGTTGATTCCCGGTCAAGTTCAGAATTTATCTCCTTCTCAAACGTCACATTTGCATTGCCATCTGGAGGTATAGTTCGTTAAAAATTCACCCCGATCTAGCGCCATTTAGGGCAAATGAGCGCTGCTCAGCAGTCGAAATTATGCCATATTAAAGGACTTTTTATCTTCAAAAGAAGGCGAATATTTCTATATACACCGTGCAATATCGACAAAATTTTTGGGCCTGACTATAAGTGAGGAGTTATATTGATCCCTCCATATTATATCAGTAAATAAAATAATTTCTTCTGGTATCTTTATGCTTAGAAAACTGATAAATTTTGTTTCAACACAGATTCTTCAAATGGCATATTATGCCATTATTCATTCCCACTTGTCTTATGGAGTAATCTTCTGGGGCAACTCCGCATTAGCTTTAAAAGTGTTCTCGATGCAAAAGAAAGCAGTCAAAGCTATGGTTGGTATGTCTAGTAGGATGCCAGGCAGAACTATCTTCAGGACACTTAAAATATTAACCCTTCCCTCTATTTATATTATGAGTGTTGCCTTATTTGTTAAAAATAACCCTTTTCTTTTCCCTAATAATTCAACATATCATAACCATGAAACTAGGAGATGGAAGGATATACATATCAATAAATATTCTCTGATTCTCTGCCAGCGTGGGCCCCACCACTCGGCTTCTTATGTGTTCAATAAATTACCTGCTAGCATCAAAGATTTACCTGCTGCTAAATTTAAATCTAGTTTTAAAAAATACCTCCTAAAAAATTATTATAGTATTAAGGAGTTTCTTGTTTGAGAATTTTAGATATGTACCTGTTTGTTTCTTTATTTATATTTGATTTATAATAATTTTTGCGTTGTGCAATTTTTTGTAGTTGACTTGTTCTATGTCATGTTTTGATGGCCACTTGGAACTAATAAAGATATTATTATAATTTTATCCTGAATGTGATTCTTAAAGCTACATAGATGGACAATTTGGAAATATTATCGGAATGCATTGTCACCGGTCGTGGATGTGGCGTTCTTTAGCAGCGAAGCGGTACTAGCGGAACGCCCTATGGGCACGTCTGGTCCGTCCGTCCGTCGAAACTGTCGTCTCCTAAACCGCTTGATGGATTTTAATTTTATTAAGTAGTAGTGATCGTTATTAAAATTTATTGCCCAAACGTGATTTTCAACTGCAGGCGTCAATTAGAAATTCCACTTTACATAATTACTTCAATAAACTTATACTTGCATCTCGTTAAATGACGTCCATCAAGCGACAGTTAAATACCTTCTATTTCCTTCCATAACTCTTATATAATCTGTAAAGTATAGATTAAAAAATTTATTTGGATAGAAAAAACATTTGCTACGACTTATAATTTGGGAGATAAAAATTGTAGAAAATCTCCCGCAAAACATCGAATATTTTGTTTACATCGATCTTTAAGGCAGTTCTCACGACGATTAAAACTCATGTTGTTCTATCCCATACTCTTATATGATCTGTGAAGTATGCTTTTAAAAAATTATTCGGATAGAGAACAACATTGACTATAAGGTAGTTCCCAAGATCTTATAATTACGACTTATAGTTTCGGAGATTAAAATTCGAGGATCTTTTGATACCGTTTCATACGCAATTCCCATGAAGAACGCCTTTAAAATCTCTGTATTTCATTTATGGAGTATACTTTTCCATCTTGTTTGATCTTATTTTTAACTGAATTAGGATCCGATTATCTTGCCACTCTTCGTTTCCAGCTTAGTATTTTTTAGTTTTACTTTACTAAGCACGGTCCTGGCGATGATTTCAGGATAAAAAACCTGGGAAATGGAAGCCAGAAAGGAGTAGCATTCGATTGGATACCGGGACAAAGAGCCGTTAACCCAAACCAGGTAAACGACCGTGTGATATAAGTTGAAGTTAAGGCAGAACCTTAAAACTCGGTAATTATGAGAGCATATATGCCCCCAACCACTGCTCGAATTGGAAAATTTTAACAACGGGAACACTAACAACCGGAATATTCTTATCCCATTTACAAAAAGTAAAAAAAGAACGCCTTATGGTCAGGTCGTGTCCGTCTGTCCGTCCGCATGTTTCATCTCCGAAACTACTTGGCGGATGTTCATGCAATTTGGTATTTAGGACATAGGGGCAAATAAAATAAGAAAATGAAATAAATGGTTCACATAGCCTTATCAGGAGTGCCACTTTACTGGTGTCAAAAAATGAACTTTTATTTATATCTTGTACAATATCACTTATAACAAAAAGTCTTTAAAATACTTGGTATAATTAGTGAAATAGCATATATTTTATTCAGTGCGTTTTTATCGAGGGAGTGGCCAATTTCATTCAAATCAAACTTTAAAGTCGTAATTCACTTCGGACAAAAGTTTTCCCGTGTTTTTTTTTATTGTTTTCAACGAAAACAATCTTCGCGACAATTGATGTAAACAATATTTGCAGTAAATACCTAATTAATTTAATTTTCTTTCGTGCGCACGCAACATTTGGAAAATTAAGGGAAATGGATAATCTACGACGAAGAAATGAACGTAAATTGGTCTATTTTTTACGTTTAGACAGCGTTCGTAAGTGAAAAGAAATGTATAATTTACGACGAAGAAATGAACGTGAACATAAAGAATACATTACTACTATTTGAGGGAGCTCAGTTTTAAATAGTTGTCGATTGTTTTATTAATTACAATTCATTAGGAAATTAGTCGGTGAATCAAAAATTCGATATTTCCTTGGCACCAATACTAGCATTTCAGTTCTTAGACATAATAATAAGAAGCCATTAATACGTATCATTTATGGCATGATTACATAACTCGTGAAGAACGCCTCTGCATCGTATGTACGCACGCACGCATGGTGTGTAAATCTTTCCACTCTTATTTGACAACGGGGACGCTAAGGGCTTCGTTTTGCATCAAGTTGAATGGCGTCCCCATGTTATTCCAGCGCTGCTCACAAGTAACCAGAGTGAGGAGGAAGTTGGGGAATTCTACGTTCAACTTCATGAGGCTATAAACGAAATGAGAGCCAAAAAGCCAAAAGTTGGTGGTTGCCATAAGGGATTTGAAAGCTGTTGTGGGGAAAGGCAAGGACGGTAGCAAGGTTGGGGATTTGGTCTGGGAAGGCGAAATGAAAGAGGACAGAACGGTGGATTTTTGGAAAATGAACAAGTTGATGGTATCAAAGACATGGTTCCGACATCACAGGAGGCGAAGTTATATGCACTTGGAAAAGGACGGGGGAAATGCAAAGCTATCAGATTGAATATCATTCAGAAAAAGATATAGGATAAGACTCATAACTCGCATAGTTTTCCGGAGGCAGATCTTTATTGAGTTCGAAAATTAAATGTCATTTTGGAGTATCAATTATCTAAAAAAGTATATTTTTACGTAAAATATATATGTTTATGTAGAATGATGATACGCGATACAAGGCTAACTTCGGTATTAAGCTAACCTCTCCTTCACGTGGCACTGCCCGCCTTTATAAAACGAAATAGGCTCGATTCACCGAATATGTAGCGGTATAACCACGTGAAAAATAAACATTGCGCAAATTTTATCCGCGTTCGTATATAAAATTCAATCCTTCTATTATTATTAAATTCGGCAATACTTTGTATTTTTCAATTTCATATTTTCTCCCATTAACCTAATTGACGAAGTGAGGAGAATTCAGAATTTGATCACCTGTTATCCTATGCGTGATTTTAACGTAATTTATTTTTTATGTGGTTATTACACCGCCACATATTCGACCACTAGAGCCTCGTTTGCAAGTGGCATCGATGTGGAAAATATACGCTCAAAATATCTGCTTTCCGTCTTTGACACCTTCGGAGATATTTCAAAAGAATAACTTAAAATGGGCTCGTATGCGACTCTGTATATTTTTCAAAACTCAAATCGAAAGAAAAATAAGCTGATGTGGGCAACACATCACTTTCTCCATATTTAGATGGCAAATTACATGTTGTTAGTTCTGGGATCGTTGTCAATATTTACTTCCGGTTGACAATTAAGAAAAGAAAAAGGAACGTTACTAAGACGTAACTAATCGTCAATTGTTAACAATAGTCTTCGGTAGGTGGCGTGGTGGTGTCAGCTAAAAATATAAGATATCTCTTAAACAAGGCATTATATGGAAAAATGTATCGAGCAAAGTTTGTAGAAAATAACACTTTCCACAACTTTTATTCCAATACATTTTTACATTTAATAAATATTAAAGCAAATATTTCAAAATAACGGATAAGTGATAACAGTAAACACCCACCTTCGGTAGACCAATTTTTACCAAAAACTAATCAGATCTTTTAACTTTTATAAAAATGTTAAATATACAATTTTGCGTTGACATGATTAATATTTTTGAGTTAGAGCGCCCACAAAAGTCTATCACATACAGACGGACACACAGACATCATCGAGAAAATAGGCAAAACGTGTTCAGGGGACCTTAAAACATGTACTTCCGTTGAAATCTCGAATTTGATTTTTTTCATGAAAACGATACTTTCTCTGCACTTCGTATATGGAAAAAGTAATAAATGGAAGCGGTGCAGAAATCTATACTCCATGTTTCAGCTTTCTATCGTTTACGGTTTCCTCACGATTACAATATGAACAAATACTCGGACAGACAGACGCCAAAGCGAAAGCGTTTTTACTAAAACGCGCTAAACATTGTCTGAAAATATTAACATTTTCTAAAATTAAGAGAACCGAGTTGATTTAAATTAACTTTAAAAATTAATTTAGCTTTTTCAGAATGCAGAATCCAACAAATCCATTGATGACGACAACAATAATCATCTTCTACAATTAAAAATACCGTGTTTCAACAAAAAGCATTAGCATTTATTGAACAAAACAAAAGTAAACATACTGATTAATTAAATTACAGAAACAGCAATATTAATATCACCGTGATTCTGTGGCCGTTTTTTGATGGAAACCAAATAATTCATTGTGTATATTGTGTCCATCAGTTGCTACGAATATTTTATTCGTGGACAATTAGACAAAAATATTTTTGTCTCTTTAGCTCTTTTATGATCCGTGAGGTACCGGTTAAAATATTTATTCAGAAAAGGGACAAAGTTTTCCACAAAAAGGTCCACGAGAGCAAATACAAGTATTAACGACTCATGAAATGAATATTCGAGTCTGTTTATGGGAAACCCCCATAAGCGGAGGAAATTGGCATCTTTACTTTGAGAAAAAGGAATAACTCGTTCACCTGCAGCCTTAAATAACGAACAAAACGGTACTATTTGGACGACGATATGGACATGCATAAGGAAATAAACTTTCTTCTCTCTCTCTCTCTCAATGCCTTTCAATATCTCTCTCTGCCACTCTCTCTCTCTTTCATCCAGCTATAGAGAGAGAGATAATTATTTGTGTTGTGTCAGATCTCAATCACTTTCTTATGCCTATAAGCATTGTATACTGCAGAATATGGATTTAAATTAATGGATTGCAATTGTTTATGGTGAATTACAGCAAAATCAGCCATGGCTAAGGACACGAGGAGCCCAATTCGGGATTTCATCGCTGGAGCTGGAGATGAAGGGGAGATTGGAGGCCGGAATATACTGGTGACTGGAGCGACTGGATTCCTTGGAATGGCACTGGTGGAGAAGCTACTGCGAACGTGTCCTGGCCTCGGTGCCATTTATATTTTGGTTAGACCGAAGAAAGGAAAGGATCCTAAAACTCGCGCTGAAGATCTTTCCAAGAATCTGGTACTACACAACTTTCGTTTGTCAATAAGGATGAATCATTCAATGAGTGATTTTTTAGGTTTTAATTTTTATTATTATTTTAGATAAGACTCTTCTAATGCTACCTATAATTGTGTGTCTATTTATACAGCTATTTTTTGTGTGTAATACGCTTATTCGCGAAAAAGTGACCGAAAAGTTAATGTAAAAATAAACAGCGCAATATACATTGCATAAATATTCTCATATACGTTTGGTCGACTGTGTACGCTTATAAAATAAAAACGCTTATAAATCGAAGTTAACCGTACTTTGGCGTATATTTTAATGCCACTGATCGATATTTAGTAATTTTTGGGATATGTGGCTTAGTTAGAATTATTTGTGACATCAGGCTGTACGATTGGATGGATTTTTAATCAAAATCCTTTTAGCCATTTTTGAGTAAATCGAATTTTGTTTCAAAATATCCTGGAATAAAGTACCCTTAATTGTTGCGCAATATCGTTCATCCCTTCCGAGTGTCTATTATGAATGATATTATCGACATATATGATATATCAATCGATTTAGTTTAACCGTTCATGCTGTAATATGATTTTGAGTGGATCGCGGCGGAGGCGTGGCGTCATAAGGCTAAGGTAAGTTAGCTAAGCGTACATGGTAATGTCACTGGCCGCTATATAATGATTTTAAGGGACAGCAGGCTCTACAATGCGATTGCTTGTTATGAAACTCTTTATAGCCATTTATCAGTAAATCAGTATTTTCTAAAAATCACCTTTATTATTGTGAAATATCATTATTATGAAAAACGGTGTGCAAAAATGATGTTGCATAATTAGGAGACATCATTAGAATTTATGTACGCGTTTGGGAGCTAGAACCGCAAACAGACCAACAGACAGACAGACAGACGGAATGGGGAAAACCACTATTATGGAATTAGGGACACCTAAAATGTGTATTTCCATCAAAATCTCGAACTCTAATTTTTTCATGATTACAATACATTCTCAATATACTACGTATATGAGAAGTTAGGCAAAGGTGGAGACTACGGCGAAATTGATAATAAATGAGAATTTCACTCCTTAACCCTAAGGTTAAAAAATTAGAGACAGGAAGAAAGGGGGAGAAAGAAGAAAGGAGGTAAAAACAATGAAAAATACAAACAGGTTTAGGGGGTGTTACTTCATGCCAGGGACGTGAGGTCACTCTCACATTCACTCACTCAATCGCACAAGCACTAATCCTGAAGACGGAAAAGGGATTAAAAAACAGAGGCGGGTTTACGAGAGATTAATCTGCGCCAGGGACCCGAAAATCACACCGTTGCTAGATGGTTTGTGAGTCTGTACGACCTCGACCTGGGCCTGCTAGGCAACCAGACGCACATGTACACACCAAGAGGCAAGGGGAAATAAAAGGGAATAAGGGATGGGAAATAATATTAGGTTTGGGGGAAATAAAACCGTGCCAAGGACCTAGTATCGCACAAGCACTCGAATATACGCACACAAGATATCTAAAATTGAGGTAAACGTACTAAATACATATTTCGACAGCAATGCTCTCATCATCAGTAGCTGATGTGTAATGATAATTTTTAACCTTACGTTAAGGAATTAAATTCTCATTTATCACGTATATGAGAAAGTAAAAAACAACATTATTCCAGCCAGTTAATAACCACTATTTCTAGACCCATTGTCAGTGATAAAGCTTATTTGTTATAAACGTTGCGTTACCATTGCTTTTTACTTTCTCATATACGTAGTATATAGAAGGGTAGATTGAACGGAGTACAGGCACTGATAAAAGAAGGATTCCCTCTCGCACATTTTCTGCACTGTTATGCCCACCAATTAAACCTCATAATGCAGCACCTTTGTTCCATGACACACAAAGATTCGAAAGTATTTTTTGCACATTTGTCTGCGTTCCCATTGTTTTTTCTGCTTCACCGAAGCGTATTGCTCACCTTGACAAAGTAATGAAGAGGAGGAGACCAAGAGCCAGTGCAACATGGTGGAATTTCAAAGGAAGAACTGTAAGGAGTGTTTATGAAAACTTGGAGGGGTTGGGTATGTGTACGAAAAATTTAGGAAGAATCAGGTTGGGATTCAATAACTATTAATGAGTCATATGGACTACATAATATTTTGAATGATGGACAGTTTTGTTGCTTTCTTTCTTTCTTTGCCCTCATAATGCCATAAGTGGCTATACTGTACAAAAAACTACAGAAGAGAAGTATAGACGGTACAACTGTGAACTCTGCAATAGCAGCTTTCAAAAATTCAATAGCAACTATCTGGGAGCGATGACTTGGCAACTCTTTACAAAGACAACACGACAGGCCCTTCAGCCAAGAAAAGAAGTTACACAATCAGTCTTGAGACGAGTTATGAAGGAAGCCTGTGATCCAATAGTTGTCCATGCTGAAGACAGATTTTCATGCAATGACCACCTAATTGCCGCCAAACTGGTTGATACAGAGTCGTTTAAAGAATATGTGTGCCATTTTCCTGATGATAAATTAAATACAGCAGTTGAATATTATCTGCATTTAGAAAAAATAAACTGAACAGAGCTCGGTATTTTGCATGGACATAAAGATCTCATAAGTGGTGTAACATCAGCATCATCACTGCTGCACTCCTTGGAACAAAAAATTTTCAGTGAAATGACGAAACTCCTTGAAATTATTATCACAACACCCATGACAACATTTTAATCAGAAAGGTGTTTCTCTACATTGAAGCATGTGAAAACTTACTTGAGGAGCACAATAGGCAAAGAATGACTCAATGCTCTATCGATGCTATCAATATAGAAGGAACTAGTAAAATCTATCCCAGACTTCAACACAAAATCATTGAGCTTTTCGCAAGGCTGAAAAACAGGTGGGCACATTTTTTTTTACAAGTTGCTATCAGATGCTGGATATAAAATGGAACCACTGCAAAAGGTAATTCACTACAAGTGATTATGAATTTCAGATGATTTGTCATCCTTTCTGTATTTCAACGTATAGAAACTAAATTTTCTTGTATTGTTAGTATCGCCTTGATGATGAATAACCAATACTGTTCATGTAATGTACAACATTGTTGTCTTAAATCTTCATTGCATTATACGCACATGCGTAGAAACACTCAAGTCCACTACAAATTTTTCTGTAGATGTCCCTACCAGCTAAAAAGCATTAGAGCCACCACTGCAGCACGAATTATGACCGTGAATGGAAAAACAAACTAATAGAAGAATGAAATTTTATTTTAAATGATAAAGTTGGTTCTGATATATAACATTATTGACTATTGTTTCCTTTGGAAAATAAATAAGGATTTAGTTACTTTATGTTTCTATGTATTGCCTGCACTGTCATTGGAAATGTAGCCAGTAAAGTTATTTTTAAGCCTCCATTTTACCCTAAAGGTAAAAATTGGTGGCCTCCATGGTATATCATTGTCAAGAGATTTCTTTTGTAGGAAGCCCTGCTCAATGTTTTGGGTTAGGTCAGGAAAAAGACGGCTACTGCCGTTCTACATCTCAAATATTCTTTTTACTCATTTAACATTAAATTTGAGATATAACTGCCCTGAGAGAAAATCACAATTATTTGTGATAATTTTCTTTTGCATTTTATGGTTATGTTGCAACATGTTAATATGATAGTTTTCCTCTTTTCCTATAGGTATTTGAGAGACTTCATGACGAGCAACCAGACATATTTGAGAAGAAAGTCCATGCCATATATGGTGATGTTGGCGTGGAAGGGCTTGGACTCTCTTGCGATGATCATTCATTGCTCTGTCAAAAAATATCCATTGTGTTCCATTGTGCTGCTACTCTTGACTTTGAGTCGGGACTTAAACTAACTACTGAAGTCAATCTATTGGGAACACGGAGACTGATTGATCTGTGTAAGAAGATGCCAAGGCTCAAGGTTTGTTCTGCAAAATGTATCACATCATAATAATTGTTAATTCGGCAGCCAATTTTACAGAGATGTATTTTAATCTTCATGGCAATAAGTTTTTATTAAAGTTATTAATGAGAAATAAGTTTAAACAAGAATCTGATAAAAGGTCAATTGCATGATCTAAAACATATTTCCATAAATTACATACCTCGTAAAATATTTAAAACAATGTGGGACTCACTCACTGACTGTTCAGTCAAAATTCTATGAAACATCAACAGAGTTTTGTAACTGATATTTGGCTTGATGGTAGGTTAAAAGGCACAACTGATGGATAAATCCTGATAAAACAAAAATGTCAGTTATTTTTAGGTGTTCCTTTGTCCCAGAGCTTTATTCTTATTCATTTAAAAAAACATGGAAGTTGTTAAAGGGGTGCAGATTGACTTACATGACCATGATATAACAGTTTTTCATAAAAGTGAATAATTTTCAAAATTGGAATTTCTTAATAAAGCATGTTTCTACTTACAAATTCGAACAAATATAACAAGCCCCATTTCCTAGATCTCAGCTGCAACATTTTTGGCTATTATTAATTAGCCAAATAAATAAATAATTTAGAGGGACAGTTAATGTTTTTTATCACTTATCATATCTTGCAAGCTATAAGATACACTTTTTTCCCAGAAAAATGACACAGGAAATCAGCCTGATATCTTATAGATGGAAAGCAAGATTATTCCTGTATTCAGTATTGACACAAACCCACTGATCCCCAAAATGGAATAATTTGGAGTCATTTGTCGAAAAAACATTAAAATATACATTAATAAATATTAATAGTAAAAAATATTTCACTATATAATAGAGTAAAACTTTCTACAATGTGAATTCCAATGATACATATTCATAATTGAGTTTTATTACATGTCCGTTCATAGCGTCTGCTATTTTGGTGCATTTTTTATGGTCGTCATATGTTTTTATTCCTAATGAGATTGTTGAATAGTACTATTAATGCCATGGAACATTGGAATTCTGGTAGATGTCATAAAAATTTTGTAAATATCTAGGATAAATACCATTTCATGTGTTCAAATCGCAATATCTACAAGTGTGAAAAGATATGAGTACAGTATTACCTTCAGATGATTCAATACACCAAAATGCACAATAACCGAACAGCAGAATGTCATTTCGGTCTGCATCCCATTGAAAAAATGATCAGTGAATGAAAGAACAGGAGAAAAACTGAAGGTTACAGGAAAAGAGAAGCAGCCTTAGTAAGATTGGTCCTAAATCACCACAACTAGAGGAGGAAGTGAAAAAATAGATAGTAGATCAAAGGAAGTAAGGTATTGTGCTGTATTATTATGTACAAGGCAGAAAGAGTTACAGAAGAGAAAAGACTAGTTGAGCATACATATCGTTATTACATATTCCATTTATTAGGAATTAAAATCTCATCTTGCACTTAAGGTTAAGTAAGTACTACCAGTAAGGAATACAACATGTGTGGCACATTCTGTCAGCCAAAGTAATGAGACTTCTGAGTGCATGCAAGCATTATTTGTGTTTTAGATCCTCCCTATTTACTTTCATGAATTAAGTTTGTCTAAAATGATATATTTAACTGTTATCATGCCATAATATTTTATTTAAATGTTTCCAGATATGGATTTCATCATGGCTAGAAATGATACATGTCGTGGCCCTTCCCAAATGCTTTGGTGAACCAAAATACTTTTTTCTTTGAAAAATCTTCTAAAACCTCAGTGTCTTATAGCCTAAAAAATACGGTAACTTTTGAGAAGATTGAAACTTTTGTAATGGAGTGTTATAGTAAAATGAAGATTTTGTCCTCTTTAAAAATAATATCCTCTTTTCACACATTTTTTAATTCTGACAGTTAAGTACAGTAAAACTTCGTTATAACGCGCCTCACAATGCCGCGGATTCGGATATACCGCGGGTCTAGTCATCTACCCCAAAATTATTCCATTTATTTTCTCCATAAACAACTTTGTTTCAAATTTTACGGCGATTTATGACGTAATCCCTATGACCTTGCACGTGATTTGCTAAGGAGATACCGATGCTTCTCTATATTGTCTCAAAATCGTAATATTCAATAAAATCAGTCTTTGACCGGGATCTCGTATGGGCTCAAGAAAACCCCTCCAGTGTTGTAAATACCACGCCCAGGCTAAGGTAACTAAATACACGTTTCACAAGGTGTTTTGTGGAATGTGTGGTTTCAACTGTTTCTCTCGCTTATTTATACAGCTATATTCACTTTTTTCGATTTTAGGGTTATACTAATTATGTCCACCAAAAGGAAAACGTATACAATAAAAGAAAAGTTGAACAAAATCGACAGAGTGAAACGCGATTATTCGAAAGCTAGTTTATTCCAGGAGTTTGGCATTCCTGAAGAAACAATTCGTGGTTGGATTAAAGAAGAAGACAAATTACGATTATTATGCGTTCTTTGCATTAAGTGTACGAAGAAAACACATATAGGGGAGGTCGTTTCCGTCCGTCCGCGTGTTAAAACTCGAAAAGCTCTGGACGTATTATGATGAAATTTGGCATTTGGGAGTTTTGCTAAAATTGGTCGGCCAATTTCAATTTTGGTCAAAATCGGACGACAATGATGACCACTTTACATGAATACCTACAATGTTCCTGTTTCAACTCGGGAACCGCTGGACGTATTTTGATGAAATTTGGTATTGGGGATAGAATTAACTCCTTGACCGTAAAATTTTACGGTCAAGGAGTTAATTCTATTTAACATCAATTTCGCCGTAGTCTCCATCTCTACTTATTTATTGGTATTAGAGAGTTTTTTCTGAAATGAATACACCGATTCCAATTTTGGTCAAAATCGGACAACAATGATGACCACTTTACATGAAGGCCTACATGTAGTTTACAATGTTCTTGATTCAACTTGGGAACCGCCTGACGTATTTTAATAAAATTTCGTATTGGGAAGTTTTGCTAAAATTGGTCGACTGTTTCCAATTTTGGTTAAAATCGGACAACAATGATTACCACTTTACATGAAGACCTACATCTAGTTTACAATGTTCCTGTTTCAACTCGGGAACCGCTTGAAATATTGTGATGAAATTTGTTATTGGGGAGTTTTGTTAAAACCTATTCCAATTTTGGTTAAAATCGGACATAATTACGAGTACTTTACATGTGTACTCCGACATGGAGTACACCTTTCCAATCTTGTTTATTGATCAGGTGGATGATAAAATAGGTCTTGACAGAAAAAAAACATTTAGTGACGTAAGTGATGTTGACGAATGTTTGCATACATGGTATGTACAGAAACGTAGTGAAGGTGTGCCAATATCTGGACCAACTTTGCAAGCACAGGCAGTTCAATTTCATAAGTAAATTGGCAGTGCTGATGATTTCAATGCATCTAATGACTGGTTATCGAGTTGGAAAATTTGTCACGAGGTAACACAAGTCAGCATAGAAGGATAATCTCGTTCCAACGACAGTGCAGCAGCCAAAGAGTTCTGTGAGACTTTACGTAATGTGATCCATGAGCATGACTACAATGAAGAGCGATTGTATAATTGTGACGAAACTGCCCTCTACTACAGAATGCTTCCAACCAAGTCGCTGGATATGAATAAGTCAGCAAATAAATCTGAATAAATAATAAATATGAAATGAGCAAAGAAAGGGTGACTTTACTGTTCTGCACAAACAAAACGGGAAGCCACAAATTAAAACCACTTTGTATTGTAAAAACGGAAATCCTCGATGTTTCAAGCATATTAACATGACATCTTTTGCTAATTTATAAAAGTAGTAAGAACGCCTGGATAATATTTTCATATGGTGGTTCAATGACGTTTTTGTGCCATCGGTAAAGAGTAACCTACGTTCACGAAAAATGGATGAAAAAGCTGTACTTCTGCTGGATAACTGTCCTGCTCATCCTTTTGATTCTCTGAAATCAAGAGATGGTAAAATAGTAGCGATGTTTTTAACAAAAACTACAACTGCACTTATCCAGCCCTTGAACCAAGGCACCGAGCCTTAAAGTCTACTATCGGCAGGAATCGCTCACTGCTCTCGTAAACTCGGGACTGCAAGTGCCACAGTTCGTGAAAACAGTCGCACTTAAGAATATGGCCTTCAATACCGGATTTGCATGGAAAAACATAAGTTATGTGACAATTAAAAATTGCTGGTCAAAGTGCATCGCTGCAGCAGGCGAAGAGCAGAACATTTATCGGAAGATGATAGCGAGAATGAAGAGATGTGTGAGTTTGAGACCCCTAAAATTATCAAACTATTGGATAACATCAGTGAATTGATGAATTGGATGGAAAGACAGAGTGATTGTGATCATCTTCATCTTTTACATTTGCAAAAAATGACGTATGTGACGAAGAAACTCCACCAGCTGTCGCGCCAAAAGAAAATATCGGACTACTTTTAAAACACGGATTAAATAAGTTATGCATTTAAATTTAAATATGATATCAGTATTTATGCCTCGGAATATCACACCAAGGTATACATTCTGTAGATAGTCGAAACACCTTCAACACCTCGGTTTGATTTACGTAATACGTAATTTAAGCTTATCGGGGGACAGGAAAAACTCCAAATAGCTAAAAAAAAAAAAGAATGTCCAAGCTATGTTCCTAACTCCTTTCCTGATATCCTTATTTAAAATAAGAGGAACGAATTTACGGCGAGTGAAGCGAGCAAATGTGGGTGCAAGGAGGGTGTGGGGGTTGTGGGGTGGGCGATCTCGGACGTACTTACGTATTTTTCCTCATCAATTTCTACCACAAGAATAAACAAACATTAAAACAAACAACTTCAAAACAAAAATCAGCTATCATTAGAAATAATACACAAAAATCCTAGTTAAGTGTGATTCTGATCACACCATTAAGGATTTCGTAGGTAAAGTAGTTAAGAAATAACTTCATTGAGTGGATGGGTAATTGAAAATGATGTTATCTGAATGAGTTAGCCACCCCCACAACACGCGACCAGTGATAGCTATTTTTTACAAATTTATTACTTCCTCAAAATATGTTGTATTAATTTAAATAAAATTTTATAAGATTCCTCACATTATAGTAGGGTGTCTTTATGACGTTTTTTAGCTTTATATCTCAAATAGAGTCTGAGATAGAAGGGGGGGACAACTTGAATTGCCACTTTTTCCTTTCCAACGGCCTCAACTTTTAAAAAAATAAAAAACTAAAATACGATTCATAATCAGAAGATTATGGCCC
Source organism: Tanypteryx hageni (assembly GCA_028673005.1). Classification (NCBI taxonomy): domain Eukaryota; kingdom Metazoa; phylum Arthropoda; class Insecta; order Odonata; family Petaluridae; genus Tanypteryx; species Tanypteryx hageni. Next base: position 242,158,418 of record CM054113.1, on the reverse strand, counting down.
TTCATTTGATACCCAGCGTATTTAAAAAAATATTGAATTTTTAACCTCTCGCCATTTTCAACAGTTTTCAGTCAATTATTTGTTTATAAAATTTTACATATTTCTCTTGTCGTTGGGCCAGTAATATACTTATGCATGCCAAATTTGAAGTCCCTCCCTCCCTCAGTCTACTTATGCAACACTGAAAAAATGACGGGCCTATATCTAACAGCTTCCGAGATATTCATTCCTCACCTACAAGGGCCGCTAGCCAGCCCTGCTGTGTCAAAAGTTGGATTGCTAGTGTGTGTCGGGCTACTTAAAAAACCTGAAAAAATGACGGCCCTAGCACAAAAGACTTCCTGAATATTCATTGCTCATAGTATGATTGCACCTCTACCTACACTTTTGATTATATGGACAATGTACATAACTAACAATATTAGCTATTAATAATCCATAAACCGTTCCTTACTGAATCATCCCATAAAAGCTACAATTTGTTAGGAAAAATTTGAGCGAAACGATTATGAGCTGTCACTCACTCGGATACAAATACGAACGGTTATCCGTTGAGAAACGATTATGAGTGATCATTCACTGAGAAACTAATATTCGTTGAGAAACGAATACGATTGGTTATTCGATTATTCGTTGAGAAACGAATACGATTGGTTATTCGATTATTCGTTGAGAAACGAATACGAGTGATTATTCGTTGAGAAACGATTATGAGTGAATTATCGATTATGGATATTCGATTATACCATCACTCTGATATAATCGAATAATTTGAATGATTTCCATAATCGAATAATTCAAATGATCTCCATAATAGAATAATTCGATTATGTATATTCAAATATACCATCATTAGTACCACTACATATCAATATTTGCATATTTGTGACTTAGGGAGGGGATGAAGTTGGCCAATCAACGCTTTCAAAGTGAAAAGTTCTGCAATTCCCGCTATTATGAAAATACGAACGTTAAGGCAGGGATTCCTAAGAGTGAGCAAAAAGAATATATGTATCAAGAAATTCTCCGTATAACGCAAATCAAGTGAGGGCATTAAGAGGACGTCTCACGGCTGCTGCAACGGCCGACTTTAGGCGCAATTTCCAAAACAGATATCTCGCAAACGAGTAATAATATCTGAGTGCAGTTTTCTGTATATTATTAAACTATCAATCATTAAAAAATGCCGTTTTTTTAATGTACTTTTATTACTTGTAAGTCCGCAATCAACATGGAAACTATCAATTACGAGCGCTCTATTTTTTCCAAAAGTAGGTAAGCTACAACAATTATAAGAATTGGAAGAGGAAACTTAACCATTTAAGTTTAAATTTAAATGCAACTTTGTCTCGTATTCCATGGCAACTCTTCAGGATTTGAAACAATAATCACTATTGCTCGGCAATTTTTGAAACCATGTTTATTGGATACTTGCAGTAAACAGTTCAGCATTTTGCCGCTGGTTGTGAGTCGTTGGCGCTAGCTTAGAAAATGAAAACAGTGGCAACCTTGTATATTGTCTGACTTTGGAAAAGAGAGTATTAGTCTTTGAAGAAGAGGTTCCTCGAGGGAAATGATGGGGGAGAGTGCGTGTCACGCTGGAAAGCTGCCGCAAACGATTTCTCATTGCTCTGATTATTCAGACTGACTGCAGTTTAGTGTGCGGCTGTAGGATGTAGCGGTGTAAACCTACTTTACCATTCCTCTTTAAAGCAGCTTCCATCCGAAGATCTATGGTCAGTTTCTTCTAATTTAAATTTGCAAGAGAATAAAAGCCCGCACGCCGAACAATCTGTTTTTAGGTATCTTACGGGAAACAGAATGTATATCCTGGAGTCGAATCCGAATCCTTTTCAGAGATTTTTTATCGACATTAACTTATGATAGCTTATGTTCACGTAATACCTTCGCCGTAAATTACCCATTTCTTTTCACTTACAAACGTTGTGTATACGTAAGGAAAATAGACTTATTTACATTTATTTTTTCGTCGCAAATAATCCATTTCCCGTCATTTTCCAATTGTTGCGTGCGCACGAAAAAATTAATCTATCTATTGGTACCCGCGACAAGTTTTGCGAAGTCAGTCAGAAATCTGCATGTTTTAACACGCAGTCATACATAGTTCGGAGATTGATTTATCTTGCAATTACCTACGACTCGTCTTTGAAAACGAGGTTCACTTAATAACGAAGTGAAACGAAATTATGATGGCTGCAACAACAATTTAACTCAATGAATTATAAAAAAGATATACCGCATTTCAATCTCGTGCATTCCGTCAGCCAAACCGACTTCTTACGTCGGTGTTTAACGTGGAATATACAGTGAATGCTACCAAATAGCAAGTAATGGAAGAAGAAACTCCGCAAAAGTGTTTTTGTTTACTTTTTTAAGCGCATATATATCGAATGTTTTTGAGAGTTGGGCCTTGTCACTTTCGTTATTTCAGTTATGTAACAAATACTATCGAACCGGGGAATTTGATAAAACCGATGAAATCGTCGATTCGAAATTCGTAAATACGCTAACTTCTACTATTAGAACTAATTACGCAGCGAGTTTGCTTCAGCCATCCTCCAACAATCCCTCACTTAGACAAAAAAACAATTCCATGGGCCTGCTTACGCTATCATCACGGTGCCAGAATGACTGTTAATCAACAATGGGGAATAATACGTACAAACGATCGCCCAAGACGCAGAATAACCTCTGAAATTCCGGTCAATACGCAAAAATGCGTCGTATTTTATACAATAAGAAACCCTGACATAACATTCTAGTAGATAGAAAGTTAAAATTCAGTCTGCCGCGAAAGCGACGCTGCTCAAATTGTTGGAATACTTTTGGAAATGAGTGCACATAGTACATCTCTTGAATACTATTCATAAGATCTCGAGCAGTCTGTTTAGTCCTCCAGAATAAACATTATTCCAAGAAGTAAGGTTACGAAAGTTGCGAGCGAGAAAAAAAATGACCTCAGGAGTACAGATTACGAACTCCACGCGTCGGTCGGGAGATTCTACCGGACGCGATGAAATTTTGTTCGTGTCATTTAAACCATCTTCACCGGGCACCTCCCTCCATCAAACCCAGATAACAACTGCTGTTGCCAAATGTATTAGTATTCAACCAAACGGCTAAATCTTCCACTCCTATTGGTTACCTAAAATCCCCCAAAGGGTCACTGAAGCCGTGCTCCCGCTGCTCCTTCTGGAGGATATCTGGAAGAACTAAACCAACGAAGGAGCTCTGAGGAGTCCCCTTAATTTTTACCTGTACCTACTGCCGGCGGTGATATTTTCGTTTGCTAATTACTTACTAATATTTTGGTCAAAAAGGGGGAGGGACTATATTTGGAGTAATACGGTACCTACTTCATAATAAATATTGTAATTATTTTAATACTAGCTGAAAGTATCTGGCATTGCTCGGGTTTTTAAGTCAAGACAAAAAATACTGAGTAAGATTTGAGAATAAAACCAAGTTAATTTTTATTTTAGTGCTTAATCGATTCAATATTTCTTGTCTTCCCATCTTTCGCCCAAATAAATAAATTTTTCCTGCATCCTTGTTCGATAAATTTGGCGACTGTATTTTTTATCAAATAATCATAATAAACAATCGATAGAACCACTTTTAAAATATAGTTATTTCACTCGAATTAAGTTCCAGTGGAAGAAACTGCATTGTGTTATATGGTTATAAACCTCAAAAAAATTAAAAACTTGGGCAGGAATTCTAAGCTCTAGTGATGCAACCGCTGGAAATACGTTTGAAGATAAAACTATACAAATTTAGTTTAACCATGCATTACTCCATGCAAAGGCAGATTTAGTGTGTCTAATTTGTCACGTTAATATTTGAAAGTCTAACCTATGAAACAAAATGAGGTCACGGAATTTGAAATCGAATTTGGCAATAAAAAGTGTGTTATGGTATGCCATGGAAAGTGTTATTAAAATCTAATAAATATAATTGGCTTAATTGATGCATAGAAGTGTTCAGTTGAACAGAAAGCAAAATGTACATATTGGTATTTAAGGGAGGAAGATGTTAAAGATTATAATTTGGTTGAAATTAAAGAATTGTTATTGAAGCTTTCTTTTTGTACCTTCTGTGATATCTTTCACTTTATTTGTTCTTGAAATTGTAAATCCCTTTGATTATTAGTTTCTTTTGCTCTTGCACTCGCCTCTCTTGGTCTTTCTTCTTCATGTCTTAAATCCCTTTAGTCAGTAGCTTTTGTTGCTCTGACGTTGGGCTGCGTCACTCTTTGCTCTTAATTTTTTTTATTTCTTTGATCTACATTTTCTGCTGCTCTGGTGAAAAATGTTAGTTTGGAATACTGATATTATTTAATCTGAGAATAATCTTCTGCTTCTTTTAGGCATGGTTTCAAATTTTAACCATTTGTATGATGAAAATAATAGAAATTAAATGAGATTGTTATAGAATTAAAGGGTTAATTATTCAGATACAATAATTTTTTATATTCAGTTTTATCTTTGAGTAACACAACAACCGAAAACGTATAATCCACAACTTTTAATTAGTAAGCACAGAATCTTACCTTCATTGCAATTACCACGAAAGCGCTAAATATGTTCCTTAATAGATGCTGAACTTGCTTATACGATAACGATGTACACCAAATAGGAACCCTACAACAAATGATAACAGAAATATTCCTCGTAGGTAACCAAAAGAATATTGTCCAAAATAATTATCAAAGTAAATATTAAAACTTGAAATATGTTACTATTGCAAAAAGTTATAGACAAATGATAATACTTCATTCCTCCAAAGACCTTACAAAAAACAAAGGTATAGGAGTTGTCAAATGACCAATATACACATAAACTAATGAATTAACATTTGTCATCAAGAAAATCGTTAATGCTATAATACATTTTATGTAATAAAAACTATTTCACGAAAACCATTCTGAGAAAAGGATAACAGTTTGTGGGACTCAAGGAAAGAAATAAAACGCCTCTAGTAAACTTTTTCAAAAATCTTAGATAATTGATTCTGCATAGATATGGGCCTATATGAATTGATATCATGTATACTTCCTTTCTTTTTATATAAAGGTACTACTTTCGAATTCTTAAGCAAGGATGGAAAAACACCACTTTTGAGGGAATAGTTCACTAAATATAAAAGAGGCAATTTAATTAAATGAAAACACTGAATTAAAATAAGATTAGGTACTTCATCAATACCTGAAATCTTTTTTGAACCAAAACTAAATACAATCAACTTGAGTTCATTGTCTAGGCAAGGAGAAAGATAGAAACTTTGAAAAGTTTGAAATATCAGGAAAATCAGTGTTAATTAACTGCTGAGGACAAGGTTCGTTAGTGAAATGATTACTGAATGAAGGGATGAAAAATCCAAAATAATTTTACCAGATTCATCCTTAATTCTAAGCAAAGATGATGATTTATCATTATTTTTAGATTCATTAATAATATTCCAAATTTCAGATGATTTATTATTGCAATAAAACAATTTCTCATTATTGTAGTTCATTATTTAATTTCAACCTGTAATCCCTTTTCAAAGATTTATGTTCCATAATTAACTGGTCACTATTACAAGATTTACAGAGGAGAGCTAGATCTTTAATATACACAGATAATGCACGAATTTCATAGGTGACCCATCTTTTGTTAGCATTTCTTTTCCTTACAATCTTATTAGCAACCGGAAAAGAAATATAGTAGTAGTGAATGAATTTACCGTAAAAGCATTTAAAACTTACATCAAAATTGGAGGAGGAATACACATCAGACCAATTAAGATATCTCAGCAATCAATTGACCAATGTTGATGAATTCTCTACTAATATCAATGTTTTGATGAGACACATTTTTGAGTCTAAAATTGATAAAATCGGTCTACGGGGTGAAGGATCGTAATGTTAGGGCGGATCCAAATTTCACAATTTTGAGGGGTCCCCATGGAATGGTTGGTCCAAATTTTGGCGATGTTCGTCTGCCTGTACGCATATATCAGAGAAATACTGCCTGAACTGATTTCAACCATATTTGGTAGGTACGTAGAATCTTCATATAATTTCATGACCAAATGAGATATTTGGACTGGATCGACCAAGTAGGGGTGCCACAATTGCAAAATAAATTTATTCAGTAATTATGCTTTTGGAAGGAATTGGCAAAAACGATTTCAATTTGGTACAGAGAATTTTCACATATACTCATCATCAAAATGACATATTTTGACCCGATTAACTAAGTAGGGCTGACATAATTGCAAAGTTAAACTTTTCGATAGTTATGAATTTGAAAGGAATTGGCAAAACCGATTTCAATGAAGTTTTTCATGAAGGAGTTGTGCAACATAAAGAAAAACAAAATTAAGAATTTTAGGATAGACATAGAAAGCAGGGCTGCTACAATAAAACTAAAACATTTTCTTTTCACAAATGTTTGTATTGAACTGTCTACATTGATTTTAACCAAATTATAATATTTATTATGCACACATGTACAGGATCGACTAAACAGGGGGGCCACAATTACAAATTAAACTCTTTAAGTAACTATGGATTTGGAAGGAATTGACTCAACAGATGTCAACTAAATTTTATACAAAGGGTGTCCGGTGAATTTATGCCATAACTTCGGGATCTTATTCCTTAAGTGATTTTGAGTAAAAAATGTCATATAAACATGGGTCCGATTCTCATTTGTTACCGAGTTACGGACAATTGAAATTATCTCGTCCTTTGATTTGTACAACTCAATGGCTGAAAAAATGTATTGTTTAAATAATTATTCGTATACATTTTTAATTGTTGAAAAATGTATTATTTAATTAATCATCTGTTTACATTGATACTTAATCCATTGTTACAACAGTGAGAATCATGACGCTTGCACAACAGACGTGGACGTAATATGCAAGCTCGCAGGCAGCATGTCAGTAGAACGTAAGCTAGCGTTCAGTGTAGTGTGCTGTGACATGTGTGGTATCATTAGCTTTCAATAATGCCGTTTACATTTTTAAATTAAGAGTATGCGGATATGTACTTCGTGTACAGGTTTTGCGATGGAAACTCCGTTTCTGCCGTTTACGAATATTGACGACGATTTCCACAAAGAAGAACTCCAGATCGACGTACTTTTATTCAAGTTCACCGACATTTACGAGAAAATGGCTCATTTCCGTGTCTTTGAGAGCTGAACGTCCAGTACAAGTTAATGTGGATGAGGAGGAAGACTTTCAAATGGTTCAGCGAAGTCCATGTCTTAGTACACGAGGAATGTCCGCCCGCCTCAAAGTTCCGCGAATGAGAATCTGGCAAACATTACACGATGAGGGACTTTATCCATACCATATCCAGCAAGTTCGGGATCTTCAACCCGGGGCTAGTCGGTTGAAATTCTGCCGTTGGTTAAATGCACACCCCCGCCTGAACCGTTACATCTTGTTCACCGACGAGGCACAGTTTACTCGTGATGGAATAAACAACACGAGAAACTACCATTTATGGGCTCGCGAAAATTCTCACTGAACAGTTGAAAGCTACTTCCAACTCCGGTTTTCTGTGAATGTGTGGTGTGGTGTCATTGGGAGCCAGCTCGTTGGATCGTACTTCTTCCCGCCACGTCTGACAGGTGCCATTTATGCTGATGTTTTGGAAAATGAAATGCCGGGTCTCTTAGAAGACATTTCTCTGCAAACACGACTTCAGATGTACTACCAGCATGACGGGGAACCCCCCCATTTTAGTAGGAACGGTAAGCTGTATCTTAACCGATGGATCGGTCGTGGCGGTGCGCAGGATTGGCCACCGAGGTTTCCGAATCTCACTCCGTTGGATTTCCATGTGTGGGAGCAAATGAAAAACATTGTGTATGAAGCCAAAGTGAGTACGAAGGAAGAACTTATTCAGCTAATTTTCGATGCTGTGAGGCGCGTTAATAACGCTGCAGTTCTTCATGCTGTTTCACGTTCTCTACTCAAACGGGCCAGATTGTGCATCCAAGCTGAAGATGGCCATTTTGAACAATTGTTGAAACAATGGATTAAGTATCAATGTAAACAAATGATTATTTAAACAGTTCATTATTCAACAATTAATGTATACGAATAATTATGAAAACAATGCATTTTTCAGCCATTAAGTTGTACAAATGAAAGTACGAGATACTTTTAATTGCCCGTAGCTCTGTAACAAATGAGAATCGGACCCATGTTCATATCACATTTTTTACTTAAAATCACTTAAGGAATAAGATCCCGAAGTTATGACATAAAGTCACCGGACACCCTATATGATTTTTACAAAATACCATAACAAAATCAAGATTTTTAAAGCGGAGCTTAAGAGCAGGGTGACCACAATTAATTAATAATAAAATTCGTTTGCAACTTAAAAGAAAACCATTTCCCATGCAAAGCCAGGCGTTTCAGCTAGTAGGTAATTTGCAAATATATATCTTAACAAGATGGAAAAGTAAACTCCATAAATGGACACACAGAGATTTCAAAGGCGTTTTGAATGGGAAATATGTAAGAAACGGTAACAAAAGAATGGGCGATTCTCGAAATTTTATCCCCGAAACTATAAGAAGTAACTATATGGTCTAGGGGACTATCTTGCAGTAAATGTGGTTCTCTATCAAAATAATTTTTTTAATCTATACCTCACAGATCATATAAGAGCATTGGATAGAAAACATGGCTTTTAATTGTTGTTTGCCAAGAGTCACCTTAGAGATCGATGTAAACAAAATATGCATTGGTTTTCATGAGATTTTCTAGAATTTCTATCTCTGAAACTATAACTTGTAAGTATGTGATCTCATGGACTTTCTTGTAGTAAATGTTGTTCTCTATCTGAATAAATTTTTTAATCTATACCTTACAGATCACATAAGAGCTCGGGAGAGAAAAGTTTGGTATTTCATTGTTGCTTGATGGATGCCATTTAACAAGATACAAGTATAAGTTTTTTAACCCTGAACTACTATCATTATTTAGAGTCACATAAGTACTATCGTGGGGTCAATGCTGACCCCAAAATATTAAATAGAGATAAAATTGTTGTTAAAATGTTCATAATTGAAAATTCCAACTTTGTTGGCCAAAGGGAATGCAGAAGAATTCAACGCAACCATTTCTTTGAAACAGATACATTCTTTATTGACAGGGAGAATTTAATTTTGTCTCTCCTTCTCTCTCTCGTATTAAAGCATGCATTCCTTATGCATGTATAGTATAGGGATTAAGGCAACAATACAATCTCAAGGTTTAACAATGACACGGTCAGCAAGGCAACATATAAAGATAGGTCTTGGTGTTCTGCAAGGATCCATTTGGTCCCTTACTTTTTATTTTATTTATAAATGACCTCCCTCTTTACTTTTCTAATAGTCTCCCAATCCTGTATGTTGATGATACTTCTATTGTAATAACCACTGCCAATTCTTTCACTTTGTCTGATTATTCTAATATGAAATGAAATCTAACGAAATGAAGAATTGGTGTCAAACAAATAATCTAGTACTAAATAATGACAAAACAACATATTTAAATTTTAATGCTAATATATACTCTCCTCCTGTTAATTTTTTTCCCCTAATTCATGATCTAAGTATTTGTCATTCATCTTCTGCTAAATATCTTGGCCTACATATTACCAAAGACCTAGACTTTACCAATCACATACATGTTTTAATTAAAAAAGTTACTACAGGAATATTCATGTTTTGGAAGCTGGTGCCAATTGTGTCTATTAATACTTTAAAAGCTATATATTATGCTAAAGTACATTCTTACCTTTCATATGCTATTATGTTTTGGGGAAATTTTAAGTTATCAAAAAATGTTTTCTCTCTACATAAACAGGATATAAAAGCCATGTATTTGACATTTAATTTGACGATAATTATAAGAAACAATATTCAATTTTCTTGAAAACGTTCTAGGTTCAAAGATTGTAAGTCAGTTCTTTCGAATTTTAATTTCCAAAAGAGTAAATGCATGCAAGTTGAAAAATCGATTTTTACGTGTTATCTTATGGAAAATGGCACTTGCATCCGATTCCCCCATCCCACCAAAAATCAAAATTCTGGCTCTGAGGTGCATATCTTCATGGTCCTATTAGTAAGTGTACCAAGTTTTAAGTCTCCAAGTTTCTTGGTTTTCGAGATGTGCTGTACACACACACACACACTACCTTTTATTAACAGAGATACAGTTTATGTTTTTAACTACTTCAAAACTAAATTTATATATAAACAATTTAAATTCTAAATATAGGATGATTTCCGTTGTATGCTTTTAATTACTTTGTGGAACAAAAGTGGAATACTCCTTTAGCCAAAACAACTAGAGGGCTGCAAAACCCAATGCATTTCGCCCACAAGGTGGGCATCGTCAGGGGTAGAACCTGTTTCAACAGTGACTGGAAGCCAACTTCCAGGTTGAAACGGAAAGTATTAAGAAGACGACCGTATTTATGTACGCGTTTGGGAGCTAGAACCGCAAACAGACCAACAGACAGACAGACAGACGGAATGGGGAAAACCACTATTATGGAATTAGGGACACCTAAAATGTGTATTTCCATCAAAATCTCGAACTCTAATTTTTTCATGATTACAATACATTCTCAATATACTACGTATATGAGAAGTTAGGCAAAGGTGGAGACTACGGCGAAATTGATAATAAATGAGAATTTCACTCCTTAACCCTAAGGTTAAAAAATTAGAGACAGGAAGAAAGGGGGAGAAAGAAGAAAGGAGGTAAAAACAATGAAAAATACAAACAGGTTTAGGGGGTGTTACTTCATGCCAGGGACGTGAGGTCACTCTCACATTCACTCACTCAATCGCACAAGCACTAATCCTGAAGACGGAAAAGGGATTAAAAAACAGAGGCGGGTTTACGAGAGATTAATCTGCGCCAGGGACCCGAAAATCACACCGTTGCTAGATGGTTTGTGAGTCTGTACGACCTCGACCTGGGCCTGCTAGGCAACCAGACGCACATGTACACACCAAGAGGCAAGGGGAAATAAAAGGGAATAAGGGATGGGAAATAATATTAGGTTTGGGGGAAATAAAACCGTGCCAAGGACCTAGTATCGCACAAGCACTCGAATATACGCACACAAGATATCTAAAATTGAGGTAAACGTACTAAATACATATTTCGACAGCAATGCTCTCATCATCAGTAGCTGATGTGTAATGATAATTTTTAACCTTACGTTAAGGAATTAAATTCTCATTTATCACGTATATGAGAAAGTAAAAAACAACATTATTCCAGCCAGTTAATAACCACTATTTCTAGACCCATTGTCAGTGATAAAGCTTATTTGTTATAAACGTTGCGTTACCATTGCTTTTTACTTTCTCATATACGTAGTATATAGAAGGGTAGATTGAACGGAGTACAGGCACTGATAAAAGAAGGATTCCCTCTCGCACATTTTCTGCACTGTTATGCCCACCAATTAAACCTCATAATGCAGCACCTTTGTTCCATGACACACAAAGATTCGAAAGTATTTTTTGCACATTTGTCTGCGTTCCCATTGTTTTTTCTGCTTCACCGAAGCGTATTGCTCACCTTGACAAAGTAATGAAGAGGAGGAGACCAAGAGCCAGTGCAACATGGTGGAATTTCAAAGGAAGAACTGTAAAGAGTGTTTATGAAAACTTGGAGGGGTTGGGTATGTGTACGAAAAATTTAGGAAGAATCAGGTTGGGATTCAATAACTATTAATGAGTCATATGGACTACATAATATTTTGAATGATGGACAGTTTTGTTGCTTTCTTTCTTTCTTTGCCCTCATAATGCCATAAGTGGCTATACTGTACAAAAAACTACAGAAGAGAAGTATAGACGGTACAACTGTGAACTCTGCAATAGCAGCTTTCAAAAATTCAATAGCAACTATCTGGGAGCGATGACTTGGCAACTCTTTACAAAGACAACACGACAGGCCCTTCAGCCAAGAAAAGAAGTTACACAATCAGTCTTGAGACGAGTTATGAAGGAAGCCTGTGATCCAATAGTTGTCCATGCTGAAGACAGATTTTCATGCAATGACCACCTAATTGCCGCCAAACTGGTTGATACAGAGTCGTTTAAAGAATATGTGTGCCATTTTCCTGATGATAAATTAAATACAGCAGTTGAATATTATCTGCATTTAGAAAAAATAAACTGAACAGAGCTCGGTATTTTGCATGGACATAAAGATCTCATAAGTGGTGTAACATCAGCATCATCACTGCTGCACTCCTTGGAACAAAAAATTTTCAGTGAAATGACGAAACTCCTTGAAATTATTATCACAACACCCATGACAACATTTTAATCAGAAAGGTGTTTCTCTACATTGAAGCATGTGAAAACTTACTTGAGGAGCACAATAGGCAAAGAATGACTCAATGCTCTATCGATGCTATCAATATAGAAGGAACTAGTAAAATCTATCCCAGACTTCAACACAAAATCATTGAGCTTTTCGCAAGGCTGAAAAACAGGTGGGCACATTTTTTTTTACAAGTTGCTATCAGATGCTGGATATAAAATGGAACCACTGCAAAAGGTAATTCACTACAAGTGATTATGAATTTCAGATGATTTGTCATCCTTTCTGTATTTCAACGTATAGAAACTAAATTTTCTTGTATTGTTAGTATCGCCTTGATGATGAATAACCAATACTGTTCATGTAATGTACAACATTGTTGTCTTAAATCTTCATTGCATTATACGCACATGCGTAGAAACACTCAAGTCCACTACACATTTTTCTGTAGATATCCCTACCAGCTAAAAAGCATTAGAGCTACCACTGCAGCAGGAATTATGGTCGTGAATGGTAAAACAAACTATTGATCTTTGTAACCTGACTGTACAATATCCATGCATTTATTTCTGATAGATCAATAATATTGCTGAATGTGTGTAAAGGCCATTTATGGGCTGCTGGTTTTACTGAATATTTATTAGCCATTTGGTCAACAACATCAACTCCTTATTTGGTTTTATTGTAGAATGTTACCATGTCAGGCTTTTTCTTTGAATCAGTGCCAAGCTGGACATCTGGGTGCAGTGTACTCAAAACAATTACATTGTAGTTGACTTTCCCCAGATAAACAATCAGAGTAATGTCATTGGTTTTCAGAACCTGGGTGTAATGCGAAGGAACACGGGAAGATTTTACAGCAAGGGGTACTTTGCAGCGAACTATAATTTTCGGTGCAAAAACATCCACTGATGTGCTAAGTGCTAATGACAAACTATAGATAGAATATAAAAATATAGAAATATAACAATCCAACAGTTGAATTTGAATAGATTTAAGTAATACCACAATGCAAAATACACCTCATAGGTGAAGGCGATTCGAAACGAAACTTAGTTAATGTCAGTTAAATCACATCCAATAGTTACTATCACTCTTCCGGCTCCCGGTAGGTCAATGTCCACTCAACACTGAATAGTTCTGCCTTGTAGAATGGAATAGAGAGTGGGACACCTGCGTCGACTTCTCTTCTCGTTGCTCCGCTGTGCGTCTCGTCGCTCGGAAGGCCACTATCGGAATGGACTGTCACGTGACGCCGGTGGTGAAGGAGGGAGGTAATGACGTCAGGCGGGTAATTCGAAATGGTTGAATTATTCCCGATGATTGGTCGCTTTTCTACTGTTCTTGCATAACCATGGGAAAGAGGGAAGGTTGAAGAGGTGAGGGGTAATTAGAGTATATAAAGCAGAGAGGCACCACGGGAGGGCGTGTCGACCGTGGCGTGGCGTTCGTAGGCGTGGTGTTCAGTCCGGCGATATCACGAATATCGGCGATATCACGAATATCGGCGATATACGATAGCGGCGATATTCGAACTAGCGATATTCGTGCTTGCATGTTCGTACATGCGATTCGTTAAGTGCTATCATATAAGTGCGGGAGTAAAGGGGGGGAGGAAAAAATCGCCACATCCTCCCTGGGAAAAATGATGAAAACGGGACCAATAAAAGTTTCAATTGGTTGGGGAGGGTAAGTTTCTAAGTCACCTTATTCCCTGCACCGTTCCCGGATCATGAATGAAGCACAGAACACACTCCTTCATTGTCTCTTTCAAGATAGTTTATTATTATTATTGAACACTTATTTGTCAAGACACTTAAAATTGGAATATTACACGTGGTGGATTGCATGCTCTGGCAATCAGGGTTCAAGCTACTGTCACGGCTAAAGTTCTCTGAAGAAGTCCACTGGTTCGCCGTGATGAAGCTAGTCGGGAAAGCACTTGTCCATTGGAATGTAGTTTTTTCCAGGATAATCACTTTGGGGGTACATAGGGATGATGCACTTGGCATATCATGTCGGCATCTTGCCAAGCCGAAAACTCAATAACATGTAGGAATATCTCCCTCAAAATAATAAATAATCATAATTACAATATGCCAACTATCGTGGCTTAAGGAAACAAAATTGATACCCATCCTTGCCTCAGGGATAGAGTGAGAATAGATTGTATGTCATTGATAACATAACAGAAATAGAATTTCATGACATAACAAAAGCAAACTTTCCTGAGCATTTCCTTCTTGGAAATATTATACATCATAGCATAAACATTAATTCTTAGGCAAGGGCAACTAGTAATCATACTGTTATTAAGCATTTGAAAAAATGATTATTAGGCAGGGCATTGCTTAATCCAGGCATAATATCTCTATTAATTAACAGTGTAATATTTCAATTGATTTGGCCATGTGAGTCCCTTCATCATATCATATTTAAGCACATTAACAAGGTAATATTCAAATCATTAACAATATTATATTCAAATTAACTTGACTGTGGTATATTATTAAATTGGCCCCATTAGTTAAGTTCCTTCACAGTATGCATAATATTATCACTGATATTAAAATTCATTAACGACATAATATTCAAATTAACCTGTAGTGTGGTATCTTAATAGGGTAGACATAGTACATAAATCCCTTCATAATATGATATTTAAATTCTTAACCTAAACATGGTTTCAATTAAACTAACTCATAATATGGTATTACAATAAATTGTGGTATACTTCCTAATACA
Source organism: Tanypteryx hageni (assembly GCA_028673005.1). Taxonomy (NCBI): domain Eukaryota; kingdom Metazoa; phylum Arthropoda; class Insecta; order Odonata; family Petaluridae; genus Tanypteryx; species Tanypteryx hageni. The sequence continues at coordinate 242,143,301 of CM054113.1, read as the reverse complement.
TAAGGTACATATAGACATTTTAAATGTATCCTTAGCCCAATTGGGGTTAGTCTACAAAACTGGTAATTATTACCAAAAAAAAAGAAACATGGCTAGGTTAGGTTGTGTTTTTTTGAGCCATGTTGACCTTCATAGATGTCCAGAATACCATCTATGATGCCTGGTATATTGTACGCTAAACAGCGATTTTCTTGGCACATGGCCGAATAAGTTTTTTTCAATATGTTTTACCAGATTTGCATCTGGGGGCTGGTTGCGATGATCAGAATCACCGGGCGATGAGTTCGCTACCTCTACGCCAAGACAAGTTTTTCAATATATTTTACCAGATTTGCATCTGGGGGCTGGTTGCGATGATCAGAATCACCGGGCGATGAGTTCGCTACCTCTACGCCAAGACAAGTTTTTCAATATATTTTACCAGATTTGCATCTGGGGGCTGGTTGCGATGATCAGAATCACTGGGCGATGAGTTCGCTACCTCTACGCCAAGACGATACATATACAACAAATTAAGTACAATAAAGTTTAAGTTGAGAGATATTTACAATTCTCTCCTTATTTGGGGATAGCTGAAGAACAGCTGTTACGGGAGATATGAACCTTTTGATAGGTGAAGGGCCGGCCCACTGAGGGGTTAACTTAGCAGTTCTATGGAGCATCTTGGAACTAGTAGGAAACCTTCTATATAACACTAAATCACCGATTTTAAATGGGTTCCCAGTATGGCTTTTATCAAAAGCAAGTGCCTGCCTACGTCTGGTCGCCTTGAGATTATTGAGCACTTGTTGCCACAAGGAATGCCTCTCAGAGGGAGTTAGGTCCTCAGCCAGAGCCTGAGGAGGAATTCTCCAGAAATTTGTCAAGGGATGAGGAAGCTCTCTGCCCATAAATATCCTTGCTGGAGTATAGCCCGTGCTGCTATGTTTAGCAGAATTAAAAGCAAAGGTTAAGCTGGGTAAGAATTCATCCCATTTCCGGTGGTCATTCTGTGACAAGATGGTTAAGGCATATTTTAGGTTACGGTGGACACGTTCAGCTTGATTAGGCTGAGGATAGTAGGGGGCTGTGAAAATTTGCTTAATACCATATTTAAAACACATATCAGAGAATGCAGTGGAATGAAATTGGGAACCATTATCAGAAACAATATATTTAGGATAACCAAATTTAGGAAATATTTTGTTAAACAAGACAGAAACCACTTGAGAAGCCAAGGGAGAACGCAGAGGTTCAATAAAAGTAAATTTAGTAAAGCCATCTATTATAGTCAGGGCACAAGTGCTGCCACTGCGACTTCTAGGCAAGGGACCAATGAAATCTATATACACCTTTTCCCATGGATAAATGGATGGTGAGGAAGACATCTCACCAGGAGGAAAGGTGTTCCTAGGTTTGCAGGTTTGGCAGTCGTGACAACGTCTGACCATCTGCGTTATTTCTTGCCTCATATTTTTCCACCAAAATTCTCTACATATTCTTTCACAAGTTTTAGCCACCCCCATTGTCCAGCGGTGGGCAAACGATGGAAATATTCAAACAACATGGATCTCAGGGCCTGGGGAACCACTACACGTCCCTTCTTCAGTCTAGTGGTACCATAATACAACAAATCATCCTTGAGAAAATAGTTTGGATGGGGGCGTCCCCGTCTAACTGAGTCGATCAGCTGTTTCAATTCTGGGTCAGATGTCTGATGCTCACGAATATTAGTGAATGATAATGGGATTCTATGGAGCATCGAACAATGAATGGGTTTCTCCCTTGATTGATGGTTCACCCTAGACAAACAATCAGCCACCCTATTTTTGGAACTGGGAACATGGTGAATAGCAAAGCGGAAGGACGACAATTTTAAAACCATTCTACCAATTTTCCCTAACTGCTTAGGATGTTTAAACAGCCACGTAATCGCCCCATTGTCAGTATACAAATGGAAGGGTTTTGGTTGAAGATAGGACCGAAATTTATCCGTGGCCCAACAGCAGGCAAGACATTCGAGCTCGTAGGAGGGGAGCTTCTGCTCATAATCGGTTAAAGTCCTACTAGCATAGGCAACAGGCAGTTTGCCATTAACCTGTTGATTAAGGACTGCACCAAGTGCGACTTGGCTAGCATCCACAAATAAATGAAATTCTTCCTCAAAGTTAGGAAGATGAAGTACAGGGGGAGAAGAAAGACATTGTTTGAGTTTGAGAAAAGCATTTTGATGGGAGTTGGTCCATTGGAAAATGGCATCTTTCCTTCGGAGGGCATTGAGCGGTGACGAAATTTCCGCATAGCTTGGAATAAATTTGGAATAGAAACCACACATACCAAGGAAACGTGAGACCTCCTTAACTGACTTTGGAACAGGGAAACTGGATAATGCTCGGGTTCTCTCCGGATCAGTCGTAAGTTTGCCATTTGAGATCCGATGTCCGAGAAAGGTAATAGTTTTCTGGGCCAGTTTCATCTTCTCTGGATGGACGGTAAGTCCAGCTGCTCTCAATTTTTCCAGCACCAGCCTGACATGTTGGATGTGCTCTTGGAGGTTCTTGGAATAAATACACAGGTCATCAATATAGGGATATACACAGCCATATTTTAAATCACCTAATACCTTGTCAATCAGCCTAGAAAATACTTGAGGAGACGTTGTCAAGCCGAAGGGAAGGCGATTATACTGATAGAGGCCAAAAGATGTAATAAAGGCAGTATATTGCTTGGAGATCGAAGTTAAGGGAATCTGGTGGAAAGCAGAATTCAAATCAAGTATTGTAAAATATTTAGCAGATCCCAAATATTGCAGAGCATGTTCTATTGAAGGAGTGGGGAAGTTGTCTGCCTTCACTTGTTTATTCAGTTTGCGATAATCGACCACTAATCGCTCTGATCCATCCTTCTTCGGTATAAGAAAGGCTGGCGAAGCCCAATTTGAAGAGGATGGCTGGATGATTCCTTCATTTAGCAGTTTATTAACATGTTTTTTCATCATCGCCGTCTTGGGTGGAGAATACTGGTAGGGATCTGACCGGGGTAGAATCAAGTAGTTCTATTTCGTAGGTTACTACGTTGGTCTGGCCGAGATGGGGGGAGATGACGTCGGAATAGGCATCGACGAGACTTTGAATTTCCCGGGATAATACGGTGGAATCATCTTCACCTGGAGGAGGAGCCTTTTTCCCCGAGAAATGAACTCGGTTTCCAACGGGAGCCATATTCTGGCGTAGATCGTTATCAGCTGATCGCAAAGGAATAATGGGGGAAGCCGACGGCGTATCAGAATTGCCGTTAAAGAAATGTTTGTGATCCGGGCGGCATTCGAAAGAGAACGCATTATGGTAAAGGATCATTCGCGTTCGTTTTATGAAATCCTGGCCTAATATCATTTGTGCGGGCAATTCGCACAAATAAAATGTATGCCTCCACGAAAGATTTTTTAGGCGAATTCTTAAATTGATGCATCTCGTCAGAACGAGAGGAAGACTGGTGACGTTACGACATTTGATATTGCATCGCTGAAGACGTCCACGACGAGGAATTTTCTGCCAGGTGTCGTAGTTGAGCAGCGACAGGGAAGAACCGGTATCTAGCAATGCTTTAATCTTTGCGGTATGAACTTCGCAATGTACAAATGGCAATTGTAGATATTCGGCGAAGTTGGCATTCAAAATAGCCGGATAATTTGCTCGTAGCCTCGCGGGACGATCTTCTCTCTCTCCTCTTCTCCGACAGTTACGGGAGGAATGTCCAGGCTTATGACAGAAAGAACAGGTGACATGAGGTGGTGATATTAGGGGCAGAGCGGGGGAAGGGAGTGAGATCTGGGAATTTGACGGGGAGTGAATCGCAGCGAACTCCGCTCGATTCATCATGGCCTTGGCCGCATGAGTCATCAGGGATTCAAGCTCCTGTAGGGTTTGAGGCCGTTTAGCGAAAGTTAAAGTGGCTTGGGCGATGGGACTTAAACCTTCCAATATCAATTCAATAAGCTCCTTAACTGAATACGATTTTCCCAGCGCCTTTGCGGCACCTCACACGGAATAAAGAAAATCGCGAGGAGATTCGTGAGGGAGTTGGAATCTTTTCACCTTAGTAGTGACGAGTCGTTCTAATTCCCTATTAGAGACGAAAGTTTCCCATACTTTCGGTACTATCTTCTCCCAGGGCACCTTTTGATTAACTACCGACAACCAAAACTGGCGACAATTGGCCGGAAGTTTAGACAAAAGTAATATCAGCAAGTAGTGTTCCGGAATAAGTGACAAAGACAATACATCGGACACCGCGGATATAAAAGTGAACCAATTCTCGGAGGTAGATTCCTGGAAGGGGGGGAATTTCGAGTAACAGCTGGTTAGCAACTCTTACGCAATCGGAAAACTGGGGAACCATCTCGGTTTCATCGTACTGAGTGCCTTCGGCGCGCACGGTAGCCTCCGTTTTACCTCGTTCCTTCGACATGTTTGAGAGAGAGAATCAAAGAGTAACAAATAACAGGGGAATTACGTGATTGATGGAATGGGGCGGACGAGTGAAAAGTGAAAGAGAGCAATAGGACTAAAAGAGATCGAGTAAACGAGGAATAGGACAAAATCCAAGAACTATACCACAAAAGAACCAGAAAGCATAGCAACAATCAGTTTAGACAATTAACAACCTAATATTTAATATCTCTCCGGTGCCTCCAATTTTGCAGCGAACTATAATTTTCGGTGCAAAAACATCCACTGATGTGCTAAGTGCTAATGACAAACTATAGATAGAATATAAAAATATAGAAATATAACAATCCAACAGTTGAATTTGAATAGATTTAAGTAATACCACAATGCAAAATACACCTCATAGGTGAAGGCGATTCGAAACGAAACTTAGTTAATGTCAGTTAAATCACATCCAATAGTTACTATCACTCTTCCGGCTCCCAGTAGGTCAATGTCCACTCAACACTGAATAGTTCTGCCTTGTAGAATGGAATAGAGAGTGGGACACCTGCGTCGACTTCTCTTCTCGTTGCTCCGCTGTGCGTCTCGTCGCTCGGAAGGCCACTATCGGAATGGACTGTCACGTGACGCCGGTGGTGAAGGAGGGAGGTAATGACGTCAGGCGGGTAATTCGAAATGGTTGAATTATTCCCGATGATTGGTCGCTTTTCTACTGTTCTTGCATAACCATGGGAAAGAGGGAAGGTTGAAGAGGTGAGGGGTAATTAGAGTATATAAAGCAGAGAGGCACCACGGGAGGGCGTGTCGACCGTGGCGTGAAAGCCGAATGACAAGGCCTACCTGCACCTCGACGATGGCCACCTCCAGAGGGTGGAGTGACATTGGGAGCCTCAACGTTGCCATTGTCAGAAGCAGAGTCATCTCCATCGTCATCAGCGGAATTGTGAAAAGCACCTTCAAATGCATCGCCAGCAGTAGACTTCCTTACTGTATGGATTCTGGACAGACCTCGTGCACCTCCCCTCTTTCCTGCAGCATGCTGTGCATGTCCTCATCCTCGGAAATCTTATGTAAAACATAGAACACTTAGAACAGAGTTTACTTTGAATATTCATGAATGGCATATAAAATTTTGAAAAGAAAGAAAATATGTAAATGAATAGTTGCCTACTTCTGCCTCTATTCCTTCCAGGCTCTGAAAAAGCTGCTCCTGTGATCAGCGATGCATCTTCAATACAAATATGATCTCCCTCATTTGCCGTATCAGATGAGGAATCATTAGCATTGTCAGCTGGATAAAACTCCTCCTCCCCTGATTCACTGTCACTTTCATCTCCAGATATTCTAGACTCATTCTTCAGTAGCTACTGGAGATGTGCTAAAATGTCTTCCGGCATCATTACTCGCCTATAAGCCATTTTATAATACCAATGGAACCGCTCATGTATTCTCACCTGCACACAGTGCCGAACTAACAAATTACGACCTGGTTGGATTGCGGGGAGGGGAGGGAATAGGAGTGAGTCATAGATATGGAACTCTAAGCGTTGTAATGTGATGAGTCAACAGTATGCTTCGAGGGCCACTTACAGTACAAATAATGCAGAATACATTGTGATTGACTGCAAAAACTGAAGCTGGGACAAAATTGTCCCATCCGTCATTCTAGGGTAAACTACTTTTAGTGGAATAACTGTTAGGGAAGGAGGGTGTAAAATCATATGACCAAAAGTTATTCTTAAATTTTATAAAGTCGAAAATCCTCAGCTCAACCCGCACAGAATTATGCAAACTATACACATCGAAACTTAAAAATGGGACAAAATTGTCCCCTCTGTCCTAGTGTTAATGGGCCTATCCTCAAACACTTCCAGGAGTGTGGACAGACTGTTAATAGTGAACGGTATTGTGCTATGCTTGCAGAGGAATTGAAACCTGCTATCCATGGTAAACAAAGGCGAATGTTGTCCAAAGGCATTCTGCTACATTATGACAATGCTGGACCTCATATGGCAGCTAAGACTGTTGAAACAATTGGAAAACTAAATTTTGCTCTTCTTCCTTACCCACTGTACAGTCTGGATCTTTTCCCATCTGATTATCACCTTTTTGGAACTCTTAAAGATGTGTTTGCCTCTGATGATGAAGTTAAGGATGTGGTGCATCAGTGACCTGACATGCAACATAAACAATATTTCTCAGAAGTTATCTGATAGCTGATGGACCAATGTACCAAGTGTATTGAGATGCTAGAGGATTACATTGAAAAATGACACTGATTTATGTTCTGTATCTCTTATGTAATTTGGGAGAAAAATGAATATCCCTTGCTTTATAAAATACCCTTGTATTATTAAAATGCAGTAAAAGTTTAAAATTCACTGTGCTATTAAGTGAGTAGATGGACACCCACAGAGAAAACGGAATTTCAAATGGGTCTCAGCATAGTGACCTCATTACCTGATCCTTTATGGAACGAACTCATACCCCTTAACCCAATAGCACCCAATATCCTATTTATAGGACACTTTTCTGGAATTTTCTGATCTAGATTTTATACAAAAATAACTACATTGTATCAATAGTAAAAGCTAGGGACTGGTGAATCATTATTTCATGTCATTCACTTCTGAGATTTGGTTCTGAGATTGTTACACCTCTGCTAACCTCAGCTTTCTTTGTGTAGTGTGGTCTTCACTTGGCATTTCAAAATAAACTTTATCTACAAATGGTGAGTTATGAATATTTCCACTGAACCCCTTTGTATATGAGTGTAACATTACTTTATGGTAGTAATTTGTTATTTCTGATGGATAATATAAAAAATAGTGATAAACTTTACTGTCCTATAAATAGGATACTGGGCATTGCGTCGATTTTTCATATAGGTACCATATTTTGTGAAGTTTTTATTATATTATTCTGTTTTCAGTAATCTGCTCCAATAATGAGTCGTAAAATATTTAGAACCCTGGAAGAGGCTTGCGAATATTTATTTTCTGACTGCAGAAGCAAATATAGCTGCACATTCACCTGAATTCAATGATCTTACAGATGAAGATGAAGTAAATGATGATTAATTAGAAGTAGCTTTCGTGAAAGATATTGCAGGGACTGCAGAAATTTGTCTATAGATGGGATGATTGTCAGATACTATGGGCACCATACATTAAAGCAATTTATTAGGGGTAAACTGATTAGGTTCGGTTACAAATTATGGGCAATGTGTGGAGAAAATGGTTACTGCTACAATTTTTCTCTGTATTGTGGTAAAGAATCCTCCGAGAACCGAGTACTGGACCCCTAGGTACTTGAGTGTTGAACAAAATGCTTTCAATAGTTGATGACCCACCCAGTTATAACATATATTTTGATAACTTTTTTACAAGTCATGCATTGCTTGATGAGCTCAGGAAAAAAGGATTTAGGGCAACAGGGACAATCAGGGATAACAGAATGGGATTGTGAATGCATTTTTATTATACCATGAAATTCATGGGAAAAAGTCCATTTCAATAAAATATTTCAGAAGAGCAATGGCTGTTCCTTATCTAAAATTAGGACATGGAAGAAAAGTACAGAGAGGTAGGCCACTGAACCTCCCTTCATCTTCCAGAAGCAATGTCTCAGATGATGTTAGGTTCGATGGAAAAGACCATATTATTGAGGAAAGGAACAAACAAATGCATTGCCAATACAAAGATTGGACAAGCAAACCCCTTGTAAGAAGAGTGAAATGACATTGTGTATGAAGTGTTTTCCAGGATATCATAGCAAGTAATTGTAATATTCAAAATTTATGATTTTTATTGTATAAGATTTTGGAAATTTTGGTTTATATGATGTTTCTATGATACATACTCAGTTTTTCTGTGTTATTTCTGAAATTTATTGCACAATGAAAGCAGTTTTGAATCATATTTATGGAAAGTGTACAATATATAAGTTCGATTCAGATGTTAATGTTTTATCTATGGAAATGTCCAGCATGCTATTTATAGGACAGTCCATTTTTCGAAAACAGAAAAAGTTATTGAAATTTTTCATGTTGTGTTGCATTCCAGTTGGCACCCCAAGTATAGTATATTCTGAAAATCAACTAAAAATTCCGAAAAAAAATAATTAGGGCATTAATGGGTTAAACCTCAAATCCTCCCCTGCAATCAATGCAACTTTTATTTTCCAAAGTTGTATTTATGGTTATTGGTTTTTTAAATTGTACATGATAAATTGTGTTTATGAATCAAGTCCAATGTTGCTTACAGGTTTTGGTACATGTATCCAGTGCTTTTGTAAATTGTGTAAGACAGAATGTTGAGGAGAAGTTGTATCCCATTAATGAAACAGCTGAGAAGGTCATTGCTTTGTCATCATCCATGTCCGAGAAAGCATTTGAAGAAATTGCACCAATGTAAGTAAACATTTTAAAGGTAATCATTTGACTATATTAGAAGTGTGCAACATTTTCTATGTGATGGCTAACATTGGAAGTGGTGAGTGCTTCAGTTGGCTGGAAAGAATTCAGTAAGAGTCTGTGATAACATATGATCATATAAGGTTTAAATAGGCCCTGCAAAGCTTCGAGGTTTGATTCACATTTGAATTGTATTTAAAGATTCAATTCGATATCGCAAAAAACAATTCGTAAATTTCGAATCGGCAGAGGATATATCGACCAATGGAAGTCTGATATGTTCTAATTAAATTATTGGTCTAATTTTAACCCTCATAGTGTAATACTCTAAGCATAAGGTACTGGTGGGTGGAATTTTGTCAATTGGATCATCCTCCCGTCTCTCCCCAAGGTCCAAACAAAGAGAGTGGTCAAAATATGAACCAGTGTCCATTTAGGACTTTTGTTTTAATGTGCAGTGAATTTGTAGTGGTGTTCTTCAGTCATCTTTTTTTTTAATAAAGGCAAGATAATACTAATATTAAATTATCAATATTTATTGAGTGAAGTTTCATTCACATAAGAAACTAGAGGTAGATTTTATGTTTTTGTGTTTGCAATTATAACTTCCAAGTAATACACACCTACGACACTTGGATGAATTTCTTTGATCCCTTCAGATTTTGGAGATGCATTCTGGCAAGAAGGAAAACATGAAGAGCTACCGTATCTGCCCGAATAGAAGCCGACCCGGATTTAAGCCGACCCCACGAAATTTTCCAACATTTTTTGGCAAAAAAGTATTTTCGTAAATTTTATGCTTAAGTGTACCAGACATGCACGCACAACCTAGAATACATTATACATTACATCTATATAATTATATACGTTCCATGTAAAGTTTTATTAGGTATTATTACTGTTAATGATAAATAAAGTCAACGCCGTTGATCGCACCTTACAATCAAATGTATATTTATTTATCTTACTGGAATTCAAACTTGCGCATCGAAAGCTGTCATCGAATTTGGCGTAATCGTCTACTTAGTCATTATACGCAATTTTAATAGATTCTATGAAAGAGGTTTCCAAGCTGTTAATTATCAGATGAATTACAGTTAACACCGTTGCTCACACCTTCGAATCAGACGTATCTTACGTTAGCGGAATTCAAACAGTTGCGCATCGAAAGTCGTCATCGAATTTTGCGAATTGACTAAGCAGACGATATCGTCTGCTTAGTCAGTAAACGCAATTTTAATACATTCTATGAAAGAGGGTTTTAACATGCATACAAAAATGACAATGGCTATAACAAAATATAAAATAAACAAGAAAAATTATTATGAACTTCTTTTATACTGTCGGCTTCTAACTTTAACGTACCTGCCATTTAAATGATCCGTAAAAGCTACGACGTCTGCTACATCTGAACTTTAAATCGATTGCAGCACCAAGAAATGCAATTAAAACAAAGAGTTGAAGAAGCTAAGTGTAGTCAGAATTTGTAAAAACCTCTAATAAGACCGGTGTTGGTATCTTAAGAACTCGTTGCAAATTATGATCAAAACGAATTTGCTGTAGCGTGCAATCATACTATGAACCTGGTGGGTTGTTAAAACTCGATTGTTTTATATACCGCCCTTTCCTTTGGATAAGAACCCATTTACTTTTAACTACGCGTTAAAATATATAAATAACCTTCAATAGCAATTTAAATTACAGCTCCGGGCAATAGGAGGTATGCTATGGAAACAAGACATTTTTCAGCGATGGCGTCGTACGAGGATGCCAAATTTTTCCTCAGGCTCGCATTTAAGCCGAGGGTGATTTTTTTCACGATAGATTTTGACAAAAAGTATCGGCTTATATTCGGGCAGATACGGTAATTGTAAGAGTTAATTGTTCTAATACTGAATCTATAAAAAGTGAAGCTGAAAAGGTCAACCTTTTGGATACTTTATTTTTAAAAACTAAAGACCAGCAAAAAGAAGCTTTATAAAAAATGGACGAAATGTCCACACTTTAGGAGGAAATACACCAATACACAAATTAATCAGTGATGGACCACAATAGTGACCCATTATTTTACTGGAAAGAGAAAAGTACCCATTTTTGGCAAAAGTTGGGAGGGATTCATTAGCAATTCAGGCTAAAAACACTTCATCAGAATGGGTAAATTCAGTGGATGGCATAATGTTACTTGACTCACAACATTCTCTGTCTAACTTTGATATAGGCAAAGAAGAAGAAAGATTTATTATTTAAAATTTTAAAGAATCCTAACTTTGTGTTTTTTATTTTAAATAAAATGTACTTTTTCTTGTATTTTTTTATTATTTCAACCTGTGCTAATTTTTATGCTACATATATTAGATCACAAAGCCTAGTACAGTTATTTTGATACAGTATGCCAAAAATGTGATGGTACTCGTGTGCATCTGTTTATTCTTCCCACTTCATATATTTTTTGCATGAAAATGATCATATTTTAAGGTGAAATTTATCTTTCTTTTTTCTTTCAGCTAAAGGTCAGAAAGTTCAGGTAAAAACAAAAGAAATGTAATTTCATCCATCTCCCACATGCATACTCAATTGGGTTGTCATGGAAAAGGCTTTTCTCATAAGTTTATATTTCTGCCTTGGATATGTCTCTAAGTTTTTCATAGAAACAATAATCATACCTTCTCACTGCAGCAAAGCAACTTTATGGAAGTACATAATTGGATATAGTTTTTTTCTTCTTCCACTAAATATCTGCTTCTAAAGCAAATAATATTATGCAGGTAGACCTCGATTTACAAAAGGGTTATGTTCTTGAAAACTTTTTGTAAATGGAAGCATAATATCCTGTTGACTTCTATTATATAATGCGAGATACGTTCCTACTGCATAAAGTCTTCCCTCAAATATACTGTTCTTTAGAGCGTGGGAACCATTGCTCAAATTTGAAAATTTTAGCAACCGGAGCGCTAGTAATAAGAACATTCTGATCTGATTTTTTAACAATGGGAATGCTATGGGATTCATTTTGTATCAAGTGGAACAGAATTCCCACACATTTCTGCACAAATTGAGCACTGTTTAGCACTATAACAAGTTTTGACTAGTCCCACTAAGTCGACAAATATATTCGCTCATATGAGAGGCATAAGAGTGGGAGAGAGATCGGATTGCCATCGCACCCACTTTAACCCCAGTGCCAACACACATTATTTAGTAATTAGTGAATTTGATCTTGTTTAGAAATGATATTCTTTTCGATTTATTTTTATAACACTTTTATTTTGTAAACGAGCTTATGTTTCATTCTCTCTGTCCATCTGTGCTAACAATTAAATTAAAATAGCAAGTGCAGGTTAAGAAACAGAATGTTGAAATTTACACAAGGTATGTATTATGTGATCTATGATGCCATTTATTATTATTACTCTGCCAAAGAATTTATTTGGAGAAATCAGTTGGTGGTCTTCAAAATTTTTAAATTAACATTCTGAGCAGATAGCCATAGATAGTAAGTTACGTTTTTCACTATTTGTGTGACTTTTAATGCTGCAGAAGAAATGAAAAATAATCAGTGGACAGCAGGGGATCCCTTCAAGTATCTCAAATTAAAATTCTGACCAAATGGTTATAGATGGAAAGTTAATATTTTTCAAATTAATTATCGATTAAATTACTTTATATCATGTAATTGTATTACTAAGTTTATAAAGAATTTTAAGTTTACAACTATAAATAAACCTCAATAAATAAAACACCTTTTCATATTCCAACAGCAAATGAAGCTCCCATTTTTTGTCACACATTTTAAAAAAATGTATTTCATCAGGAGGCAAATACAGTCAATGATTCATTATTCATTGCTTTTTAAAATTTTGCTCATGATATAAAGCATTTCTATGCTTCATTTTTTAGGAAATAAAGCTTATTTGTAAGCATGTTTCAAAGAAATATGATTTTCATGATTTTTTATCATATGCTATACTATTTAATTTGCAGGTTGATGGGAGATCACCCTAATACATACACATTTACCAAGGCCTTGGCAGAATATGAAGTAAATGCTGTTGCTGATTTATTTCCTGTTGTGATAGTTAGGCCCTCCATGAGTGAGTATTATCCCCATCATAAGGCATTTTGCATTTCATAGAAAATTTACTTGCGTTGATTGCTTTTTCAATGGTTAATTTGCTTAAATCTCTCCCTATACCTATTGCAAATATGTGCTGCTTTAAATTCAGCAGCAATGGAAATATTGCATTGTATATTAAGGGCAATAGCATGGAACTCTACCAACTGAGGCAAAAATATTGAATGCTGCCCCAGTTTATGCCAAATAGATGCAGATCATCAGTGGAATTGCTATAATGCTGCTCCTAGAAAAGTACCATTTGAGGCAAACACTTCTTAAGACCCCTCATGCCACATCCCTTATTATAGTGCAGCTCTAATTCCCCAGAGTTTGAACTTGCATGTATCATGTATTTATATCTTGAAGGGTGATTCTAATACTGTAATCGAGTGTTTTAGGAGCATTTCGCATCCGTGGTACGAACCATTGTTTTTGACTGCAATATTTAAAAGGCCTATTCTCATATATTTCTGCATTCATCACCTCGAAATAAAACAGCATCATTTTAGTGGAGAATATTTTATTTTTCAAATAACGTTTGAAATTGATGGAATAAAGTGATTTGAAGATTCTATGCAGACAGGCATAAGCTGTAATGTTGGGAATAATTTTGAAATGAGAAAAAAGTGAAAAATATTCCCTACATTACAGTATATGATCTTCATATCACTTTATTCCATCAATTTATAGTTTGACTATGTCACCATTTGAGAAGGAGTTTTCTTCAATGTATCTCTTCGAGGACATCCATCAGGGCAGGTTGATACTAGCTTGGCTAGTTCGACCCTAACCAAGAAAATATCCACATTCAGAAACAAGAAACTTGATCTCATATGATAGTTGAGTGATAGAATATCTGCTTGGAAAGTGGAACACCCAGGTTTGATTCCCAGTCATAGCAGACTTTTTTCTCATTTAAAAATAATGCTTGGATAATTTTAAAAAAATTAAAACATTTGGAATCAAACTTGGGCCTATGCCGCAGGAGCCAGGGACATAATCCACTCAGCCATTCCAGTTCTTATCAGCAACCCAACAATGAAGCCTATTAAGTTGCATATGATATTTTTGCATATTTTTTATGCTGATTCTCGGACCCAAGGGTCCATTCACAATAACCCCGAGACATGGGTCATCTTATTTACAATGCAGAATCACTTGGATGTGTTTCATCAAAATCCATGTCCCATAGGTCATAGCCTCTCCTTGTAAGATACATCCTACTTTATGCCTGCACCAATATCCTCCCATGCCTCTTTTTAGCACTTTTTCTTTTCTCCATACATAGTATAGGGGAAAGTATTGTTTTCATGAAAAAAATCAATTTCGAGATTTCAACGGTAATATGTACATTTTGAGGTCCCCTGAACAGATTTTGACCATTTTCTTGATGATGTCCACGTGCATGCATGTGATAAGAATTTTATGGGTGCCATTTTTGATAAAGGGACAAGAGTTGATTAGTTATTAGTAAAAATCGGCCAACCAAAAGTGGGTGTTTACTCGTGTCTTTTCTGTTTTTTTTTCAAATATCTGCTTTAATACTTGATCAATTTAAAATATTACTGAAATAAAAGCTGTTGGTAATTTTGTTTTCTACAACCTTTGTTCGAAACATTTTCCCATATAATCCATTTTTTAAGAGATATTTTAAAAATTATATTTTTAGCTGACATATTATTTATCACCTACTAGTGACTATTGCAAACACTTTATGCTTAGTTACATCTTATTGTTAGTAACATGCCTTTTTATTAATTGTTGGAGCTTTGTAGCTATATCCAATATAAGAAGGCTACTATTTGAGTTTATTTCTGTTCTTTGTGAAGTAATTGAATTTTTCTCGCAGTTCCTTAAGGTATTTATTATCATTTAACCTATGTATTTGTAATTTTTAGAAATATTATAGGTATAGAGAAAGTCAAGTGGTGGTCACATCAGATTTTTAAAAGAAAAAACATGTTTATGTGTTCACTCTGTATCTCTCTCTTGACAATCAAATTTTTTGTTTTAAGAGATATTTGGAAAGTTGTTTTTTAATTACGTAGCTCTTATCAATCCATGAATTTGCAATAATGTGTTTCCCATTTAAAAACAGTGGACTCGTTGCTATGGCAGTTTTATTTCCTATTGTTAAAATTCTGATATTTTTCCCTCTTTTTAGGATTAAACAATATTCTTCGATCTCATTCAACATGGATCTGAATTCTGTATTTAAAAAATATAAACCTCGATCTTTCAGCTAAAGAACTATTCATGTCCTGAGCTCTTATCTTAACTTTAACTATTTTAAAGATGCAAATTTACAATGCCCTGCACCGGTATCATGCTTTTCTTATTAATTAATTAAAGGGGGTAGGATTGAAAGAGAAAAGGGGATTGCAAAAAAGACATTGATTACTCCTAGATATGTGTATCTCTCGTGGCAACTGTTCTATCCTGAAAATTTGGCCCTTCTGCAGTATTTCAGAGATGAACAGAAAAACTGAATACATGAATGACTTTTTTAAAGCACTAAAAATGCAACTTCACCATATTTCTAAATATGCGTTGATTATGTTAGGTTGCTATAATGAATATTAAAAGTTTATCTTCATTATTATTCCTTCTGAAAACCAACTTTTTAAAATCTGAAAGTAAAAGATCATTCTTATTTTTGCTTTTGAAACCTAAATTTATGTAGTAATTCCATTAAAACAGAACATTAATAACAACTATGCTTTTGGTAATAACGTGTCAGGAAGAAATTATTACTAACCAGCAAAAAAATGCCATCTATATATTATTCCTCTATAATATAAAAATCTTGTGTACAAACCTCCTAGGTGTCCCATGCCACATTCTTATCTCGAAGGATTTGAGATCTGAAATTTTGCATGCTGATCGGTCATCCAACCAACTTGAAAATTCAAAAATTTGCTTTTTGAGGGGGGTTTCCTTCAACCCCATTGTTTCATTTATATACCCCATAATGAAAGCACAGGATTCAATGCAGGGCATTCTAAATATGCTTTTTTATGTGTGCGGTCTCTATGTCGACAGACACCACGCTGACAGACACCATGCCGAAAGACACTATGCTGACAGGACACGATGCCGACAGGACACTATGCCAACAGGACACTACGCCAACAGACACTTTGCCGACTGACCAAATAATCCTACTTTAGAGGTTTTAATTATTTCGATGAAGTTTAATTTTTTGACTGGGATTCTAATAGTAGTAATCCACATGTAATATGCCAAGTCATATGCCAATTGTTAATGACAGTTCAATGAGAATTTTAAATAAAATAATGAAATGAATAAGATATATATATATATATATATATATATATATATATATATATATATATATATATATATATATATATATATGATATTGTAATAAAATAGGCACAATAACCTTCAACTAGGAATTTTTATAAAAATTAAGAATATGCAAAGAAAAAAGATGTGAGGGGGACAGTGGGGAGAGAAAGGGGGGCATAATTTATTATAACAAAATATAAGCAATTATGCTATCCATCATCTAAGAATTTTTATAACAATTACGAATATGCAGAGAAAAATGGAAAAAAGAAGAGGAGGTAGACAGATTGACAGATTGATGTGGTCTTTATTTGGGGTGATATTGAGACTAAGAAGTCCCATCTTCCACTTAACCCCTCGTCATGAAACAGAGAGGGGGAGGAATGGGGGAGCATAATATATTGTAGCAAAATTTAAGCAATTTTGATATCTTTTGAAAATTAATAATATTATATTACAAATGTTAGACATAAACTTGACAAAAAAATTTTATTTGAAACAATTTAGAAAAAAGACGGGTTGAATTTATATGAACAATAGGCTTTATCAAAAAAATGAATAGTTAACTAAAATAGCTTAAATGCAACCAGCATTAATCCTTCTTTAAATATTATGGAATCTCAACCAAATTTATTTTTAAAAACATAATTTCCTAGGGTGGATAATCACGAATTATGAGCAATTGCCTTTAAATATGCGAGCCCATCTTCATTTGCGTAATTGGCGACTATAGCCATCGGGTGGTTATTAACAGGATGTTTTTTAGAATAAAAAATTTCCCAAGTTATCAAGAACATTGTGGTAGGCGGCAAAAAACATCCCAGGCTGCCCACTTATACATTTTTGATTGAGAATGACTAAATAAATATAAAGTAATGTTTATCAAGTACATATTTATTTGACCCTTGGCAGGGTAGGATCACTAAAAACAATTCAAAAATTTTATCATAGCATGTAAATGTAAAGTTTTGTGCTGATTTGAGGATTAGTTTTAACGTGTATTTCTGTTAAAATTTCAAATTTTATTTTTCTCAAAAAAATAATACTTCTATACTGTATATCGAAAAGTTAAAATTGGAATTAGGTCAGTTAGAATGAAGTTGTAATATTAGATATGGCTTGGAAAATGGTGTTCTCCTGAGACCCTTTTAAATTTCATATGTCAGTAATGTATGAAATTACATTAGAGCCAAAAGCAAGTTGTAGGCTCTCCCAAAATCAATGCCACCACAAATTAAAATTATGATCATCTTGCTGCAACATTTAAGGGATGCCGGTGGAGTAGTGGTTAGGATGCTGGCTGCTACTTGCCTGCTGCTCAAAAGGGCAACGGTATAAATCCTGCAAAAGTAGGATTTTTTTATGGTCGCCAGGCCCCCTGTTTGTGTGGTTTGAGGAGAATGTGCAAAGTCAGCGTTCTGTCCTTCAGAAGGGATGTTAAGCCATTGACCCCCTTGGTGCTCCTTGTTAAGAGTAAGCTAATGCTGACATCAGGTTTCCCTCCTCTCTTTGTGATCGTGTTCAGTATGGAAGGAGTTATGGCTATAATAATCCAAGAGGTTGATTAGCCAAAAAACACACACTTACTGTTACATTTATTTCTGAGGAAATTTATTACTTTTTTTATTTTATGAAGGAAGTTTTTGTATAAAATATATTTACCCCCATGTATCTAGTAACTGGGGCATGGAAGGAACCAAAACCAGGATGGATCTCATCAATGAATGGACCTGCTGGATTCCTGACTGGTGCAGCTAAAGGAATTTTACGTCGCCTTCCACTGGATCATAACCTAGTTACTGATTACATCCCTGTTGATGCTGTTGTTAGCGAGATGATTGTAGCTGGATGGCATACTGCAACCACCAAGTAAGGCATAGCTTCATACATGTTCACTTGTTCAGGTTACAGTTTAATCCTAATTATATATCCTGTTGAATCTGCTATGTAACACGCAAGGAAAATTACAGGTAATTCTTAAAGCTTCATATCATGATAGAAGTTCAGCAAATTATATATATAAAGTTTTCATTTTTGTGTGCTTGTTAATTTACGTGTGTCACATTGACGCCCCCAGCAGCCTGCGAACTTGGTCCTCAAATTGGTAACAGTCCACTGGGCATCCTTCACCATCTTGTTGCCACCCTCATCACTACCTTTTCTTTTCTTTAAGTTTATATATATATATATATATATATATATATATATATATATATATATATATATATATATATATATATATATTTATTTATTTATATAGGTACTAGTAGAAGGTGCTTGCATACTGCAAGCATTTCATCTCACCTTGAAAGAAATTCATTTTTCAGAGAGATATTTCATCATGGGAAATATTTCTTTGATTCATAAGATTTCTCCTCTGGGCGGATTTTCATTTATTCCTTATGGAACAACAATTTAATAAGCCAATCGCTTATTTTTGCAACTTTAAGAATACTATACTTTTTCCACATTGGGTTAATAATTCCGCAAATTTCTGCCAAATTTCAAATTTGTAGTAAATTTAGAATTGAAATAAGATTTATTAAATTGTTTAAAATTAATTAATTTATAACGGCCACATTAACAATTTCATGAATACACTGAAATGTTCATTTGTTTGCATAGACAGATCTGTAAATAACTTTAATATTTCAGCTCCCTATCTTGCCCCATAGTATCTCAACATTTACCAATTTTTTTTTAATTTAAGAATTTTTAACTGCCAAAGAAATTAAAATATCAAAATTTGTATAATCCCTATTTCGTTTTTTTTACAAATCCTACCTATAAATCAAATTTCAGCTCCGTAGCACATTCGGAAATACATAAACCTTGAAAATTTGTTTAAACAATTGCGCATTTTTAGCGGCCGCATTGTTGGACTTTTTCAAGATTTTCGTTTTCCAAGTCGGTTTTGCATAAAATCCTACCTAAAAAAAATTTCGAATCTCCAGCTCATCCGGAAGTACCTAAACATTAGTATCCTCCTATCATTATATATAGGTGTTCCTTACAGAGGAGGAGGAGGATATAACATACAAGTTGTTGGTGCTTGCATTCTGCAATTTGACCCTGAAAAACATTAATATTCCAGAGAGATATAGCATTATTAGCAATATTTTTTTAATTCAAAATATTTCACCTCTGCCCCAATTTCTATCTTTCCTTATTGAACAATATTTGATTAAAACAATTCCTTAAATTTGCAATTTTAAGAATATTATACTTCATCTAATGTAAGGTGCTAATTCCACTCATTTTTGTAAAATTTGAAGTTGTAGCACATCTAGAAGTGAAATTTAATTGTTTAAATTTCAAAAGTTTAATGCGGCCGCAATAACACTTTGTTGGAGCTTTTCAAATGTTTATTAGTTTAAATGCACTGAGCTCTACTTAACTTTAAAATTTCAGCTTCCTAGCTTGCCCCAAAGTACCTAAATATTTATCTATTAATTTAAATTTTAAGAATTTTTAACAGCCATAGAAATTAAAATATCAAAATTTTTATAATTTTTTCATAAAATCTACCGGTAAAATTTTTTTAGCTTAGTAGCACATTCGATAATACATATACCTCAAAAGTATGTTCAAACAATTGCGAATTTTTAGCGGTCCAATTTTTGACCTTTTTCAAAATTTCCTTTTTTCTACAAAATGATTTCAAAAACTCAAACCTACAGCATATAGTTTTCAAGATAAAAATTATTAAACTTTAATGTTCAAATGGGGTTAAAACAACCCCTACAATTAAAAATTTTAAAATTTTTGATTTTCATAGTTAGTTATGAAAAAAATTCTATAATCTTTCAAAATTTCAGCTTCCTAAACTTATCAAGGTGAGATGAAATGCTTGCAGTATGCAAGCACCTTCTACTAGTATGTTATATCCTCCTCCTCTGTAAGGAATGTCTATATATAATGATATTAGTGTGGGAATGTGAAATGCTACCCCTCTCAAAAGTTGTGTTTTGGTGCACATAGTATGTCGTTTAAATTACAGTAATATGTGACAACAGCATTGAAGTTTCAAAATATTATTTTAAGTAGTATATTTTTTAAATATCTTAATTTTCTATTCAAAGTTTTGATGCTAGGATGCATGGAATCATTTCTCCTGTTCATCCTTTGACACATAAGGACCATTGCAATGATACATCCTTAAATAAAAATAATGATAATAGTAATTTATTGTTTTGCATGGGAGCCATACTCTCTTTACAGTAAACAGTCTAGACATTACATCATGGCAACATTGTTTGGGCTTTGCACATCCCCACTCGATTCCTTTCAAACGATCTATCATGTTGCTGCCTGATCACTGCAGTTGCTTGCATCAGTCCAAGTGAGCAAGTTCACCCAGAAGACAGCAAGAAGATGTGCTACAGTTTTAGCTGTGATTAGTTTGTGAAAATGGCCCCAACACAAAAACAAATCGACTGTCCAATATTAGGAAGTTACCAGGAGATGAATTTGAATACGCTGCCATATTACCAATATTCCATGCATCACTACTATTTCATAATGAATGTAATTGCTGTTGCTGCAAAAGTTGAAGAAATTTGGAAGAGAGCATCTATACCTACTTCTTCTCGTGTTGCCATAACAGAGAGAATCAAGAAGTACCACAATGATATTCAGAAGCTAAAGAAAAGCTTTAAAAGAAATGATGATAATTATAGGAAGAGGCTTGAATGTTACTGCAAGGAAGTGCAGCATCTATTTGACATAGCGGCCTGCAAGTGCACTGATTTAACACGCTGCAAATGCGACTCTGAACGGAAATTACCTGAACAAGAGCGTGCCTACCTTAAGGATCAGATATCTGATAGACCTATGGCAATGAGTGGGATTGATTTTAAAACCACCAGGAAAATTAGAAAATGAACTGCAAGAAAAGAAGAGAAAGAGCTATGACTGCAGTTGCAAAAGAAACGTGCTCGAAAAGAAACCGAAAGTTCTCCAACTGCACAAAATAAATATGTGGATGAGGTTTCCTACTTTCCGATATCTAGTTCTTGGGAAACAGATATTGCCTCTGATTTATCATCAGTTGTCACAAATGTTGACGATCACCGATTTCCACCGACCAAGGAAGGCTATTGTAACTCTTCTCTATCTACTTCTACATCTACTTCACAAGTAAGGATACCACTTCCTATTTTCACAAGAAAGTGTGATAGATGAAATATTAGTGGCAGAACTGCTGCTGATCTTGCTTCTTCCTTCATTCATGATC
This sequence comes from Tanypteryx hageni, assembly GCA_028673005.1. NCBI lineage: Eukaryota > Metazoa > Arthropoda > Insecta > Odonata > Petaluridae > Tanypteryx > Tanypteryx hageni. Next base: position 242,121,795 of record CM054113.1, on the reverse strand, counting down.
CCAGCCAACACCTAGGTCTTCGGAAGGAAATGGTTCCAGTAATTGATAAGGGTAAAGTAAGACGAGAATGCAGAAAGAGCCATGCAGTAACTCAAGAGCAGCAATTTCCAGAAAGTAACAAACTTGGTGCTATATAGTTCGATGGTAGAATAGAAGCCTTGAATATTTGCAAAACAGAAGATGACAAGTCACAACGAAGAAAACGATGGGAGGAGCACATTTATTTAGTGGAAGAACCTGGATCATCTTACATAAGGCACGTCACTCTAATATCTAAGTCTGCAAAGAACATTAGCAGTGGCACAGATGACTTTCTTCAGGAAAAGAACTTTGACTAATCTGAACTAACCTGCATTGGTAGTGATGGAAAACCGACAAACATCGGAGTACATACAGGTGTCATCCGTAGCCTAGAGGAAAAACTACAAAGATCTTTGCAGTGGCTTATATGCATGTGGCATTTCAATGAATTACCTTTCTGTCATATGCTTCATACATTAAATGACAAGACTTCAGGGCCTGTCGGGTTCTCTGGACAATTTGGAAAGAGCCTTTGCACTTGTGAAAACTCCCAGCCCATTAATTTGAGGCAGTTGAATGTGACTTTCCCTCAGTTTACATGGCAAAATTAAGTGCAGATCAAAAAAACTTATTGAAAATTTGTCATGCAGTTTCCCCTGGTATTTTTTCTCAGAGCCTAGCCAACCGGGATCCTGAAAACTTGGTAGCCTCACTGGCTAAAAACTGCAAACAGAATTCTTCGGCTTTCTTTGGCAATGCCTATTCCATCTCAACAGCTACAGATATTAACTACAGGCATGACACGCTTAGTGCATGAGAAGCATTCCGAGACATCTGAGCGCTATCAGAATGTGTGCAAAAAGAACAATTTTTAACAAAGCACTTAAACCAGTTGATTTTTACTCTTCAGATATTTTACTAATTTTATCTTGCAACTTATATAATGATAGGACATTTTTATATATTAATTTTAAGTCAAGAAAATGAGTTATGGTTTTCCTTTAAGTATTTCTCTTCTACGGCATGACTACCTCCTCAGCCCTCCAGGTTGGGTAATTAGTTGGTTGGTTATGGTTTTCCTTTAAGTATTTCTCTTCTATGGCATAACAACCTCCTCAGCCCTCTGGGTTGGGAAGTTTGGTTAGGTGGTATTGGTTTATTCTCACGTTCACTGTGTCCCTCCCCACCTCAGGTTGGGTTGGGTTGGCCTTAATCTTCTGTGATATTACTCGCTGTCTAGGTTGTTTCCTTACATACCTCAAAATGCTTCTTATATTTACGTCTTACTTCTGCTTTTTTGCATTTTCTCCTGGTAGTTCCATCTCTCATTGCTGTCTATCTTTGTCCCAGTTATACAAACATTGCCAAAATTTCTGATGAGATCCATTCTTTGTAATTTGTTATTTTTTGTTTACATCTTTTTAATGGAAATACTATGTAAAAGTTGTAGTTGAATAAGTAAATGAATATTGTGATGCTATCATTTAATAAGGTTATGAAATAGATTGTAGAGCAGTCTATTCTTTCAAGGCAGGAGAGGAAAATTAGTATGTTTGATTGTAGATGGAAATTATCTAGTTTTAATGGATTTTATTCATCTCTATGGTTATATATGAATCTGTTTCTCATAAAGATAGTATCAAATTTAAATGAAAAAAGTTTATGCTGCTTCATTAATAGCTTAATGGTAGGAATATTTACTCATAGTGAGGTCAAGGTTCCATTTCAACATATTCCAGCTGAGTAGCATTCATACCTATATTTATTCAACATACTCAATCATGTTAAATGAAGGATAATCAATGAATTCATAGGGCAAAAATTTTTGTGTCATAGATACTCAAATGTTTATTTCAATGTTATGCTTTTTGGATATGTTATGTTAGCTTTCATTTGTGATATTTGAATTTCCATAAATACTCATGTGAAAAGTTGAAATTAGTAATTGTAACTTAAACAAGAACTCATTTTTATTTATTAAAAATAACGAATCATTTTTTTGCAGGCCTAAAAAAATGCCTATTTATCACTGCACTAGTAGTACTCAGACTCCATTCAGATGGAAGAGAATAGAATCAAGAGTCGACTATTACTTGCACCTTTATCCTCTAAAATCAGCAGTGTGGTATCCATACCTAAAATTCCTCCCTTCCCTCTTTCTATTCCAAGTGTCATCAATATTTGTACACTTCCTTCCTGGATTAATTTTGGATTCACTGACACGCTTATTTGGTGGCCGTCCAATGTAAGTGAAATACATTGTTTTAAGCATACTTGTGCATGCATGCATTATGCACAATATATATATATATACATACTAGTTAATTAATATCATTAGAATGTGATGGAACTTGTAGGTATCGCTTATTTTAAAAATATGGTTTTCTGTAATACATTCACATAACATTTACTCACATTTTGATAATGAAAATTTTATAATTTACAAATTATTTTTAAACAGAAAACTTCTCATGACTACATTCTATTTATTTTAGTTTTATAGCTTTCAGCTGACATGAATAGCATCTTTATGCACTCTGTGCACTCTCTTTGATAATACAGAGTAACATTCAATTCAATGTAGATATTATGTTGCACATGCAAAGATACAGTGTAATATGCAGAAAATTCCTTTTATCCGGCATATTCCAGGTCACAGAGGTGCCAGAATAGATGATGTGCCTGTTGCAGACTTACACCTGTGTTATGTTTAGAAATGACCAATCCAGAATTATTTATAGTTACCGTAAATACCCACGTATAATGCGCACATTTTTTTCGAAATATTTGAGTTAAAAATTAGGATGCGTGTTATACGAGGGTACATAATCTTCCTATTTTCATTTGACCCCATATTTCCACAATTTCGGCAGTAATTACTGCCTGGTTATCCTCATAATTTTATTTATGATTTTTACGAAAAGTAAGATAGATAATAGTTAAAATTTATTAATTAATTCTACAAACATTCATTAATTAGATAGGAAAAGAATGAATTCAATATTTATTCATTTTAAAAGCCAAGAAATACTTCGTCACTGTATCATTCTTCTTCGATGTTGTTATCGGAATCAGCATCTTACGCATGACGTCACCCTACACCGGCGCCCGGCCTGGTGATACGTGATTTATTCTAGATTCTTAGAGTCCGTCGTTAATTATGGTTATTTGCTATCATGTTTACATGCTCCAGAGTGTTCTAATAAGGGTAAAACTGAAGGTCGGGCGAACCCGTCCACCTTAGGCGTGTCAAAAACGTATGTATAAATAGGATTATCGTCATTCCTTCATTTTATTAGCTCAAAGAATGTCATACGCCATACTATGAAATTAATATAATTGGATTTATTGTGTATATATACCTTATAAGTAAACATAGAGTACGTAATGATTGAGATAGCTGACGTTCTTTTAGAACGTTATTCGAAAATTTCATTTCGCACTTTCATTATGTTACCATTACATAATACCAATAATTCGATAATTGCCTTAGAACACATTACACCATTTACTTTATTCTGGAACGGTTACGCTAAAAAAAATCGGTGCGCACTATACGCGGGTATATAGAAAAATAATAGATTTCGAGGCTGAAAACCCCACTACGAGGGTGCGCACTATACCCGGGTATTTACGGTAACACAATCTTTAATTCTTATACACTTATTATGTTATACTTTTTATTTTTTAACTCATTGTGCTCAGAACACAATTTTTCAGTTTTTAACATTTTTACTCATTTGAATGGGTCACACAGCTCTTTAGTAATGCAGAACAAGCATAACTTAATCAACACAACACTTCATTTGCAGATAATAGTTGGCATAAAAAATGATCCACATGGCATGGAATGAATGATTTTTTTGATTGTTGCAAATTTTTGTACTGCCAAAGTAATGAACATAAAATAGATATATAGTATCACATATTAAAGTTGCTAGTGAAAGTCATCAAAGCACATGCTATGCAGATTAAGGTTGTGTTTTTTGCAAGCACATACTGTAATGAGACAAAAAACCTGTGTGTTTTGGAACTCTGACACATCCTTATGAACCTCTCATTCGCCATGCCATTGATGAATTAATTGTTAAAAAAAGTCATTGAATGATTTGGTCACCAAAGGAACATGCGAATCAGAGGGTTTACAACTTACCTGTTTTAACTGCAGTCGTCTGACCTTATTGTTGAGACTCACTCAAGATTGTATGGGGTTCTATGCATGATTAAATTCCTCTAAAGAATTTTGATGTTGTTGGAAGGGCAGGGGTTTTATCAGTACATCTCAAGTTCGCAAAAAATTAGGAATTTGAGACATTGGACACAATAGATGGAATTCAGCAAAAGAAAATTGACATTCCAATGAATAACCTGGTAAAGATTAGTAAGATTAAATTTAGTGGTAACTTGATAAAACATGTTTGACAAAACAAGTTAAACCAACAAAATTAAACAAGGAAACCATGACAGTCAGAAAATAAATCTTAAAATTATTCATGCATGCGTACACATAAGTTTAATAGTACCAAACCCCTTTTTGAATTAATGATTGCTCAATAGGTTAATTGCACTGTAATGTTGCGTAATCTCCAAAAAGGTAGGTCCCAATAGGGCAATGAACAAGTCAAAAAGAGAGGCAAGTAATCGTTAATTAAGAATACAAGTTTTTGGTGCTTGCATACTGTAAGTGCTTAGAAAATCACCGTACACCAAGATCTAAACTCATAAATAAACCAACATGACAGCATTTGCACTATGCAGAGCCTATATAAATAAGACAATAGTTTTCATTTTCCATGAAATTAAGGCATCTACCTGGAATTTATACGAATTTGTACATTCTTTGGCAATCAGCTTTCGTCCAACTTTTCAAATTTCAAGTTTCATGGCTCAGATCATCCTTTTTCAGAAATAACTATAATCATCATAGAGACAATAGCCTATATGTTAAACTAAAATTTATGCATAAATTAGGATATTTTGTGTGTTAGGATTATGGCATCATCATCCATACATATAAAAGTGATTTTCATTTAGTGCGTTTATGTTTAGCATGGCATTTTTCCGGAATGTATCTACCACGTTAAATGAGGATGCCTGTAATGGGTAAATATCTAATTGGCCAAACCAAGTGCTCATGCATGTGATTTCTAATCCCTTTATTTACTTAAATCACTTCAACACACGACTTATCTTCAAGTGAAATACTTTTGCACTCTACCTTACTGCTAGATACCCTAGAACCATTAATTTCACACTTTTTGTAAAAGGTGATAAAATTCACTGAATCACATACTATAGGACAGCAGCTAAGAGAACAACGACTCTCAGCAGATATGATAATATTTGCAATTCTTTGGAAACATCTATGAAGGAAAATTATAGGCTCAATTGGCCATACCATATCACCTACCTCTTTCTGCTCCCAAATTTATGGAGTAGGGTAACTGCCTGCCTTCCTGCAAGGAATCTAATTTTGCAAACATGACTAAGTTATTTTAAACAAGTTCAAAATGGATGTGAAGTGAACCATAGGGTTTTAATGATTAAATAAGGCATCAAAGGTAGCAACAATGTACATCACAGTTTCTCTACTACTAATCCTTGCTTGTAGAGTTTTAGCATTTTACTACTTAAGTATTAATTTATGTGTTTGCTTTCAGTTGTTGATTTCAAATTTCACAAATGCTGTTCTCTGTTATACTTGAGGTGTATTTTTAAGACCATTCAATATTGGCTTTTTTATGTCTAGTTGTCAGCAAGAGTTGTAGTATCTTGCTCTGTATCTACCTCAAACTGTGATTTTGATCAATAATAATTTAATTTACAAAACTTGATGACTAAAAAATGGGTAATTGCAAATAAGAATTGGTTAACTGTTTTTACTTTCTCATTCATTTATTTATTTATTTATTAAAAAATACATTGCAATTAGGCCATCTGGCCAGGTGGCAAAGAAACATAATATATCTATAAAAATAATGATATTTACAATCACAATTTTAAAAAAAATACACTTTCTACAATATCTTTAATATTAAAATTCAATTTTGCACCTGAAGTGTGGATTTTTGGAGTTCATGGAAGGCCTTCATGGCTACCATAGCGGTCATAGGGCCCACGAAGTCCTCACCATACTTCACCCTTCCAAGCAATCCCCTACTTTTGCTGTTGCTAGTGTGAGAAAGAAAGAAAAAGTGTGTCAAGTGAGAGGGAGGTAATGCAATAACAGTTTGTGCTACTACTCCCTTAAATCCAAGATTCAGAAAACCAGCTATTGTTACATTTGGTTTCATTGTGCTAATAATTCAGGAAAACTATAAGAAAACTTGAAATTATTCATTCTTGATTGCACCCCACCTATTGCTAACTTTCATGTATGCCGTAAAAATTAAATAAAAGACAAAGCAATTTTATTGCAAGCCTTATTATAGGTAGTTAGAATATCTGTCTCCCAATTAATGTTTTATGGGTTTGAATGCTACCAAGAATGTGGTCATATATTCTCATCTTCATTATTGTTGATATGCTCTATGTAATATGCCAATAAATGTTTAAAACTTTGAATTTTTGCAAATAGTTAATTGAACTTTTATATAAATTCCTTTTAATACATCATCATCATTATCATTAGTGTTCTGTCTTGTGACAGGTCCTACCAATCTTAGATTGTTTTGATGACTAGAAAATATATATTCTTAGTGTGGTGGTTTTCCATACTGGACACACACACAGAAGGGAGGAAACAAACCCGGTGCTGGCATTAGCCTACTCTTTGTGAAGAGCACCAATGGGCCAACTACTTAACATCCCTTCAAAAGGGCAGAGTCCTGATTTGTGTATTCTCCTCATTTTTGTTGCCTCAGTGCCTCATTCTCTTAGCTCACACACACACAAATAGGGGGCTGGGCGATCTCGGAAAAAATCCTACTTTTGCAGGATTAGTGCCCGCTGCCCCTTTGAGCTGTGGACAAGTAGTAGCCTGTGTCCTAACCACTACTCCACTGGCACCCCCATTTAATACATGAACAACCATTATTGCTCTACTAGAATACAAACACTCTTAAACATGTGCCTACTTTCCCTAATTGGAAATCTGAATGTTTCATTTTCAAGAAGAATAGTTAATTCAATAAACTGAGAAATCAGGAAATCTGGCAACACCTTGGTCTGGATTCTGGATTTGTAAGAGTGCACCTGTAGTCTTACCTTTAAAAAAGTACCATTTTCCCATACCAACATTTTTCTGAGCAAGGGTTATTTTAAATACTGGGTCATCTTCCTTTCGGGTAAATACAGTAACTAGATAGACTACATACTAAAGAGATGGGATTTACTGGTGAGTAAAACACTCAGGTTTTTCTATACTTCTAACATACATCCAAAAATGTCTACTGGTTCTTCTCAAAAATATAGTTAGAATTTGAGCTTGTAGTAATTTATTCACACCCACTATGGTCAACAGTAGATTTACAAATTACACATGACTTGGTGAAGAAAACCTATCTAGAAGTGGCTCGACTGGATACTCTTTGAGTATCCTACTCTTAAATCTATCTGTTAATCTGTTAATGATTTCTTTCAAATATTATACAACTAAACTAATAACCATTATTCTTTCCTCAGATTGATAAAACTTCATACCAGAGTTAATTCCTCTCTGGGACGTCTTAAATTTTTTATTTTTAATGAATGGTTTTTTGACAACCATCAAACCATACAGTTAGCTAAAGAGCTCTCACCAGTAGATGAAAAGCTTTTTGGAGAGATGAACATAGAAAGGCTAAATTGGGAAGCCTACTTTGACAACTTTGTTCGAGGTGTTCGACGCTATAACAACAAAGAAGGACTTGAGACTCTTCCAGCAGCAAGAAGCAAAGACAAGAGGTTTGTTCAATTTTTACTTTCTCTCATTTGAATGAGGTCATCAAAAATTGATGATAAAGAAAAACACACTATTTTCTGGCCTATGAAATGCTTTGACCTATAGGATGCACCTAGATTTTGAGACAAATTTTTCAGAAATAATTTTCAGTTACATACTTTATGGGAATGAAAACAACACTGTAAAATAAATCAATATAATAATGAATTTTATTTGCTGGATAATGTGACTCAGCCCTTAAAATTATGAAACCACAAAAATTGCTGCATTAACTGGGCTAAGCAACTGTAGTCACGTCTTGTAGACATCTATGTGGTAGGGAGTGTGACTGTTGTCGTGCCTTCAAAAATATATTTCTTCCTAAGTAAGCGACAATAGTCAGAGATCTGTTTGTTCTATATAACTCCTTTTACTGTCTGCTGTATTTTTTTGTAACTTGGTGGTTCCACTCTGAAACTGCATAGATGCTTTCCATTTATCCATCTCAATACATTGGCAGTAAGTAGTCTTTGTCAAAAATATTTTTGATTCTCAATCATGAGTAATGTTTTGTAAAATGTACATAATGCAACTGATACATTTATTATAAATTTAAATGTTAAATTTCTCGTAAGATGAAACAAATTATTCTCTTTTGAAATAAAATTTGTTGCACATGTGACCCCATGGACGAATTCGCAGGCGGTTGGTTTGTGACCCCTCATAAAAGTAAAAGCGCTGAGGAATGAACAAAGAATAGAAATGATAGAGCTGCCACTTCCCTAGCATTGCATCAGATTTATTTCTTTCTATAAAGGAACAAGTGAGATGGCACCTGTATGTTATGCTGCATGAAATAATTTTTTAAATATTATCATTTTAGTGAAAATTGAGGAAATGCTTTAAACGAAATAAAAAAACAACCTCAAGTCTCATGTGTGATGTTGGTGTTACACAATGCTTTTTTCAAGTTCTTCCATGGAGTTTCTCAGCGCACGTTATCCAAAAAGAGTAAATTTTTAAGAGAAAATTTTTACACAAAAATATTTTATTAGCAAAAAAATTATGCATCAAAATCCTCATTATTCAAATCAACTTCATTGAAAACATTAACAAATTAATTAAGAGACTCATTTGGCATGTCTTTGCTTTAACCAAACAAAGAATTATTGTGATCATTGTTGATACTTTTTTAAGAGATGATAAAATATTTTTAAATAGATTCATTTTATATTTAAAAGTAATCATGCATAATAATTTTTAAAGAAACAATATAATGGAATCACTCCTTAGTCAATGCTGAACTTTATACAAAAGTGTGCTCAATATATGAGAATTTGAGATCTCATGGAACATGAGCCCAGAGTGTGATGAGTGTTATGAATGAGTGTGCATTATACATGAGTCTTTAGGGTATTTAATGTATGTGTCTATTTAGTAATAAAAGTCTTAATGAAAATGTACTGGTAATCTAACAGTTGATGAAGTCTTGTAACTGCATGTTTTGGAATTCATATTTTTAAAACTATGGGTTCACAGTGGTATTTCTTAACTACAATATATAAATAAAGAACATGGAGTGTTGGAAGAAACCCTTCCTATAGGTTGGAAATGCATTTCTGAAAACTGCAATGTAAATAAAACAACTTATAGCAAACCTATTTTCCCACATACAAAATGGTGAAAGTACATATTCCATTCCTGTCAGACATTTTGTGGCCTATTTGTACTATTTGTATCCCATATAATGTACGCTAATTGAGTACATAAAAAATTGTGCGTTAAAAATAAGCTAAAACATGAAATAAACAAACTCAATGCATATAAATAGCACTCAAATCAGATGGTTTTCAAATTGAAACTACTGCATAATACTGGGACCACATACAGTATCATTCAGCAGTGAATGGATACATTATACAACATCTTATGGGATGGCAAAATTAAATGAAATTATATATAAATAATAGTGAACATGAAATTTAAAATATGACTAAAGGAATTTCAAATTGTAATAACCTTTTATGTACCTGATGAAATTGGAATTTCTGAAATTTCCCTTTTCGCTCTTCACAAATAACATATAGTATATGAAGCAATGCTACTTATAATGAAAAACATTCTTAAATTCATTGGCAACATACAGGTATGCCTCATTTAGCACATGTTCTTTTAGCACGTGATCTTTTAGCAGATGTTTTTAGCACATTTTTTATATAGTGCAGTTGGCATCTTATAGCTAATATTTTAATTATTGAAATTTTTAAATATAATGCTCCTAAATGCTTTGGTCCTTTATTATGATCTCAGCACTTTTCTGACCTTTATTTGTACTTCACTCTTTGTTCAGTGATAGACATTCTACTCTAATTAAAGACAAATTGTTGATAATTATACATTTATTAACTTTATTTGTATTTCACCCATTCATTTTTATTATGTTTTTTACAATGGTTTAGCATAATTCCAAAGTCTTTTGCAGTGACGCTAACATTGGAAATTTTAAAGTTCTTAACATTAGGTACTGCTGAGATGTGCAGGGTTGGGTTCACTTTGGATGGGTTTTTGCTTAAGATTGGGTTAGATTAGGTTCACGACAACTTTAACTTTAGCAATCAGTCATTTGTTATTCTGATGTTATTTTGCTGTTGGTAGCTATGCTATAGTCACATGTCTAAAGCTGTGGCGGCGCCGCTGAATCATAATATCACTCGTATTCCGTTTTTATTTACTTTTGTGCTGGCCAATCATCATCAAAGATCTTCGTAATCATAAAGAATTTTAGGAACATGTCAAGGCAGTACACTATATTGATGTTTTACCAAGTATATACAAGAAATACTTTTGATATTTGGTATATCTCATTTATTTTACAATATGTTTTTTCATAGCAAATGTTACTAGTAAATTGTGATTTTCCATCATAAAGAATTAGTTTTTTGAAGCTGTTGTACACCAATAAGTTCATAATAAATAATTATTTAACCCTCCGTTAGTCGTGCCACTTTTTAAAACACATTTAGTCACGTGGCGTCTATCAGACTCCATTTAATTATTACTTCAGGAAGTGTACAGACTTACAGAGAATGCTTTAAATTGATAATATTTATTCACTACAAAGGTACAAGTAATGTAATTGGTACAAAAATATCTATAATTTTAATGTACAGTAACATATATTGTTAATAGATTTGAGCGCACGTTCCTCTGACATACATTTAAATTTAAAATATAACTGTTACAGTTCATATATTTATATTTTGTCATGCGATTCTTTTTCGCTCACTAATGTAACACCTTTTTCGAGCAGTAGTTTTACTCTGTGTTTCCTTTTCCTCTGTCTCCTTGTGTAATCGTTTAGAGGCGCCAGCACTTGACTCTGGGGTGTTCCTTATCAATTTCAACCTGAGTACTATGTTCTACTGTTCATTTGTTTAATTGTTTTGGTAAACAGGTAATTTGAGACCTTTTTTGTATGTGTTCTGCTACTAACTCTTTTGCAAGGGTTTTAATGAAATATCTTCTCTACCGAAGTTTTTGGGAATCAGTATTATTATTTTCTAGGTAAATAACCTGAGCATTTCTTGCTCCTACATTTAGCATTGCATAAAATATAGTCATAGGCCACCGATTGGTGTTTCTCGAAACAGAGTAGGTCGCACATAATTTATCTACGACATCAACTCCAGATTTCGTAGCATTATAGAATGTCACTATTTCTGGTTTTTTGGCTGTACCTGTTGTTTCGTCGATAGCAGAATCATAATGCATTGATGAAAGTAGGAGGACATTTTTCCTTGCTTTGGGTATGTAAGACATTAAAGTGCAATGCTTTTGAAAACCAAAATGAGATGTAAATGGTTCCCGACCTTGTGCTGATGCAAATGAGGGTGGAAGCTGCCTTTTATTGTTCCTTATTGTACCTACATATGTAAGCCTGTCACTTTTTAGAATGTCTGTAAGTAGCTCGTAACTAGTAAACCAATTATCTGCGGTAATATTACGTCCACTACCACTAATTGGCATGATCAATCTTTTGACAACATCATAAGGACTGTTGCTAACCTGAAATGAACCATCTGGCTGTTTCCCTGCGTATATTTCTAAATTTGCTGTGTAAAAGTTTTTAGCGCCTGCCAGTGAAAATATCTTTATTCCATATTTTCTGGGTTTGGTGGGGATGTATTGCCTAAAACTGCACCTTCCCCTGAATTTTGCCAGCATTTCATCTATAGTTACATATTCCCCCAAGGAATAACTTTCACGGCAGTTCTGAACAAATATACCAAAAGCTTCCCTCACAGGTGCAAGTTTAAAACTTTTCTTTCATTCCTGGTTACTTTGCCATCAAAACGAGTATTTTGTAAAAAGAAATGAAAGGGTTTCTGAGACATTACCAGACGAAAAAATTCAATCCCAGTACTATCAGTATTCCACAAATCACTTGTATTCAGTTTGCTGTTTCTAAGGAAACCAGCCATATAAAGTAGCCCAACGAAAGCTCTAATTTCACTCATATCAGTTAATGTACAATCCCTCTCTCTACTGTATTGTTTTTTAGCAACAATGAACTTATTGGTATTTTCCACGATGAGAACTAGAATATCGTCACTAAAAAAATTACTCCAACACTGTAGAACATTTTTAGCAGTTTTTGCGTTTCCTTTCACTCCTGATTTTTCAGTTAATATATTGTGGGAGCGAGTTCTAACATTTCTAACTGATGCCTCTAATTCCCACTTAGTAATATTATCTCTCCCTAAAACAAAATTTTTACCTGCAACCTCATCTTCTCTGCCACTTTCTTCCTCACTTTCTTGTTCCATGTCTGTGTTCTGAAATTGCTCCTCTATGCAGTCTTCTTTACCTTCATCACTATCATCTGCTTCCAACATTTCTGAATCTGTTGATTCCAATAAAATGCCCTGAACATAATTACGATCCTCCTCTAACATTGGGTTAATTTGGCTTTTTCTTTCCATCTAACAAACCAGAAAATATAAATTAAAAAGAAATAAATAGAATAATAAAAAAGTTCATAAATGAATAAAAATAAAATTAAAAAACAGCTTACCACCAAATAAGCGATGTAACTAACTCAAACTTCACAATGTCAAACTCACTCAGCATCACAATTTCAGATATAGAATGAGTGACCAGGCAGATAAGCTTCGGAAAATGAGCGAAGTCCTTAGCTTTGCACAACTGAGGAGTGCAAAGAAAGGAAAATTGCGTGGCACCCAGACGGACAGAGGAAAAAATATAAAAATTAACACGGAAAACCTTAACAACTAAGTAAAATAAATTTATAATATGCAAAAATAATATCATAAATAATATATGTACCTATATTATAATATAACTTACTATGAAAATTGTGTTATGTGCTTGAAAGTAGTCAGTCGCGCTGCATCTTTCAGACACAGGAAAATCAAAATGGTTTTACGAAAAATCCGTTCGGTAGCAATGTCAGATATAGAATGATTGTCCTGCGAGGCAAAGGCGAAAGATCTGCTTGGAAAAATAAGAGACCTAGTCGGGGAAGTTCTTTGCTTCACAAACAAACACAGACTTAGTGGCTGGCAGATAATGTAGGGGAATGAGATACAACTCGCTCCAACATTGGTAGTCGCCTGGCATCTACTAGACTAAAATAACTGAATTGATACTTTATTAGCCCGTGAAGTCACAATACAAAATACAGAAGAAATAGAAAGCAGATATGCTTCGGAAATAAAGTACATATTAGGAGAAGTTTCGAAAGCAAATTTGAGGAGCAAAAAACAAATCAAATTTACGTGACATCCAGAATATTCAAGGTGTCATAAAGATACAAAGAAGAAAATATAGTAAGTAAATAAATTAACAAATATACTATATATATATATATTTGTTATAAATAAAATAAAATATAATGCATTAAAAATGATTGCAATGGACAGTGCAAAAATAATGATGTAACCCAATCGAATGTAAGTTGTCGCGTGGCGTCTATCAAACTCATAAAATATAAAAATAGTACTATATAACCCGGTGAAGTGACAAAACCCAAAATGGTTTAAATGATGGTCAGATAAGCTTGAAATAATAAGATACGCAAAAGGAGAAGTTCCTAAATATCCAAATCTGCTGTGTGAAAAGAAAATAATATTACATGGTGTCCAGCAGATGCCACGCCACTAACGGAGGGTTAAAAATAATTCTTTTATACCGTATTTACTCGTTTAATACCCGCACGCGTGTAATGCCAACACCCTCATTTTTAGAGCTATAAATCTTGAAAAACTGTAATTCTTTTAATGTCTGCACTTCCTAAATTTTGATATTTTACAGCAATATCGGTTGAATAATATATGTGTGGCCGAGTTTGATGAAATAATTATGCCAACAAGCAAATATTTAAAAAACTACTTCAAAAATGATTTTTTATACTTTTATAACGTACGGAAACATTTAAAATTCACACCCATTGCCATTATATTACACGGAGACAACTCAAAAACATATTTTGGAGTCTAGCTCCTTGATCGCACAGAAATTTTCAATTTTGTGTCATTGCACATTCTCAAGTTATTTCATTTAAAATGAGTAATTTTCACTAATTTTGGAAATTACGCTAATTCAGCCATAATTCACCTAAAAAAGTGCAAATTTTGCATAAATAAACATAAAGCATGCCTTTATTTGTGAAATGACATATAGAGGGCATCCACAGTATTAAACAGTGCCGGTGCGAGTGGCCAATCTTGGCTCACTCCTCTTTTTCTTACTCTGGATCCATTTATGTTAAAACATGACCAAAGCACACTTCATTCATGAAAATTAAGTGTGTCTCAACATGTCCTGAAGGACCTAACTGTACTGGCAGTCCTCATTATCCAATGGCTCACTTTCCTGCATTTCACATATCCGACGCTCCATTATTAGAAACATGTATTGAAACTCGGAATACAGTTCTGCTGAATCCCAGCAACAAGTTATTGCTCAAGTACTCAAAAATATTTAAACAGTTTTCACGTTTATGCTATTTCCATTTAATTTTGAAGATTTAGAACTAATTGACTTCTGTATTTTCTGCACACCTAGTTACACCAAGAAGCAGAGACATGCAATACTTATGAAAACAAACACTATATTGAGTTTGATTTTAAGATCATAATTATTGATGTTGACTTCATAGAAACCTCAATCATGAAAAGAAAATCTATCCCTGATATGGAGAAATAAAGGCTATTGAGAATTTAGTTTGTTTGAGGATTTAATTTGTATAGCGCATCTTGCCTGTCATTTCCTTTTCCAATGCCATTTTAATCAGTGCGATATAGTGATTGGAGAAACTGCTAATTCTTTTTAAAAGATCTGGTTCTTTAAACTATGTATATAGCTAAACTGAAATGCTCTTTAAACTAGCTCTTCCGTGAGCGATATCACTAGTACGATAGTTGTCATCACCCTAGTTTGGGGATTTGGTTTTTAAAGTTGTATTAGCCCTTAACCATGTCTGATAAAAGAAAGTGCAGTGATAGTGATGGTTTTTCTGGTAAGAAAAATGATGTGATTTCTATTCACTGTATTGGTTTTTTTGTTATATAATGGTTATTACAGATTTATTTAAGATATTACATGATTTGGATTGTTATTTTGTGTTATTTTAATGAAAATAGGGTATTTGGTCCTAGTTGTGAACAATGTTCCCTCTAATGTGGCTGACTATCTAAGCAGAAATGAAGGAGTCTGCGTAGCCTTTGTAAATTCACAGCATGAACTGAGCAGCCTTTTATGCAAGAAATTCGCCTAATTTTTAGGAAATGATAAACATGCCTTATAAATATAATATTTTATGCCAAAACTTATTCAAGTTTTCACATTTAATCTCCAACGATGAATGTAGAAATATGTTTACTGCACTGGAAGTCCATCTCTAAAAACTAACTACTCATGGATTATACAGAGGAAAGGACGGAATATTAAAGGGCAAGAAAAATCTTTCAATGGCTATTTCATCTCCTAAATGAGATGTTGAAATCTGCCTATCTGCTCACCTCTTACACTACAGATGTATTATTTCCTATGGAAGAGTATGGAGGACAGGGGTTAGCGATTTGTGAGCTTGACTAACCTAGTGCAAGGCACAGCCAACAATCTGTTTACAAAGTAATCTTTGTAAGTATTCTTTGTAGTCAGCAATTTGATCGCTGACTTAGCCTCAAACACGATCTGAAATATTAGCTTATACCATCCGTGTTTCAAATCGAGAGCTTTTCAATGAATCAACATTCATACGGCTCCTACAGTAAGAAGTAAAACAAATCATACTCTTGTATGCTTTAACCATCTTTTCTTTCTTCCCTCCTCTTGAGTCTTTTACTCTTTCTTGGCCTCCTTTACTTGTTAGGCCATTTAGTCTGGTTTGCTTTGTGGACCTTTCACCCCTGCCCACCCCCACCACGCGGGATTTTGGGCATGACCCCTATGTCACTGTTTTTAGTCTGTGGTGCTTGGAGTACAGTAATCTGTGCATAGGTGTTTAGAAATTTGTGCTCAGATGCGCAGCCACACAGCTTAGAGGAAATATTGGTTGTGAACCTAAGCTCCATTATTACATATAATTGTATGAGAGAATGGGTTTTGTTATCCGACAATTCGTTATTCAACACCAAGTTGAGGAATGCATAGTTTAATTTAAATTGAAATTAAAGCTGTTATGCCACTTTCGGAGCATCATGCAAATGTTTCTGGGTCACTTATAACTAGGGCTAAGATTATGATGACCTTAAAATTACAAAAAAATGACCTGAAAAAGATTACATTTATGACTATAAAATCTTTAAAAATGCCCTAAAATATGGAAAAAATTATCTAAAAGTTCCACTTTAATTTTAATATTATCAAAAACTAATCGAGCAGGAGAGCTAATTTTATTACATGAAGTAAAATATGTAAATATATGTTTTAGTGGCATGAGAGGTACTCACAAAACATTTGAAAAACCTGCTTATACAACATGTTTTTTGCAGTTCGAAGATAGTACAATTAAGGACGTATTTTTTCATAGACATCTTGAAAATAGAACTACTAAAGAATATTCTGCAATGCATCATGCACATTTCTACTGCTATATAAAATCTCTGGATGAAATAGTCAACACACTTACTTTTACTTTGTTTCAAATAATTTTTATTTTAATGCTGAATTACCGTACACAACAAACACCATTTGCAAATTATCAAATACAAAATATTGCCGGTTATCAGCCAGCTGGACCTTGTACATCAAAAAGCTCCTTTTCACTTCTGCTGAAACAACAGGCACATACTTGAAATAAGGGACATCGCTGGGATCTAAGTCTTCTTTGACACCATCAAGAGAAAACTTTTCATCTGACAGAACATCTGCAATTTTACACAGAGTACTTATCCAATATTTTCATCTAACACTC
Source organism: Tanypteryx hageni (assembly GCA_028673005.1). Lineage (NCBI taxonomy): Eukaryota > Metazoa > Arthropoda > Insecta > Odonata > Petaluridae > Tanypteryx > Tanypteryx hageni. The sequence continues at coordinate 242,104,474 of CM054113.1, read as the reverse complement.
TTTTCATTTTTTCTGACAGTTTTTCCAACTTCACCTTCCACATGATCTAAGTCACTTACAACATTTTTCATCAGTTTTAACTGTTCAACCAGTTTGGCACCACACTTTTCTAGAGATGTAATAGCAACAGCAAGGAATCCAAAATTTGATTTAATATAGGACAGCTTTCCTTGAATGTCTGGATCAGAAAGTAACACCTGAGAAATTCTTATTTAGGCTGCATCATTACTGTCAAATGAGTAGATGATCTTTTGCACTTGGATGACGTTCTCACAATAGTAGTTGCAGGCTTTCAACCAGGTTCCCCACCAAGTTAGAACTGAAGCAGGTGGCAGAGGTACTTCATGGGCTTCATTCTTGAATACTATAACATGAGCAGGTGCTTTCAGGGATACTTGACTCACATTTCCAATCAGTTGGTTAACATCCAGAAAATTTCTCCTCTCTTCTTCTGCAATTCTGTGACAAGAATGTGCAAGGTAGGTTACATGCACCATTTTCGAGTAGAGAGCTCTCAGAGAACTTGCTGCTTTTATCATGTATGGTGCTGCATCTGTGAGAAATGAGCATGTTGCCGTGTTGTACACCACCAGGCCATAACATGTTAATTGATCTATCAAACAGTTTGCTTATGGTAGAATAATTCACTTTTTCTAAAGCTTTGCAACTCAAAAGGAATGTTTCACCAGAGTTTTCTTCACCCATTGCCCCAACAAGTATGTTGGTGTCATAGTGGCCAAGGGAATCAGTCGTTTCATCTATGGAAACCCAGATTTTCTTCTCTTTTAGTTTATTCCTGATTTCACTGATAGTATTATAGTAACACCATTTAACATAGTTCTTTCTTAGTGTCGATTCATCTGGCATCAATTTTCCTGTGTATTTCTCCATAAACTCGTGGAGGTTTACATTGTTCAGTTTGATTAGGGGGATGTTTGCTGAAACAAACACTTCGCACATTTCTACATAAAACAGTGAGTGATTTGAGGATGCATTGCTTTGTCCAAGGAGCATCTGCTGCAACTTTTTTCTTTTCCAATTCTTTCAAGACTGCGCTTGTGTTTCTCTCTATTTACATATTGCTCAACAGTGAATTTCTTCTCAGCTGCATCTTTCACATCACAAATTTTGCAGTAGAGTATACTTCCATCAGTACAAAACACTCTTTCTCCATACTCTGAAACGAAACCTCTCAATTTATCAGGGACACTGCTTTTAACTTTAGGCATGTTGAAAAACGCTACTACTTTTGGACCAGCCAAAACATATCTACTACCACCACAATTTAATTCCAGTTTCAGTAGATGCAAACAGACTGGCAAGTGGGAGTGGAAACCAGTTTGGATGAGTCTATATTACCTTTCGCCAGGGAAGTCTGCTGTGAGGGAGCTAGCCATAGATGTAGGAAGGTTTTGTGTGTTTTGGTCCTTCACAGACCAATTCCACTGTCCAGGACTGCCTGTTAGCGGGGGAATGTAGTGGTGGGGATGGCAGTGGTAGGGGTGACAGTGGTGGAGGCAGTGAGATAAGAATGTGGCAGCGAACTACAGTGAATCGCCTCACTCACTCTCGTTGTTCTCCGTCGTCACTACTTGGCCCCCTTAATTCTTGCACTTCTTTCATGTAAACCAACACTTGGGCACATATCCGTCTTCTTAGTTTTCTGCTTGCTATTATGGAGTAGACCAAAGATCTTTTAACGGAATGCATATAGTAGTCATGTGTGTGTAGTATCTATCTGAATGCATAGTATCCAACACGAGGCAATTTCAAATTTACTTACTTTCTTAAAATGCATTATAATTTCGAAAAAATGTCGAAAATAGAAATTTCTGTACAAAAATGTTCAAAAAATGACCAAAAATTCACAAAAATGCACTTAGGTAGAAAAAAGGATAAAAAATGCAGTCATCAAAATCCTAGCCCTACTTATTACTCTTCACTAACAACTTAAGTACTAAAGAATTTAGTCCATATGCAATATCAACCTTTAGCATGTATTCCTTAGGTAAAAATTGTTCCACTATTGGCATACATTTCAGGAATGCTTTGCTCTAAAATTATGAGATATTCCTATTCTCGCAGAAATGTCAGCTGAGGAGAAAAAGAAAATGTTATTTCATTAATAAATTGATTATATTTTAATCAATTAAAATTTATTATATTCTGTATTTATGCTCCAAATATATCTAATATATTATAAACACTTTGTCCCTGCTTGCATCCCTGCATCTAAAGCCTTGAGTGATGTCACCTTCCAGCATGAACACAAATAAACCAAGAACAGTCGGTTATTATTATTTTATTGGACAGTTTAAAGCAAATTACTATATTGATAATGTTTGTAATTACTTTCTTTTGATAATTAAGCATGATCTTTGATGTGTATCCAGTGCATTTATTGTGATTACTTGATGGTAAATAAACAACAGAACATACGATTTGCTGTACCATCAGAAATAGTGAACAAAACAAAAACTGTTGTGTACTGGTAAGAGTTAGTCTAAATCATGTAGGTCTATGTTTTTGGTTATGAAAATGGTGTGAGCTATATGGTTATTTTGAGAGGGGCAATAAAAGTGGTTCAACTAATATCACACTGTGTAAGAATTTTTTGTCATAGGAACTATTGCATTGGGTCACTTCACCCAAAGTTTCCTAAATGTTTGCAGGAAGTACTACAACGGGCCCCTAGTAATGTACTATAAATAAATGTCTACTACCAACAATATTGATGTTAAATTAAAATTAACTCCTTAACTGTAAAATTTTACGGTTAAGGAGTTAATTTTAATTTAACATCAACTTTCACCATAGTCTCCATCTTTACTTATTTACCAATGAAATGTTATCTTTTGTAGTAAAATTAGCGAATAAAGTCCTAGAATGCATATCATATTCTAAAACTAATAAAATATTTTGGAGAAGATAGTCATTTTTTAATATGCTATGTGCATTTTTAGACCTTAATGTGGTGTTTTTTAATTTACTAAATTAATTCAGCAGTACATTGATATGTTTCAGGCTCTATCTATATCACATACTTCTACAAGGTGCATTGTATCTGCTGTTTTGGTGGTTGACAGCTAAGCTCCTGGGAACAACTATGATTGCTGCTATTTGGGTGCTGCCCTGTATTTGTGCACTCTTTTCACTCTTATAATCTAGTGGAATGACTTGAAGAACTTGAATGGGATGAATAATTCTCTGAGAAAATAATACTGTTGTTTTATGATAATTAATGCTGTTTCATATTAAACATGTTGATTCAGTTGGATGGAATGTGTATTTAGTTTGAAATTGAGCTTTACTTAGATGGTTAATTATGAGATCTTTCCCAGTTATTTTGAAATATCAATTTAATTTTTTAAATGTTTCATAATATCCCTCATGTCAAAACTAAGCTATTTGATCAGTGCAAATTGCTGCTACACTTAAAAATAATAATCTTCACCATTAAAATATGTAATCAGATCCTGATTTATTGTCCCCTATTCAGTGCCATCCCCCACACAATGCCCATTAATGATTGTGAGCAGAACTTCCATCTTATGATTACATAGAGCCAGTATATACCTTGATTTGCCACCATTCTTGCTAAATCAAGGTCTGATTGTAGTACAAATTAATATAAAAATTTCTCATTGAGTGATAAATTGTGTTAAGAGTTCTTTGATTCTCGACTTTTAGACTTGATTATAAAAAAGACAATTTAAAAAATACTGCCATTCCATGACGAAAAATCACAGCAAAGATTTATTACAGGTAACACTCCTTAAACAAAAACTGATAAATTTAGAGATCACACTAAAAACAAAGATAACAATGATTATAAAAACAAAATGTGGAAAATAGAAACAAAGAGCACAATCACTCAGGTTCAAAAGAAAATCTTAGTTGGAGACTTAGTGTCTCAAACACGTAGTGCACTGCTTAATAAAAGAGGATTGCATGTCCCTGTAGAAGCCAGGGAAACACACAAACCATCTGGCCTTTCCCCTCGAATAAATTTACACAATAATTCTTCCTCATATTGAATATTATGCATCTCTTCTGCAGATCTGATATAAAACTCATCTTCTGTTCTCTCTATGCTTTAAATTAGATTTTTCTTAAATAAAATAGTCTGACCAATGAAATTTCAAAATTTACTTAGCAATATTTTATATATTTATTCACTGAATACTGTTAATGCAATCACTACCACTATCATCATAATCACTCAAGTCAGTCTCTTAATCATCAAAAATAGCTATTATTTTGTCACTCAAACAAAAGGAAACAAATTGTACAGAGTTCCAAGCAATGGCATTGAAAGATGAATTTTGAAGGAACACCAGATAGGAAAAACTCAGATAGATTTTTAAGATTCGATGGAAAAACTAGACTGAAGGAACAAACACTAAAAGCCTGGCTGGGCAGCAATTGTAAAAATCCCTTATTCAACAAAATTCAAAAATTTCCCAAGTGGATTTTGTAGAAATAAAAAAGTTGTAGAAATAGATAAAATATGATCGGCATTTTTGGAATCAAATATTTTTATATCTTGCAAGTAAAATTCCAAAAATATAATAATTTAAAAAAATAACATTTTGCACTAAAAAGTTAAAAATAAATTTTGATTTACTATACTTGATTTAAAAATTTTTAAATTTTTTTATGATTTTCAACATAATTACATCATTAAACTAACATATTTCATAAAATTGTAAACATTTTAAAGGCATTTGTTGCTCTCGCAACATACAAGCAGAAATGGCTTTCAGCGCTCAGTATTCAAGGTCTCGGGCTCAAATTTTCTAATAAATCTGAGTATTTTTTGTGTCTATCATCATTCCCATTTTCCTTTCATAATTAACATTTTCTTGTTGTTTGTGAGTGTTTCATTTGCAATGAAAGGGTGTTTCTCAACCTTTTTGATAATATCTATGCCCCACCTAAGCTATAGTAAGTTATCCGTAGCCCACATAAACTATGAGAAAGCTTCTGCAGCCGACATCAATAGGTGTAAATATAGGCAGCAGAAGATTCTATATTATTGACTAAAAGTAGAAGGTTATTTAAAGCATAAAGCCATTTATTAAAATTTTCATTAGTTACATATTTTCTGCTTTTTCCAAAATATAAAGTTTTCATTACACTTTTGTGAGTTAATGTTGTAAACCAGTCTTAAATTTCTCATGACCCATTACAGATGCTATTGCAACTCACTGGTTAAGAATCACTGATCTATACTACAGCTGTTCAATTGTAATTTATATTCAGTTGCGAATTGAGACAATTAATACTTATCTACCAGGAATACAACAGCTACAATATGGGAAATATGATAAAAATTAGTATTGATTCTATGAATGTACAGTCTAGAACCTTTCATCTGGCAAGCTTGGGATTTAGGAATAGCCAGTTATCTATCTACTCATAAACAGTGCTCGGAATGAACTGGAACATGCCGGAACACACGTGAACTATGTTCTGGTTCGTCACATGCATTGGTAGAATTATTCCATTTAGTTAAACATTTAGTAATATTAGTGTGTTAACTTCATTTAACAAAAGTATTATAAAATATTTTATTTTCACTTTTTTCATCATAGTAAGTAATAAATTCAAATTTTGTTCAATCATAAATATTCTATCAGTTATTTTGCACCCTCTGTTTTCGGTTACACTACCAGGTCAAGCATTCCTTTTCATAATATTTTGTATTTCAAGCACTTCTATATACTATATCTGTACTGTATAATAATGAAAATACTACAGTAATCAGGTACTTACCAGTATAAATACTTTTTTAAATAACTAAATAAATATTGTAAAGGTAATCCATGCCCTATTATTGGTCTTAAAATGCATAGGGAAAATCTTGAATCCATTAAAGCACCTCAACTTCAGATTTTTATACATTTTATGGGTCAGAATAGGTAAGGAGATATTTAACATTAGTAAAATAAGGACAAACAAGGCACTGAAAAAATGAATGCTTGGAGCACCAGAGTGCATCCAGCACGTGGTGGTGAGCAAGATAATTACTAGCAAGATACCAAATTTTAATCTTTTTCTCCTAACAAATTTTGGAAGAATGCATTAGTTTTTAAAATAGAGGTTAACTGTATTTCTGGATAAGTGGAATCCAGATAAAAGGTTTTATACTGTACTTAACAATTTATTTTGTGTAAATTTAAATTATTCCATGTGGTCCATACAAATGTATCTAAAGTATTACTTTTATTTACTAAATATCAGTTCTTAATTTTTGTTCTTTTTCAGTTGTAATTTTTTTAAGTTGGTCTTTTAGAAGTAAATCAGAATAAACATATAGCCAAAAAATTTGTGATATGATTTTCTATATTTCTAATGGTAAATTAATAATTGGAATTTATAATCTGTATTATCTGGTGTAGAGAAAAAAGTATTTTAATAAAAAATTCGTCTTAATTAATTTTGTCATTCAAAATTAATATAATAGATCAATTACCAAATCCTCTATGGTAGTGGTTCCCAGCCTTTTTATCCTGCGACCATAAACTGACCAACAATAGGACTTCGCGACTTGTACTTATAATTGAGCAAATATACTATATAGATGAATCAGAGAAAAAGCTGTAAACTGCTATTGTAATGCTACTGCACCACAATTTTGATGTGTGCAGAGGGAAATTATTTGGTCGCTCTTGTAATACCGCCTTTCCCAATCCATTTTTGAACATAATTTGCAAAAGTTTTGAATGGCCAGGGTGACTTGCATTGTCTGCTGATAAAGGCAGTGTTCTAATAATGTATAGTTACAAACTGACTGTTGGGAACGTTTTCTTCTGATGACCCTCCACGACCTTACTGAAGACCTTCCATGACCCTGATTTGGGTCACGAACCAAGGTTGAGAACCACTGCTCTACGGGAATTCAATTTCTACACACCATCTAGGAAGAGAGTTGGTCACACTGCTTATTACTTCTCAGCATTAAGCCGTTCTCAGGGAATTCAATCATTAACACTTTCAATGCAGCATTACTGGAATTTCCGTCATGAGGGACCCTATCCCGTGACGCATGACTGGAATTCTCATCATTTTGCTACATCTGGTTCTAACAGTTCGGGTGGGGGACCCTCATGCCTTAGCGTCCTTTCTCTTGCCAATAACCCTCAGTTTGGTTCCCACTTCCGTTTGGGTAAGTTCAGTTTCACAGCGATTTTTTTCATCTGATATACATTTAATTGTGTTTGTGGTTAGTACTCACTCATAATCATGTAATCATATTAAATCACTGAATCGTGATGTTTTATTATGTGTTTGATCACTTTCTTCATATTTACGGGTTTATTCATGTATTTATCAGAGAAACCAAATTCTGTTATAGCGAAAAAAAAAAGATTTTCTGAAAAATATCGAAAGTTTTCTGCAAAACGTTCTTTTCATACTTTAATTGTTTATTAAGCATCTAATATGTTTATAAGCACTTATTTTTATTGTATAGTATATATAAGAAATGCTTTTGATATTTTGTATATCTCAGTTATTTTATAATACGTTTTTTCATCGCAAATGTTATTAGAAAATTGTGATTTTCCATCATAAAGAATTAGTTTCTTGAAGCTGTTGTACACCAATAAGTTCATAATAAATAATTATTTAAAAATAATTGTCATATACCGTATTTACTCGTTTAATACCCGCACGCGTGTAATGCCAACACCCTCATTTTTAGAGCTATAAATCTTGAAAAACTGTAATTCTTTTAATGTCTGCACTTCCTAAATTTTGATATTTTACAGCAATATCGGTTGAATAATATATGTGTGGCCGAGTTTGATGAAATAATTATGCCAACAAGCAAATATTTAAAAAACTACTTCAAAAATGATTTTTTATACTTTTATAACGTACGGAAACATTTAAAATTCACACCCATTGCCATTATATTACACGGAGACAACTCAAAAACATATTTTGGAGTCTAGCTCCTTGATTGCACAGAAATTTTCAATTTTGTGTCATTGCACATTCTCAAGTTATTTCATTTAAAATGAGTAATTTTCACTAATTTTGGAAATTACGCTAATTCAGCCATAATTCACCTAAAAAAGAGCAAATTTTGCATAAATAAACATAAACGGTTAATGCTCAAAATAAATCCCTGTGTCTTATCCCTCAGAGATCTCACAATGCCAAAAATAAACCAGCCACTAGACGCAATGCGACCGATTACATAGAAGCGTTTCTCACGTTTCTGTGGATAAAATGTGTCACTTTACAGCTTTCAGAAGGCACAAACGAACCACTCGAACAGCTATTTGGTGACACATTTTCCATCGAAAGATTGTGTTCTTTGCTTTTATACAGAGTAATTAAAGTTTGTACATATATTCTTTTAGGATTGCGTAACGTAAATGGAAACCAAAAAAATTTGCTTACGGTCAAATGTGATTTGAGCATGTCACGAATTAAAAAAACAATCTAACAGAATTCATTTGTATTTAATGAAAAATATATGCAATTTAGTTGTTTATTTCTCTTGCATCGCCTTTTATGTGGGGATAAATGATACTCTTCTATTTACATAGAAATTCACCTGATTTAGGTTTACCACTGACAGCTGGCAAGGAATTTTTAAAAAATGCCTGATAAATATCATGCTTATTAGATTATTCTACAGATTTAAAAAATACCTTGGTTATAAATTGAGGAAATAAAATGCACGGCATATTGCACCTACCGAAGAAAACACATACTTATCTCACGCCAGACGCAGTGTTAGCAGGCGTTTCAGTGGCAGCCTACCCTCAAATGATGAAGGGGCAAATATCAAGTAATTTCCGCACCCCCTTTTTTGATAGGAACTTGTGGGGGAAAAAGTGCAGGTATTACACGAGTAAATACGGTATCTCATTTTCTTGACTTAAAATTAATATATAAAAATGTCCTATCATTATATAAGTTTCAAGATAAGATTAGTAAAATTTCTGAAGAGTAAAAATTAACTGGGTTAAGTGCTATGTTAAAAACTGTTCTTTTAGCGCAAATTCTGATAGCGCACATATGTATCGGAATGACTCTCATGCGCTAAACGAGGCGTGCACTCCTGAACCCTATTCATCAAGGGTGAATCGAGTCGAACGCGTGCTGACAAGAGCGCTTGAGGTCAAAAGAAGCATTGGATTCGGCCACTTATTTGTCAAATAGTAATTACCCGTAAAGAGGCTGTTCTCAAGAAAAATATTTTTGAGAAAAGAATAATGAGCGATAGAAGGAAGACGTATTATTGCCGTTAAGAAGTATATTAGAGAACAGTTAAATAAACATTTTGAAGTGGAGTTGCCTAGTAATTTATTAAAATTTGACTGAAAAAGATTGTAAAGATTTTTAGTTTAAAGCGTTTTTCTTCAGAAAGGTCATTAAATAGTTGCGTTGATAATAGACAAAGCATTACCGTTAACGTTATGGTAACAGAAATCGACTATTAATATACTGGATTATTATGATTTAATCGACACTTTTTCTAATTTAAAAACTCGCAGAGTATATATTTTTTAAGTTTCTCTATTTGCTCTTTTAAAACGCTCTTCACACGCTAAGCGAAGTGTTTAAGGCCTTCCACGCAGCGGTCACAGTTTCAAATCCCGCTGACGTCAGATTTTTCAACCTGGGATCGTCCCGTTCCCTAATTGTGTGATTTGAGGAGACCGCGCAAGTCTTTCTTAAGGGACGTTAAGCGGTTGGCCCCCTTTGTGCTCTTCGTTAAGAGAAGACCAATGCCGGCACCAGGTTTCCCTCCTCCCTTTTGTGTTCGTTGTGGAAGGAGTAATAGCCATAATTAATAATGCAGGAGGCCACAAATACATACCAACCAACAAGCTAAGCGATATTAGCGGTACGCCTTTTAGTTGCATCTGTCGTGTCTGTCGTGACTTTGACCCCTTGAGCCGCTTGACGCTTTTTGATTTGATTAACTATTAGAGGTCCTTTTTAAAATTTATCGCCATATTGTGATTTTGAACTGCGTTCGTCAATAATAGCCTCCACTTAATAGAACCAATGAGAGAGGAGAAGAGGAATAGGAACTCCGATGCCCACAACTTAGTTTTTCGTCTATTTCTCTGAAATAAAATTACAAAATTTTTGGAAGAAAATTGCATCATGATCAGACTTCTTATAAGCAAGCAGATATAACTTTCAATCTTTTTTCACATATTCCTACTTTGAACAATTATTTTTGGCAATGGCTTCATGCTATGGCAAACGGGTGGCCGAAATTACATTTGTCAACTGTGAAGTATCAGACGACTCGGAGTACAACGTTCTTGTTGTTCATTTGTTATTATTTCTGTATGTATATTTGAGAGAAGTTGCATGAATCTGAGCATACAAATACAGTGATGATGTGAAAAAAGTTCATTCATGAATATATCTGTCATTATAGAATGTAAAGAGAATACAACGTCAGGTTAATTACAAAAATTGTATATTTATATTCCTATGATATCTGTAAATATATTACAATATCTATAAAACATTATGATGATTTTATTATATCTTAGATACATAGTGAGGCTTCCCCCTTGGGACTCCAAGAAAGTTAAAATAGCTTGGTTAAAAACTGAAATAGAGATAGGGCTATATTGCAAATGACTGTATGAATAGGGGTCATGCATTCCTCAGAACGTTTAGAATTACTGCACAACACTAGCAATTTCTCCATTTTTTCTAACAAATTACTACATGCTAGTGAGAGATTTTTTCGCATGTATTACACTGACTGATTCAATATTACTTATTATTTTGTATATAATATATTCTCTATAGATGTATGAGAAGGGAGTGTCTATAAGGAAATATATTCTCTATAGATGCATGGGAAGGGAGAGATTGAGGAAATATATTCTCTAGAGATATATAGCAAGGGAGAGATTATGAGGAAATGTATTCACTATAGATGTGTAGGAAGGGAGAGATTATGAGGAAATATATTCTCTAGTAGTGTTGCATCGTTCGGGAAGGGTTAGTTCCAACGGAACGGATCCAGCACCGGAACCAGCCGGAACGAATCCACGGCCTTGAAAAATCTCGTTCCTCGGACTCAGAGGATTTCGTTCCGGATTCAATGGTTCCTCGGACTCCACTCGGATTCGGAATTTCGTTCCTCGGACTCAATTATTTCTCTTAAACTAAAAGCCGTTAGCCCGGAATTCCGAAAAATTATTCTTATGTTGACCTAAACTCTCCACTGATAGAAGATGAACCGAGTCTGTGAGTTACAGTCCGTAGCCTCTCCTTGTTAGAGAATGTCGTTTTGGGGTTGAATGAACGAAATTAGACATGCGCAGAAGTGTATTTCTTACCGGAGTGATGTGTCTCTGTTCTTTTCGCAGCGCAATAAAATGTTTTTTTAAATTGTTTATTGGGATTGAAAGATTCGACTTCTGTACTTCAAAATGATTGTGAATAAACACAACATAATTCGTAATAATTTTATAATACTTTGTTTCGGAGGAAAAATATATCGTCAAAGATTTTTACACCTCTTCCTCAAAAATTATTTAATTTTTTAATTTTAATAATATTATTTATAATTTACTAACAATTAATTTTAATTTTAAAAATTTTTAAATTCTTTTACCAGAGGTTTTTACCATTTAAACGTGAGAGAGAGAAATATACGAGGGATATCAGCGACGAAAAGGATTGCTTTCGCCTTGCTGGAAACAGTAATTTTTCTGCTTCACACCAATAAATGGAGCTCAAAAGAAGTGGAATTTGGAAGGTTTTCGGAAAGTTCTTCAGAATGAAACTAAACGTTATCTAGTTTAATTTAGTTACATAGCAATTACCCATTTAATTTAGATTACTTAGTTGATTTTTTAAAGTTCGTTCGGAAATTTCTGGGGGTTCTGATACCAAGGTCCCCCCTCACCGTACGCCCATGTCGTGTAGTATCACAGGAAATAGTACATTGAATCAAGTTCGTACGTGCACCAATGGAACGAAAGGAACGAATCCTTCTTATCGTTCCGCAGCCTGGAAGATACGAAAAGGAACGAATCCACAAAAAGAACGACAATGCCCATCACTACTAACTTGGTCCCAACAGTTCCAAGTGTTCCAACGGTCCAGAGAGGGGAATGGAATGAATGGGAAGGAGAATCTATAAAGGGGAAGTGGCGAACTGTGGCTTCTAAAAACCCTTATTCAATGCCGAGACAAACTGTGTAGTAGAAGGAGATGCAGGCACTGTTTATCTGATGTATCACATCTCTTACTCTTGAGATATTTTTTTTCTTTGCGTCAACACATGAGAGCTACATGGAAAGGGAGAAGGAAGGGTCTTTGTGTCTGGCCTTGGTTCAGCATTTCTTTAGAACAATTTAATGAGAATGAGAGAGAAACACTTATCTAACACCATTGCACAAACAAGCCCATTCAAAGATATTTACAATGCTACCCGTTATCGGCCGATACTTGGTTTGATGGTGTTACCGCTGTCACCAGCTTCACCAGCTCATAGTAAATGCAATGAAAAAGTCACCGGTGACTCAAGTAACAGGTGCAAGTCACAGGTAGTTGTTTGTCACTGGAACAGTTTGTCACTGTGACAGAAAAAAGTCACACTCCACAAATATATTGATGACGCACGTCCCACTCTGGCTATGTAGTATTCGAGTTTTCGAGTTCTTCCTCGCTTTACTTCCTCGCTTACGCTCATGTCTAATTGGCAGCCGAGGCATGGTTAAATGGCCGTTTGCTTTCTTCTGCCAAGTCTTTTTGTAACCCTTAAGTCGCAAGAAAAGGTTAAATAATAGGCTACAGGTATTATTAAAATTTTGTTTTTGTGGAAATAGTACGAAGTTGTCAACAATTAACGCGTTTAATTTAATTTTAACACAACCATATCCATTATAGAGTTACACAAATTGACGGCCCCTTTTGTGGATTTCATGATGTTTAATTTCTTTCATTTGTATTTCCACGTGTTCCGAGAAGGGTGGATTATTCTCATACATTATTCTTCTAGCAGTTTACCAGTGATTTAATATTGCAGTTAAATTTCCTGGTTACACAACTACCTACTGCCTTAATTTACGATAAAGCGAGCGCTGGCCGTATATCTTAAACTGATTTTCTGTTACAAGAGTTGCATTATTTTGTTAAATAGACAGTATAATTCAAAAATCTGATCTGGCCACCACATGACTTTCTCCATATCTATAATATTTCTAATAATTCCAAATAGGTTACATAATAATAAATATTTTAAGAAACTGCGAAAAATTTTTAGACTTGACAAAGAACAGAAATAAACTCAAACCATAGCCATCTGATATTGTATATAGCCACAAAGCTCCAAAAATTAAGAAAAAAATGAGCGTTACTAAGACGTAAATAAGCGTCAATTGTTAACAATAGTCGTCGGTAGGTGGCGTGGTCGAGGCAGCTAAAAATATAAGATATCTCTTCAAAAATGCATTATATGTGAAAATGTTTCAGACAAAGATTTTAGAAAATTGTAGAAAATTAAATCCTACAACTTTTATCCCCGTATATTTTTACATTTATCAAATATTAAAACAAATATTTCAAAATAACTGATAGGTGACAAGAGTAAACACCCAATTCCTGTTGACCGATTTTTATCAAAAACTAATCAGTTCTTCTGACATTTATAAAAATTTTAAATATATAATTTCGCATTGACGTGATTAATAGTTTTTGAGTTAGAAGCCCCACAATAAAGCTAACACTTACACACAAACATCATCGAGAAAATGGTTAAAACGTGTTTAGGGTAACTCAAAACGTGTATTTCCGTTGAAATCTCGAAGTCGATTATTTTCACGAAAACAATACTTTCCCCTACCTAAACTTCGTATGGAGAAAGTAAAAAATGATGTGCACTACAATACAATAGGTCTACCGCGATCAAAAGAACATTTTGGGTGTACAGTGGGTGTGGCCTAATCCTTTATTCAACTTGGAACCCTCCCCTCTCGCCCTTCTTTACCGCACGGGCTATCGCTGTATCGGTCCTTTTCTAACTACACTGTTGCTAAATAGTTGCAAAACTTCGTCTAGGCAGCAACTGTAAATAGTGAAAACTGACGACCTAAGGAGGAGAAGGACGGGCTAGTAGAGCGGTGGGGGAAGTCAAGATGACCGAGGGAACTTCCCCTCCGTGACGTCCATGCGCGGCACACCTATAGGCCAGTGGATCTTAACCTGGGGTGCGAGGCACTGTTTCTAGGAGTACGAGGTGTTGATATAGAGATTTTAAAAAAATTAATTTAAATAGAAACAAAATAAACTATGCAACAAAACATTTTGGAGAAATATCATTTAATTTGTCACAGCCTTTGAATAAACGCAAGTCATTATAAATGAGACATATGTTCATGTATTCGAAAGAAACATTTGCGTATGAGCGCGCAGCTTATAGGTTTATAACCTTGAAGGACGCCAACCATCTGCTATCCCCACCCTGCTGCGAAGCACTCGCCTGCTAGAAATCGGTGTTTCTGCATTAGTGACACTGTTTAAAGATTTTGTAATCATTACAATGTAATGCAAACCATTACAATGTAGTAGTTGACATTGCGAGGTGTTCTGAACCTTCTCAACTTTGCTGAAGTTTACATTGGCAGTTTCTTTGTTTCTTCTGCCCTAGTTGAGCTGTATACAAATACAATACTATTATTATATTTTTATTTTTATTTGAGGTAATTTATGATGCAATAATGTATTCTATTCGGTTGATATTCAGCAGAACTTGAAGGTTAGGTTTCAAGTCTTGAAAGCAGCCCAAAGTTCTGAAACACATAGCATTTACAAGTAATATACTATGCACTTATGACTTCTATTTATAAGTACGGGTATTTCATGATGAAAGTGAAATGGACAGAGAGGAAGAGAAATGAAGAAGTATTAGAAAAGGTGGGAGAAGATAGGATGCTAATAAAAACAATCAGGAAAAGAAAAGCAAATTGGATAGGGCACATATTGAGAAGACAGTGTTTACAAAGGAAGATCTTAGAAGGAAAAATTAGTGGAAGAAGAGGAAGAGGGAGAAAAAGAATAGGAATATTAGATAATATAAAGCAGGGATATAATACTTATAGAGATATAAAATAGGCTTCTATGGAGAGAGAGAAATGGAGGCAGCGATTCAGTTAAAACCTGTCTTCGGACAGAAGCATGATGAATGAATGAATTTCATGCGAGGACTTCCATTCTCACATAGTAACTTGGCTGGCTTAAAACATAACCTTTAATTTTCAAAATTCTGTTAATTTGAAATGAGAAAATATTTTTATTTTTCAGTACCCTCTCAATCTCGAAGAAACGCCTTTAGAATGATGATTACATTCGATATGGTTTCACCTACGTCACAGATAAAGACAGCATCCAGTGACTACAATGCTGCACGATATTTTCAAATTCCAATCTTAAACTGTCCAAATTTTCAGAACATTTCAACAAGCAGCAGGACATACTTTTAACTCCTTGAAAATTAAAAGGGCAAGATTCGATTCTGGTGGTACTATTACTGCTTTTGCACATGCATCTGTTCAGAAGCCATTGTTACAAGCATCTTATAAAGTTGCGTATCTGTGTGCAAAAACGAAAAAAACGTCACACAATAGCTGAAGAATTAATAAAACCGTGTGCACTGGAAATAGCAAATATAGTGCTTGGCTCAGAAGCACACAAGAAAATACAACAAATTCTTCTTTCTAATGATGTAATTCGCTCGAGAATTCACGACATGAGTGAACACATTTTAAGTCAAGTGATAGAAGATATAAAAGCCAATCCTCTGAAAGTGGCTATCCAACTCTATGAGTCTACTGACGTTAGTAATTGCTCTCAACTGATGGTGTTTGTGCGTTATGCAAAGGAGAGAGATGTTGTCGAAGAATTTTTGTTTTGTGAGCCACTGGAAATGACAACAACAGGAATTGACGTGTTCAATCAAGTCAAGGGCTTCTTTCTCAAACATGAATTGTCAATAGATGTAGTAGGATCAGTTTGTACTGATGGAGTCCCCGCTATGTTAGGCAAAAATTCAGGTTTTGTTTCTTATATGAAAAAAGAAATTCCGGATGTTGTAATGAACCACTGCATGTTACGCAGACACGCACTTATGGCAAAAACTTTACCAGAGAATTTGAAAAATACTGTCTAATGCTGTGAAAATAGTAAATTATGTTCGAGGACGAGCAAACAACCATCGTTTATTTCATGCTTTCTGTGAAGAAAATGGTTCTATTCACATGGTTCTTCTTTTCCACATGGAAGTGAGATGGCTTTCTAGAGGTCGATTGCTCAGCAGAATATTTCTTTTCTTAATTTTTGGAGCTTTGTGGCTATATCCAATATCAGAAGGTTATGGTTTGAGTTTATTTTTGTTCTTTTCAAAGTCTAAAATTTTCTCGAAGTTTCTTAAAATATTTATTATTATGTAACCTATTTGGAATTATTAGAAATATTTCAGATATGGAGATAGTCATGTGGTGGCTACATCAGATTTTTATTGAGACGCGATTGTGTTCGGAAGTGCTGAAGGAAGTTGCCGGTATGCGATCTCCGTTTCGAAGAGAAGGCGATGCAGTTTCTCAAGATAGTGAGTATTACCACAGCAACAGTATATAACTATCAAATTATTCATAGATGTAGGAAAGTTAAGAGATATAAGTGCATACATTTTTCTGTTTGTCAACTTTTCATTAAAATGTTTTAAAGAGATGGAAATCGTCATGTTGTTAGCAAACTTTATAGTTATAAATCGTCGTTTATAATTAACTTGGTGGGAACGAGGAAGAATCGCAATAGAAGCTTTTTGATTGATTTCGCTTATGCCAAGTTTGTTTAAAATGCCACGTCTTATATTGCGTTAAAGCACTACCATCGAGTCTCGTTTCTTTTCCCATATTCCAGGTGCTGCGAATCCCTCCCTTTTCCTCAAACGTCGGATCCTCACCCTTTATTTCCATAGTGTGCCCCACAATGCTCTTTTATTTCTGCCCTTTTCAAAGCTTAACGTTGCCCGCCCCTGTGATAGTCATCCTGTGATGAAGTCCCGTGTGTGTGTTTGAGTGTGTCAAGAGAAATTTCTTTCGTCGTCTGAGAGAATGTCTTCTCCCACCGCTGGAAAAGTTACAAAGCGCCAAAGGCAAGAAAATGTCATTTTTTAGAACCAGAAGCCCTCCGTTTCCATTTTTTCATTTCCGCCTTCGGTTCAGTGGCGTTTAGCTAGTTGCAGCCAAAGGCAATCAATAGAGACAAATGTTGGCGTGCCTAAGATTTCCGATACGGGTATTAGAGATAAAATTGAACGTAAATCTTTAGCTAAAGAGTTTTATAAAATTTACATAGAACCCAATTGGTCGTTCACATCCTCGCATTGCTTGGAATAAATCCATCCATCTATCGGTCAAATTTTCTGTAGCGGCGCTAATTCATGTATCTATTACTACATAAATAGTAAGTAGCACATAGTCCTCTGAAATCAGTATGTGAGCAAAAAATGTCCGAAATTCTCCATCATCGGTGGAAAATTGCTGTATCTCGTAGAGCGACTTGAGATTTTGTAAAATTAACTATGGTTTAAGATTATGGCATTGAAATGGCAATGAAAAGGAGCTAGGAGCCGGCTATGGGAATAGGAGTTGCAACAAAAATGAATAACAAGTCCAAAAACTCATGCATCTCCCGAAGTTCTTCAAGGCTTCTTGGCCTGCTGTAGTAAACAACTGATTTCAAGTGTCCCCAGAGGAAGAAATCAAGGGGCGTAAGGTCAGGAGAACGTGGCGGCCACTCCACTGGGCCCCTTCGTCCGATCCATTTTCCCGGCAGAAACGAATCTAACCACCTGTGCACTGTGTTGGAATAATGAGGAGGCACTCCATCTTGTTGGAAGTAAAACTTCAGACGCTCGTCTAGGGGCATTTTGTCCAAGAAAGGCAACAAATTGGTTTCCAAGAGACGAAGGTAAATCTCACCTGTCAGACGTCCATCTAAGAAGACAGGCCCCAAAATTTTGTCACCAAAAATTCCACACCACACGTTGATCCGCGGATCAATTTGATAGTGCCCTTCTTGAACTGCATGGGGTTCGTCTCGGACCAATACACAAAGTTGTGCCTATTTACAGAACCATTAAGATGGAAGCACGCTTCATCGCTGAACAGAATATGCCCCTCCAGGTTTCTCAGAATTTGTCGGGTTCCCTGAAACCACTCACAAAATTCCAACCGTCTGTCTGCGTCGTCTCCGTGCAGATGTTGAACGAAAGTTGTTTTGTAAGGGTGGAATCTGTCCTTGGCAAGAATCCGCTGGACAAAACTTTTGCTAATCCCAATTTCTTTGGAAATTTTACGGGTGGATCGTCGAGGACTGGCGGCAACTTTAGCGAGTACAGCCAGTGTGTCTTCAGCCCCAGTAGAACTTCGCGGCCGTCCTGCACGAGGCCTGTCATTCACGCTTCCAGTTTCGTTGAAGCGATTGAAAGCATTGCGTATCATTTTCTCTGACGGATCCTGTTGTTCCGGATGACGACGGTGATACTCCCTTGCTGCTCTACGAAGGCTCAAGCCGGACACGTAAAGAATCACCATTTCGGCCTTATCACGAGCTGCGTACATTTCTCCGCCTGAACTCCAGAACTGCCACTTGAAAACTGAAATTTCCGGTGTGACTGTCACGTCTCCAAACACCAACAATGAAAAAGGAACGTTAAAATGAGGCGGCAACATCAACAATCACAGTTTCTACCGAAATCACCAGTAAATTAATTAATTCATTGTTAGGCATTAGCGGCCACACTAATACATTTTAATGCCAGCAATTGATATCAATTGTTGTTGACATTAGTCAAATGCCACACTCTCTTGCATAATTCACACTTCTTGTCTCCTCACATAGCTCCTTTATGTGGACGCAGGAATTTCCACAGATTCACATAACCATTGAGGAGCCATGAGAGTAGCGATCGAACGGAAGGCCTTAGACAAAAAAAATCAACATTTTCCCAGAAAATAGCCTATTGCGGACAACATTGATCTCTTATTATTTTTAGATATTCTGCAAAATAACAAAGTTGTTCTACGAGGCCGGACTTCTGGGACACCCTGTATATGATATAAAACATAAGGTACTTCTATATATGCCACGGACCTGAAATTTTGCAGGATGATAGGTTATTAGGTGCAACCATCCAAAAAAATCGAAAATTCTATTTTTTTTTTGTTTTAAGGGGGTATTTTTGACCCCAATGTTCCATCTCGATACTCCATAAGAAAAACATGGAAAGTGTTTCATAAATTTGTATTTTTAAATTAGTTATAATTCAGATAGAAACTCAAGACGAAAACAGTTCTATAGCTAAACGAATATGGTTTCGTATTTTTTAAGACTAAATTCAAATCGGTGCAGAATTGACGAAGAAATTGGTTCTTAATCGGAAAAAAGCAGATGCTAAACAATAAAGAACTTCAGCTACCATAGCGACCAGGCCTATGCTTTTCAATGGGAATTGGCAATCCGTATTATAATAGCATCGCTTTAATGCTTTTTAATAGATAAATTCTATATAGTATTAGCTCTAATTTAGTACTTCTAAAGAGAATGAATGGATTGTATTAAAATGCAATTGATTTAAAACTACAGAGTAAACTTATAGCGACGTCAAAATCCAAAAACAGGAAATATTAGAGAATTGTAAAAAAAATTAATGTCGTGTTGGAGATAAAATTCTAAAGTTATTTAGAGCTTAGTTCACATACCCAAATAAACATTTGAAAATCTTGATGAATATGTTGTAGCAGCCGTTAAAATCTTTTAAAATTTAAACAAATTTCAAGGTGAGATGAAATGCTTTATATATATATATATATATATATATATATATATATATATATATATATATATATATATATATATACATATATATATAGGTTGACCAAATCAATCAATCAATCCCTCTCTCCCTTCCTCTCTCCATCCCTTCCTCCCTCCCTTCGTCTCTCCCTCCCTTCCTCTCTCCGACCGTTCCTCTCTCCTCCTTCTGTCTCCCTCCCTTTCTCCTCCCTCTGTCTCCCTCCCTTTCTCCCTCCCTCCCTCTCCCTCCCTTTTTCGTTCTTCTTCGATTAGCTCCTTCAAAAGAATGATTGGCTCGTTCCGCTCTTCTTCTCGCATTATAATCAGCGTAACCTGTTGCTCTTGAAGCCATTACTTTTATTTCGAGCAAAAAATTTTAATATTAAGTTAATTAATTAATATATCGTTTCATATAAACATTATCTGATGTTTTTAGCTTTATATTGTATTTCAACGCAATATACAGAAGCTGTTTATCACGTTGCTAGAGACATAGAGCAAATAAACATTATACTTTGTTTATTTGGTCGCGAAATTAATTAGGAAAATTATATCATGTATTACTTCTAAGGTGGTAAATATTTGGTTTTTATTTAAATTGACGTAGTTCTACTTGGTTGTTTTGTATCTATATCGGATGATATGAATTTAAAAATAAATACCTACTGTTATTAGTAATTAAACACGTAAGATTTGGCTAAATGTGATGCATTTTGATGTACCTCTGCCGAAATGACAAGTATAGTGTGGTCATTGTTGTTATTTAAATTGATGTAGTTGCTGATAATTTGTTTTGTAGAAGAAAAGTAATGATAGCGTTCAATGGCGCTTATTCATTATGTACTTTAGAAAACTATGAAATATTCTGTATCACTTGAAAAGCTAAATGATATAACTTAGATCTGCTATAAATACATAAATACGTTTAATTTTCTTTCGACAGCCAACGACATATAATAAAGGAAATGAAGTGGTTTATCTATGACGAGGAATATAACTTAAATGTGTTTATTGTCCTTGTGCGCCATGCACACAGCGCTTGCAAATGAGAAGAACTGGAGGATTTACGGCAAATGAATGAACGTGACCGTAAAGATTAGATACTACTACTAATCTCAAATGAGTTATGTTTTAAATAAGTATCGTTTGTTTTATTAATTACAGCTGATTAGAAAATGAAACGGTAAATCAAAATTTCAATTTTTATTTGTTGTTGCTTGTGATATATAATTTTGAAGTCCTTAGACATTATTCTAAGCCATAAATATTTATCTTTTGATATAATTACATAAATTGTGAAGAACGTCTCTGCCTTGAATGTATGCATGCCTGATGTGTCCACCGTTCTTCTCTTGTCTTCTAAAATGAACATGTGTACAGGGACGGATTTACCACTTGGTAGGAACATGCTTAAGGGCGTGAGAAGTCCTATCTTTCGCGAACTAAATGACATATTTTAGTACGTATGGCTTAATACTTCATTTTTTACGGAAAAAACAAAAGTCGGGATGCTTTGAATGGGGCGCGTGATTTATAAATCCGTTCCTGCACATGTAGTATTATGGAATAAAGATCAATATGCATGCATAACCTACCTTATAAACAATTGTATTTTTGTATTTATAAAATTACTCGAATGTTTCTTTCAACAAAAACAACGACAAAAATTCCAGGTTTTCTGGTAAACTCCACGAATTAACGAGTTCGCACTATAGTTGTCACTTTAGACGTTAAATATTAAATTATGCGTAAATGTGTCGCGTTGTTTCGGTTACTAAAGCGATAGCATCTAAATATAAATATTTTAAATTTACTTACACAGCATTTTATGCATTGTTCTTTTTTAATAACATCCAAATCAACTTCTATTTGATATTGTGTATATTTCTGCTCTTATATTTAAATCCCCAATAATGTCGAATAACTCGAAAACAGCTGAATCTATTTGATCCATTCTGTCAGTTTTAAATGGACCGACTCCTAATGAGGCTAAAGAGGCACTCGCAGTGTCATGTAAGAGCCCGAGTTCGATTTCATGATTTCAATAACATTGTGAGTGGCGCAGAATACTTTTGATTTGCACTTTGGAATTACTGAACATAATCGTTCAACTTTAGGACCTGAACCGAAAACGGCATAAAAAATGAACACTTATTTTTCTAGCTTAGATTTGATGTACAAATTTCTTTTGAACCCGAAAATATTGTTTTTTGATTAAAAAATTATTCGTCGTCGGGGGAAACCGTTTCTCCTTTTTTATGAAAATTGCGTACACTGCATTGAATTTTATAAAAAACGGAAAATATTTCGTGAATTTACACTCGTGACTAGTAAGATTTAACTTAGCAAAGTATGAATATATAAGTATGGAGTTAAGATACTCCATTTTAAATGCGATTTGTATTAAATCCATCCTGGTCAAGTCTATGACACCCTTTCTCGAGTGATATCTCTTTAGGGGGTAGAGATATCGGAACTAGATAGCAAATAAGTCATGCGGGATAACGTCTGTAACCAATGTAATTTGGCAGAACAAAAAAGGTTTTGGACTTCACCATAGTGCAATGTAAAATAATGTAGATAATATAACCTAAGATCATTGAAATAGAATTAAGTAAATTCATATAAAGGTAAAATCAATAGAAAAGTTATTTATAAAAATTCATTTTTATATTATCATTTATTTCCTAATGTAGCGCATAGTAAACTTGTTAATAGCATCTGTCCACTGATGCCGCACTCTCACCAAAAGCAAACATTTTCAATACTTTCTCGTTTAAATTCATCACCTTTCACTTAATATCAGTCGCTGGCTAATCACTCGCTCGCCGTGAATAAGGCGAATTGCGAACGCAATACATTCGGCAAGAATCGCAGTTGTTTGCGAAACGGAAGGAATGTCTCGGGATGGAAACTGAATTGCTACGGTGGTAGCGAAGCGCGAATAAATGAGACCGCGATATTTGAACCTGCAAATATTGAGGGTTTACTGTATATGAGAGTCACTGCAGAGTGTCATAATGTACCATGTTTACAAAGCTTTGGATTTAGATATCAACTTAACAGTTAAATGAACTTACTGTTGTTATAGCGACGAACAATTTTGATTCCCAAATGGTATAATCTCTACTAAAATATTTCAAATCGTTAAACGAATAAGAAACGAACATTCTTCAAGTTTGTGCAGAAAAAAAAATTTAAACTAGAAGAATATTCTGCTATGGTCGGGAATCGGACCCGTGTCTTCCACCTACTGAGCTGGTATTCTATCACTGAACTATCGTTGCCTATCTACATAGGATCCTAAGATGACTCCATTCCATCAAAAGAATACCTATATGGTTACCATGATTACTTGACACATTATGAAATTCCTATTCAAGGTAGAATATGTCTCCAGCTCTCCTTTAAATCTTGAAGTCTGCAATATGCCTTCAGGTTTATAAAATTAATATCTACACCTTCCATCACGCATCCCTAATAGAATCTGGACAAGAAATTTTCGAAAGTTTAGTATTTTCTTATATGATTCATTCCCACGTCTTCTGTCTTCGTTACATGTCAAACTAATCGGATACGAGGCCTCACGATCATTTTTAAACACATTTCCTATTCCAAATTTGAATTCTAAAGGATATAGTTAAAAACAGGTGTGGCGCGTTCACGAATTCGTTTTCAGAAAGAAGAAAAGAATTCTCTGAATAAAATCACATTCAGTTAGATAGAGTTAACAACGCGATAAATAACATTTTATTCGCCAAACGAGACTTTCGTCCACCGAATATCTCTAATCATATTTTTAGTGGGTGTCCGTCGACCGTGACCCATTTATGAGCCAATTCCCCGCTTTCGTCTAGACGCCAATTCCAACGAGATGCCAATCCCAAAAACAAATTTATTTTATGCAGTGACGTCCAGTTTCATCGGTATTTAACTTCTCGTTGCTTAGAGAAAATAAAAATTGACAGGGGCAGGCCTTTCACAACCTATTTTAGATTAAACTTCAAACCTCCGGCGAAACCTTCGACTGTAAAAATAATTTAATTATAAAAGTCAAAGTCCTTTTATTACCGTGATTTCGACAATTCCAATAAGCGCCGAATACGGTACTTTGCAAACAATTATTGAAAACTAATATCGCGTCAGTTAGAGTAGTTAGATTTCTTCCTGACCTCAGCGGCGACAAATTTCATGACCAACTTCGTTTCCTGGATGCGCACGCAAATGGGGCAATGAGCTATTTTGCACTCAGAATTGTTTACCACCGTTAATTAAGAAAGGACGTCTCCCAGGAGGTAGATTGCGATTTCGGGTCGAAGTTTACTTGAGAAGGAAAGATCAGCGTGTCGAAATGATCGTCTCGAGCGACGGGAGACGTCTTGCTTTGCCAAAAGACGAAGAACGAATAGTGACGTCAGTGGGAACCCGATTCACTTTCCCATTCGGATCACGATCGATGCGGGCCGGGGCGACAATGGGGCAGAATGAGGCAAGAGGGGGCAGAATGGGGCAGGAGGAGGCAGAATGGGGCATGAGCGGGCAGCGGGGGCGGTGAAAGTGCGCGGGGAGCAACACGCGTGACGCTGAGACGATGCGCTCTCGTCGAGTTCTTCTCGTAGATTCGACCTCACTCATTGGAGCGATTGGCTTAATCGAGTGTCTATCTAGTAGATCACAAGAAGGAGCCGCTGTTAACTTCTGGAAGCGGAAAGGTAGCGCGCGACAGGGACTCCTTGAATTAAGAGGTTTCGAAAAAATGTTCGTGTATATAATCTCAGAAATATTAAATGTCTCAATTTAAAAATCAGTGGAACCTCTCTATTACTTCATAGAAAAACGAACGTTAAGAGGTGTCACAAAAGCCGTTAGGACCGGTTTCACTATATATTTAGATTTCAGGGCCCCCAATTACTTATGTTAGTGTCAGGGGCTCCCAAATGTTTTGGGCCATGGGCCTCAGGAGGCGTAAATCCGCCACTGGTTTCGAAGTTAGAAATTCGAGAAAGTGCCAATGATGCCATTAGATACTTTGTCTAACTCGGTTGAAGCGAAATTTTTTATGGTGAGAATAATTAAGAAAGCCATATTTTCCTCTCCCAGGATCTCATGTGATCTACGAAGGGTCAGGAGCATGGTACTTGCAAGCATCTTGGTGTTCCTTAGCACTCTTAGTAAGAATTCGACTAACACGAACACTCGGTTTACAGGAACAAATATTTTCTCCCGCCCTGGATGTATAGATTGGCATGTGAGATAGGTTATGTTGGAGACTACGGCGAAATTGATGTTAAATGAGAAATCTAACTCCTTAATCATAAAGTTAAAAAATTAGAGTCACACAGGAAAAAAGGGGGAAAAAGAAGAAATGAGATGAAAAGTCAAAGAAAATGAAAAATACAAACTTACAGGTTTATAGGGTGTTACTTTGCGCTAGGGACCTGAAGTCACTCACAAATTCACTCACTCAATCGCAAAAGTACTAATCCTAAGGATGGAAAAAGGATAATCCTACAATTATTAACAATGTATTAACTGAAAACTGAAGTCGTGAAGAGTCATGATTTACGTGCGGTAAATAACCTGTGACCTTGACCGCAAGCAAAAACAACAATGAATTTAGAGGGGCCGCCTAGGTTAACACGGAAGCTCGGATAATCGGGACCCCGGATAATCGGGACTCTACTGTATTATATATTCTAGTAGAGAGCCCGCAGTTCTATTGCAGGAAATTTTAAGAAAGGTCAAAAAATATTAAAATAAACTAATAACAAACAGCAAAGAATCAAACGCCGGGAGAGAGTGACAAAATGAGGAACAAACAAATATGAACACAGAAATAACCGTGAATACGAACAAAAATGATAAAAGCAATACAAACGAAGATCAAAAAGAAAAAGAAAGTTAAACATCGATAGTGTGTGACAAACCATTTAGTTACACAATGCCTTACAACCAGTGCTGGAAAACGTTACGCGTAACGTAACGAAATAACGGAATGAATTTGGATTAACGTAACGAAAAACAATAACGAAATTCTTCAAATAGCTGTAACGGAAAATGTAACGAAAACGAAAAAATAACCTTCGTTATTTCGTTAGCAAACGGCAAAGGGTTATGCTCTTGTGGCATTCGTCCCAGACGGCGTGTCTTGAGCAAAGGAAAGTTTTGCTTGTCCCCCGCTGCGCCAGTTTTGCCGCCTTGTAGCGAAAGAAACGCTATCCTGACCGCTACCGATTGTCCTTTGGGTTTTCCTTCCATTGGTGAAAGGAATGGTTCCCTGGTGTTAATCCTTCTCCAGGAAGCACGAGAGAAGGAGCGTGGATGATGAGGAAGGAAGCTTCAATGAATGTGCCGCTTGAAGTTAAGGACTTCTACCATTCCCTATCCTCCTCCACAGTGCCTTGTACTTCAAAAACATTCTTTTAGATATTACACCGGAGTGGGTTTTTCCTCTTTTAAAGGTCAATACTCTTCCAATCCCATCATCCCCTCCAATCTCGAATTCTATACACTCTACCTCAGTCTAACTTAACAAGGTATTTGAGAAAGGTCGAAGTGAATCTACAATTCGAACGTGTTGTCATCGTATGTTAGAGGTCAGTACTGCTCCATATCTATTATTATCATTAGACGCTAATAGTAACAGTGGATAGTTATTGTTCCCTGGAAATGAAGACTAATTAACACTTTCAGTTTATGTGAAATTACCGAAGACGGCCACAGGGAGACTTTTCGCCAGCCGTTAGAGAAACGAAGTTCATTCAGTCCCATTTTCATACATATTTCAAGTTTAAATTTAGTTTAGTATTAATTAAGGCCAAGTAATTTAGTGTGGCGGCTGTCTTCACCATTATATTTTAAATGCCGTTGGATATACCGTTGGGTACTGGGTTCGATTCTGAAGACAGCATCTGCATAGGAAGGGAGTATCTGATTTTATAATGAATCAAGATAATTCAGCAGCGCCCAATGGAATGTTATTTTATTTTATTATCTCTTATTTGCAAACTAGCGCCCATAAATTTTAATATATTTTTTAATTTAATTATATTTTATGAAACTTCGTACAATGTCTAAACTTTTACGCTTCTGCTGGTTTTCCATTTCTGTCTAACCCACACCTCTTCCTCCTGCCGTCTTACTCCTCCCTCAGTTTACACCCCACTTGTCTGCTTCCCTCCCCATGCTCTCCTTTCCCCTCTCCTTCTTCCCCTATCCATTTCCCCTATCTTTTTTCCCATTCATCCATCCCCTGTTTATTATTTCAAACTTTTCATATTTCTTGTTTTTGCAGTAAATAATGACAATTTTAGTCATTATAATTTTCAATGCTAGCATCAAAATAACGCTCTGAAAAAGCATTGAATCATTTTATCGTGCTTTCCGGAATGGAAAATGGGCTTATTGTTTGGTCTATCAGTGTTTCTGTCCCACTATTAACTTGTGCACCGATTGACCGATTTTCATGGCATTTGGTGAATATCTTTGACCACTGGGGACGATCTGTCGAGGAAAATCTTTTTCTGATATTTAAAGGCACGAGTTAGATTCCAGATATTTTCCTCTCATTCAGTTTACGCAAGAAATGCGAAATCCAACATGCAGTGCCTTTTTCTTTAAGTGTTAAAAGAAGGGAATCGCACTATTGGCGCTGGATTTATACTATTTTGTGCGAAAATAAATAAAGATTTCAATTTTTGTCATAGAATTTTGTTTGTCGAACGTATTTATTCAAATTCCACGTAAGCAAGCGCAAGTAGGAGTTAGCTATTTTAGATGAAAATGTTTTAATTTTAACATGCTTTTAGTTATAGCTGGAGCGAGAGACAGTTCCGTTGCTTAAATGCGGTGAGTGACCAAGAGATCACGAGCGCGCTGGTGAAAGCGAAGAGAGATCGCGTTGGGGTTCGCGATTTACGGTGCGGTTGCGGCGGTACGCGGCAATATCCTTTATCCTCATTTTATTAAATATTATGTATTTTCCGATCCTAAATATCTTTATTCATAACTATCGAGCATAAGTCTTATAAAAATGATAAACCCTAATCAACTGAAATTAAATAATTTTTTTAATTGGTTCTTCATTTTTATCAACTGCGTTGGAAATAGACTAAAAACTAAACAATTCATATGAACGTAGTCAGATCCCACTGAAGGCATTAAATTAAAGATATCACAATAATTTTGCTATTAATTAAAATTTAATAGTATTATTTTCGTCAAGACAGCAATAGAATCCCCGTATTGTTAAATATTCCAAAATTTTCTATATTATCAGAAAAGTTACCTTCATTCATGGTAATTTGGAGTGGTTTAAAATTTCGTCTTACAAATAATTTACTTTATTATTTCATATACAAAATAAAGCTATTTCCGGGTTAATATCTCAAATCTAACTAATCTTGAAATGTAATATTGTAAATTTCCATGTATTTCTTATGGGAGATATGAAAAGAAAGAACGACATCAAAAATGAGCCCTAAATAATTCTCTTTATATGATGATCGATCATTCTACCAAATTTTAGGACTGGAGCAGGAGCAGGTACAATATACATTACAATTTGTCAAGACCCTCTCGAACCTGAAGACCGAACCGGAGGATATCCTCGTCAGCTTCGATGTGGTGTCTCTCTTCACACGAGTTCCACTTGAGGACACCTTGGAACTACTAAAACAACATTTTGAGCCTGGCATCCTGAAGCTATTCCACCACACATTAACATCAACGTATTTCCGTTACAAGGGGGAGACGTACGAACAAACGGACGGTGTGGCCATGGGTTCCCCGCTCTCTCCAGCAGTAGCCAACCTCTTTATGGAGTACTTCGAGAAAAAGGCACTCAACTCGGCGCCACTACAGCCAAAATGTTTTTTCCGATACGTGGACGACACATTCGTGATTTGGCCTCACGGACCTGAGGCCCTAATGGAGTTTCAAGATCACCTAAACAGCATACATCCCAACATCCGCTTCACAATGGAGAAGGAGAAAGAGGGATCCCTTCCCTTCTTGGACATCCTGGTGAGCCGCAAACCCAATGGCACATTGGGACACAGTGTGTATCGCAAACCTACCCACACCAACCTATACTTAAATGGGATTAGCCACCACCACCCCTCCCAACGACAAGGAGTGTTGACCACTCTGATCGACCGGGCAAGAGCCATTGCTGACGAAGATAGTTTAGGAGCAGAAATCAGGAACCTACGCCTCTCGTTCCGACAGAACGGCCACGGAGAACGGGAAATCGGCAGGGCCCTGAAAAGGGCCGTTTCCGGGAAAGCGAAGCAGAAGCCGGAAGAAAAACCAGTAGCCACGGCATGTATACCCTTCCTGTCAACGATTTCTGGGAGGATCTCGAGGATTCTAGGCAGACAAGGCATCAGGGTGGCACATAAACCGCCGCCAAAAATCCAGAGCTTCCTACCGCAGAACAAGGACCAACTAGGCCTTAAAACAGCCGGAGTTTATAAAATCCCTTGCTCGTGCGGCAAGCAGTACATCGGCCAAACGGGACGGACAATAGAAACGCGAATCAAAGAGCATTCAAG
This sequence comes from Tanypteryx hageni, assembly GCA_028673005.1. NCBI lineage: Eukaryota > Metazoa > Arthropoda > Insecta > Odonata > Petaluridae > Tanypteryx > Tanypteryx hageni. The sequence continues at coordinate 242,075,054 of CM054113.1, read as the reverse complement.
GTGCATCCGCCTAAATCAGCCAGAAAAGTCGGCAATCGCAGAGCACAGCATATCCACAGCCCATCGAATTAACTTCACGGAGGCCAAAGTAATTGCCAAGGCCAACGGTTTTTGGGATAGGCTAGTGAAAGAAGCCATTGAAATCAGAATTGAGAAAAACAACATTAACAGGGACACCATCTGTTTCTTCGGATCCGACTGCCTCGGCAGTCGGAGGGTCGCATTTCCCGCATTCATGCCTAATGCGCCCTTGTGGGGTCTTCACTCCTGGCTGTGAATCTGAGAGTTGGTGTCCGATGAGGTCACACTAAAACCCCGTCAATCTGGGGCGTTTTCCCTGAGGCAGGGATTCGATGGTATCCAGGCTGGCGATGGGGCGTTTGTAACGATCCCACCACCGAACCTGGATATCTCCTAGCCGGCGGACCTCCTCGTGAGGAGAGAGGGCCACCGCGGCGAAGTATGCCTTTGCAGCCGAAGGAAACACGACATCGAGAGGCTCCACGTCGGCCAGGCGATGTATCCGGGCGTTGCCATCCTGCCTGGAGCAGTTCAGCACCCACCGGAGCGCCGAATTCTGGACAACCTGGAGACGGTTGATTTTTGTCCGTGAAGCCGATGACCAGACCGGAGAGGCGTAGGTCAGCACTGGGAGGACGCACGCCAGGTACAGCCTCCTTTTTGTCTCCATGGAGAGGGTCCGCGAACGCAGGAGTGAACCAAGCCTCCTGAGCGCCGCAAATCCCCTCTGCCTCAGCCGCTCGACCTGCAATGTCCAGAGCAGTCTCCGGTCGAGCTTGACTCCGAGATAAGTCACTTCGTTGTCCCATTGGATGATGTCCCCCATCACCGATAGATCGACTCCAGGCGGAGCGCCAAATCCTGGGTGGAAGACGATGGCTTTCGTCTTCCGCGGATTGACGGCGATCCGCCATCGACGATACCACGAGACCAGAGTATCCACTGCCTCCTGTAATCCCAGGGCCGCTGCGTATTTTTGTGAGGAGCGGCAAAGGATCGCCGCATCGTCCGCATACAGGGCCAAAATGATGTTCCACCCATGGTCTCGTGGCACGTCGTGGGTGAAGATGTTGAAGAGTACTGGCCCCAGAACGGATCCTTGCGGAACACCAGCCCGTGCCTGCTGGAGATCCGATCCGTCCTGGAGCCACTTCACCCGGAATTCCCGGCCGTGTAGGTAGGATTCAACGAGGCGAAGAATCCAGGCCGGGAACTGGAGTCGATGCATCTTCAACAGGAGGCCCTCGTGCAACACACGGTCGAAGGCCCTCGAGATGTCGAAGAAGGCCCCTGCGACCGCGTGTTTCCTGTTAAAGGCGTCGGTGATGAAGGACGTCGCTCGCGCCAGCTGGTGAGTGGTTGAGTGACCCTCTCGGAATCCGAACTGCTCCGCAGGAAGGAACTGCCCCTCTCGTAGGTGGTGCTGGATCTCGGGCAGCAGCAGCCTCTCGAACATCTTCCCAAAGCCCGCCAGCAAGGAGATGGGGCGGAGATCAGCCGGGCTTAGTTCTGCGTCCTGCTTCTTTGGGATGCAGACGACCTTCGCCCGCTTCCAAGATGACGGGAAGTGGGAGATCCTCGCGCAGCCGGTGTAGATGCTGGCAAGATATGCTACGGCCGCCACTGGAAGCTGCCGGATGACGTTGTTACAGATGTCATCGTCCCCCGGCGCTCGTCGCAGGTTTAGCCCCCTCATGACATTCACGACGTCCTTCGGCCGGAATTCCGGGATGGAGTCGGGGTCCAAGGGCCCTCGGTCCATCGCCGCCAGTTCCTCAGCGACCTCCAGTTCAGCTTCCGCTGATTCCGGTGTGGATGGGTTTGGGGTGAAGACCTCACGGAGGTATTTCCCCACCATATCCGCCTTTTCTGAGGGAGTGGCTGCCAGCCTATTCCCGTGAGATAGGAGAGGGTCGCGGCGCTGTCCTCCGCGCAGCTGCCGGCAGACCCTCTACACCGAATGGTCCTCCAGGGAGACAGTCGAAAGGTACCCCTCCCAGGCTTCTTGTCGAACCTCGCGTAGCAGCAGCTGGACTTCAAAGTTGAGGTCGGCGAGCTGCTGCTTGAGGTCCGGGGTTCTGTGGCGCTGCCACCGCCGCCGGACGCTGTTGCGGAAGGTGATGGTATTCCGCAGTCCGGTAGGCAGCGCAAACCTGATGGAGTGTCGAGTCTGGACCATAGGGATGTGGGCACCCATGGATGTCTGTATGGCCGACATTAAACGTTGAACCATGGCGTCCGCTTCCACCGCTGTTGTTGGTGGAGCCGGGTGATCTGGGAGGTTCACAGCGATGTTCTTGCGGAAGCTCTCCCAGTCCGCTCGGGCGAAGTCGCGACGTTCTCTCGGGGGGATCTTCACCGGCAATCCACCAAGAAGGAGGAGTGTCGGATTGTGATCCGACGAGAGGGCGAAGACGGAGTAGATGCTCGCCGACACTCCGATGTTCCGAGCGACGACGACATCGAGAACGTCGGATGAGGGCAAGTATGTTGGCTCGGTTGGTGCCAGCACACTAAGGCCTTCCTCGTCAATAAAGTCCCTCAGATGGAAGCCACGGGGGTTGGGGACCCTGGAGTGCCAGCTTGGGTGTTTGGCATTCAGGTCTCCGAGGATTAAGGACGGACCAGTGCCAGGGCCGAGAAGATCAGTCAACGGCCCGGAGTCCCAGGGAGCGGACGGGCGGTAGTAGGCCGAAGAGAACTTGACCCATCCTCGGGTGGTGCGGATGTCCACCGAAACAGCCTCGAGTCCAGGATATGTCCTTACGGGGTGCAGACGATGTTTCACCGTGTGATGAACCAGGATGGCTGCACCTCCTCCAACTCGATGTTGCTGGACTGGAGCCGCTGCTACTCGGTCGGCCCGGTAGATGGTCCATTCAGGGAGCTTTCAGCTGTCTGTAGGGATTCCCACTCAGCAAGGTGTGGAATCCCATACTCCCCAAAATCACGGAACGCCATAGGCCGACCCAACAGCCAATGGGGAACGAGCCTCCAATACCGGAGTAGTATATATACAGGGACGAAAGAATGGTACGGTACTCAGGAGACCCCTGAAGATGGCACTTGAGGAAGGTGCCGAAACGTCGGTAGACAACTTATTCACCTGGCTGGAAACCCGGGAACTCTTCACCTCATCGATTCGCCAGGAAAGCATCAGATCTTTCTATGTCTTAATGTAATTAATTTCTTTTTATTAAAGGACAAGTTATCACAAGTCTATCAAGTTCCTTTTTACGATCATCTCCTTTTCCCCACTCGTATACATTTACTCCGCATTTACTACAAATAGTCATGTCTATATATCCAGAATAAATAAATCCAGCAGAAGCTATTTTATATACATCGAAAATAAGTTTATTTTCAGGAAAGCAATTCAAGGATATAAGTCTATCAGATTAATTTTTTATAGTCACAATTTCCCTCATCGGGTTTACCCGATGAGGGTCCTTGTGAAATCGGAGGGCAGTCAAAAACGAATAAATCGATGACTTTATGTCCTATTATATCGGATAAGTATTTACATTTTTCTAAACCTTTTGCGAAAAAAAAAGTGATAACCTTATGCATATTTCAACAGTACATATTCAAAATTTTCATGGGTGATGTCACCTTCTTCTACCTCCATTCCGTGATAGTATTTGGCAAGCTATGAAATTTCTTTTTTACAAATTAATTCACGTGGTGATAAAAAATCCATGATTGGCTATAATCATGGTCAATATCACAAATAGCCAATTCTTTGACTACGAATTCATTCTTTTGATTGCGAAGGGCTTGAAAATCCACTATGCAATTTCTCAATTGAGAAATCTCTAATGGAGTATGGTTTACGGGAGAATTAGTTCCATCGCCAGGGGCCGACTCCATCATTCACACACACACGCACACAGAGTAGCAGTTTACGGGAGTTTTAATTCCGCGCCAGTGACTGCAGTCTTTTCACATACGCTGTAATAAAAATTCTCCGATTGAACAATGTATAGGAATTTTCAAATTTAATCTTTCAAAATTGATTTTGCTACCTGTTGGTTTAGCTATATCGGTAACGTTATGCAGACCGATTACGCAGCCAACATTTATGAAACTTTCATAATATTCTTTTACGTTTGAAGATTCTTTAATTAAAGTATTTTATGCTAAATTCAAAGGTTTAGATTCCTCAATAGCTTATTCCAATCCTTCTCATTCAAGGTGACCGATTGACGGTCATCTTTGATTAATTAATGTTTATCTCCGAAATACTTTACAAATCGTAATGGCAGCTTTTCAATGATTGGTTTGCTATCAGAATTAAAATACTTAGAAATTATATCTTTTTGTTCGAATAAATTAAGCCATTGATCACTACTCAGATTGTCTGCCCCTTTACCGATTTGAGTAAACTGCACACACAATTCAAAAGTTTCACAATGATTAAATCCAACACTAACACTTTTCACTTTCTTATTATTCAGATAGTACACAGTTTCCAATAAGAGTTGATTGACTTCACAAATATTCTTCTTCCGCGATGACTTTGGGGGTGATGTGGGAGCTGCTTGCAGACTGGATGGCGGTGTTGGCGATGACGATGGTGGTGATTATTGCAGATTGGATAAATCCGGTCTTGGAACACTTCTCCTCCGTTTCGGTAGAACTCCTTAACTGCTCCACCTCTCCATAGCGAATGACTTTGTGGAGTTTATATATTTCAATATAACCTACTGTAACTGATGGAGGGGTGATAGGGGTGAGGGGAAGGTGCGAAAGTGAAAGAGGAGTCTCAGAACTCTTAAAACCTCAGTGATTTGTTGCTTGTCCTATATTACATCATGCGTTGGAGTTGATTTATCTTTGAGCAGCAGATTGGTGATTGGGGATCACAATGTCGTCCTTGTCTCGCTTTTCAAAATTACAAGAAAAAGAAATTTGTGACTTAACAGTCGTTGAAGTGGGGATGGGTAAATTGGAAAATGAAATAGGTTAAGGTTTTCCCGATTTGTTTGCAGAGAGTGTAAAGACAGCAAAACTCTCCACAAAGGTCAGAGTGCTAACTTTGGAGTCGAAATGGATTTTCCTCGGTGGCCAATCCTGCGCACCGCCACGACCGATCCATCGGTTAGGGAACTTCTTGTTGCGATACAGCGTAGCGTTCCTACTAAAATGGGTGGTGTCCCGTCATGCTGGTAGTACATCTGAAGTCATGTTTGCAGAAAAATATCTTCTGAGAGACCCGGCATTTAATTTTCCAAAACATCAGCATAAATGGCACCTGTCAGACGTGGCGGGAAGAAGTAAGGTCCAACCAGCTGGTTCCCAATGACAGCACACCACACGTTCACAGGAAAACGGAGTTGGAAGTTGCTTTCCACTGTTCAGTGAGAATTTTTGCGAGCCCATAAATGGTACTTTCTAGTGTTGTTTATTATTATCACGAGTAAACCTTGCCTCGTCCGTGAACAGGATGTAACGGTTCAGGCGGGGGTGTGCATCTAACCAACGGCAGAATTCCAACCGCCTAGCCATATCCCCGGGTTTAAGATGCTGAACTTGCTGAATATGGTATGCATAAAGTCCCTCATCGTGTAATGTTTGCCAGACTATCATTCGCGGAACGTTGAGGCGGGCAGACATTCCTCGTGCACTAAGACGTGGACTTTGCTGAACCATTTAAATTATGTTTTCCTCCTCATCCACATTAACTTATACTTGACGTTCAGCTCTTAAAGACACACACAGAAATGAGCCGTTTTCTAGTAAATGTCGGTGAACTTTAATAAAAGAACGTCGATCTGGTGTTCTTCTTTGTGGAAATCGTCGTCGATATTCGTAAACGGTGGCAACGGAGTTTCCATTGCAAAACCCGTACAGGAAGTACATATCCGCATACTCTTTATTTGAAAATGTAAACGGTATTATTGAAAGTTAGTAATACCATACGTGTCACAGGGCACTACACTGAACGCTAACTTACGTACTACTGACATACTGCCTGTGAGCTTGCAAATAACGTCCACGTCTGTTGTGCAAGCGTCATGCTTCTCATTGTTATAACAATGGATTAAGTTTCAATGTAAACGAATGATTATATAAATAATACATTTGTCAACGTTTAACAATGCATACGAATAATTATATAAACAATGCATTTTTCAGCCATTAAGTTGTACAAATCAAAGTACGAGATAATTTTAATTGACCGTTCTCTGTAAAAAATGAGAATCGGACCCATGTTCATATGACATCTTAAAATCACTTAAGAAATAAGATTCCTAAGTGATGACATACTCGTAATGTCGCTGGACAATATGATATATGTATAGTATGATAATTTAGTGTTTCAGGCGGTATCTTGTCAGATATAAATATGCATGTATAACTCAAAAACTACATAACGTACAGACAAGTGGAATGTGTCATTTTTACCGTAATAACAAGTATAGGTTGGTAGGCTTGTTTTTAAACCAACACATTCGACGACTTTATTTAAAAATATATTTTCTGATTTCATTTTTCCCATTTAAATACATCTACATCATACCCTGCAAGTCACCTATTTGGTGGATGGCAGGGGGTGCAGTGCACCAATGGTCCATAATTTTCCTACGTTATCTTTTCCTATTATGGTCTCTTAAGGGTCTCCTAGGGAAAAACGATCCTCTATATCGCTCCGTTCTACAGTCGATCTCGCGAATCTTACCCTCATTGTCCTGCCTACCGTGATATGTCGCGTTTCTAATAAGTCCTACTACCTCATTCGCTAGTCCCTCCGACATAAATTTTTCCAGTAGTTTAAATCTAGCCTGCAGCCTACCTACGTTCCTCTAACGATGTCCATTTCAGATTTTCTATTAATGAAGTTACGCTTTGTATACTATCGTAATTCCTCTTTACAATTCTAGCTGTCCTACGCTGAACCTTTTCTATCTCGTAAGTGAGTCCCTTTTCGTAGGGATCCTACACAGCTGACGCATATTCGACCTGAGGTCGAACCGAAGATAAATAACATAATTCTTTCAGTTTTTCGGAGCTATTTCAAACTATTCTCCCTATAAAGGCCAGATTTTTATTATTGGCACCTATCAATCGGCGAATGTGGGTGTCCCACGAGAAATCACGATAGATCGTGACTCCGAGATATTTAATCGAGTCTGAAACTGGAATCTCTAATCCGTCTAACGAATAATAATTATCCAACGAGATACTCTTGGTTCTCCAGAAGTTGATGACGCAGCTTTTCTTTTGGTTGATCTCTAACTGCTATTCCTTGCACTATGCAGAAACAGCTTCTACATCATTTTGGAGATACTGGTGGTCTTCCGGATTGCTTATTTCTCTATAGATGACGGTGTCGTCCGCGAAAAGCTCAATTTTATATCTGACTATTGAGCTGATATCGTTTATATAAATTAAAAAATAATAACGGACCAATTATACTACCCTGCGGAACGCCAGAGACAACCTCCACTGAGTTCGAAGATTTCCCATCTATAACAACCTTCTGCTTCCTATGATTTATAAAGTCACGGATCCAATTAACGATTTTATAATTATCCCCTAAGGTTTTTAATTTCGTTGTTAACTTCCTGTGAGGTACCTTATCAAAGGCTTTTCTAAAATCTAAGAAGATGGCATCGACCTGCCTATTATTTTTCCGCTTCTCAGTATACAATTCACAAAAATACCGAGCTGAGTATCACATGACCTACCTTTCCTGAAGCCGTGTTGACAATCATCTAACAATGAATTACTATCAAGAAATTATGTTCTAACGAGTAGATGCACGAGAATATTGCACGATATCAAAGTTAAGGAAATGAGCCTGTAATTTTCTGGGTTCTCCTTGTAGCCACTCTTATGAATTGGGTTAACGTGCGCTAACCTCCAGTCGCTAGGGAGCTCTGCGCGAGAAATGGATTTTTCGAAGATTATCCGAAGAAAAGGTGCTATTTCTTCAGCTAATTCTTTTAAAACACGAGCAGGAATTTCTTCGAGGCCAGTTGCTTTGTTATTTCTGATTGAGCTTAATGCCTTTGCTATTCCCACCTCAGAATATACTATATCGTCCATCAGGTCCCCCCTTATTGCGGGTGCATAATGTACGCAATGGTCGCTGACAACTGCGAATGCTTTTACAAAATTACCGTTTAACATGTTGGCTTTCTCTACGCTATCATGAATAACGGCACCCGAGTCATTACGCAGGGAAGTTATGGTTGGACCTCTCTCACATAGGACCAAAACGCTTTAGGGTGCTCCTTCAAATAATTATTTAATACCGTATTCCGGAAGTCAGTAAAAGCCTCGCGCATAGTATTTATCGCTTTAGCGCGGGATTCCTTATACGTCTTAACTTTAGTTGCTCTATATTCATCGGATGATGAAGACGGCATATTTTTTATTTTCGCTTGGGTTATTCTCTGACGCCTAAGCGCACTCCTAACTTGCTTTATGTACCAACGTGGCTCTTTATTGTGGACCTTCAATTTAATTGGAATGTTCTTACCGATGCCCTCTAGCATTATATCCTTGAATAATGTCCATGACGACTTAGCACCTGATCGTTCGGTCATATCACGGAAGCCAGGTAGTATTTCACGTAGGCGCGACCTGAAGCTTGAAAGTCTGCCTTAGCAAATATATAAAACATTCTTTGAGGCTTAGGGCGCCTATCGATTTTCAGCTTACACTCTGCATATACGGCCTGATCATCACTTATCCCATCTTCAATAGTGACTTTGTTTATTCACCCTGGGGTGCCTATCGATTTTCAACTTACACTTACACTTATTTCATCTTCAATGGTGACTTTGTTTATAAACATAGGTTCCCCAATCAATTGAGTGCAAGTTAAAGTCAGCACCGAGTATAACGATTCCATCTTGATTAATCAGTCTATGCTTTCATAGCTGTTTCTCGACACTTAAAATACAATCTACACCAGCGTTAGGTGGCCTGTAAAACGAGCATAAGAATACCATTTTGGAGCCATCTTTACCTATGCTGCACCAAACACTGTCGATATCCTCGACACTTATCGGAATCTCACTGCTATCGTACATATCGCTAACCACTACATGCATACATGGAGATGAACGTAGAATATCTTTATTTGTACATGAAAATGACTAAAAATCAACGTATAAAATCAGCGCTTGAACTCTAGAACGAAGAAAATTATGAAGTTACATTTTCCTATGGTGAAATTTCTAATACAGTTCAAATTTTTCCAAAATTGTGCTTTAAAACTACAAAATCTCGAGTTTTTTCAAAGAAAACATTTTCCTTTCTATGGAGACCGATATTGTTGTCAATCTCAATACCGTAAACCTATGGCATTCATATGAATTCAAGGTCAGTTAATTATCTATGTAAATAAGAGATGGCATAACAAGATATTTCTTCATTTCCAAATATTAAAAATCTAGCAAGGAAATGAGAGAGATGGATATTGAGATGAAGAGGGAAAGAGAATTGGAGAAAGGAAGAGAGAATGAGATGAACTAAGAGAGAGAGAGAATGGAATGAAGGGAAAAAGGATCGGAGGAAGAAAGAAGGGGAGAGAGAATGGGAGGAATGGAGAAAGAGAGAGGGAGAGATAATGTGATGGAGGAAGAGATTGATTGATTGATTGGACCCTTTATTGGCGAGGTTAGGCCCTGTTGGGCCTCTCTCCCACCTAACCTCGTATCCAGGTACATTATATCGCTTACAATATATCATTTACAATACAGTCAAGGCTTATATGAAAATATGGACAAATTAATTTTAGAGGTAATAATTGTAATTATACAGATATAAAATTAAAAACAAAATACATCATTAAGGAACATAATTAAATATATACAGTTAATTCACATTAGCCATTAAGTCTTTATTGACTAGTTCTTTAAATGTGGACAGTGGAAGGGATTTCATTACGGGAAAAGAGAGTGAGTTCCAAAGTCTTGCCCCATACACCAAGAACGATTTGGTATAGATTTCAGTTCTGTGAATGGGAATCAGGAGTTTTTCAGAGGGGCGCGTGCTTCGTTCGTGCGAAGTGCTCAGGAATTTGAAGTTGAGGTAAGATGGAGAGGATAAATTTACGATTTTATGGACCAGCGTAAGTGTGTGAAGGTTGCGTCTCGACTCAAGATTTAGCCACGATAGCTCGTTAAGTAGCGGGGTTGTGTGATAAGAGGGTTTTGCATTAAATATGAATTTCACGGCTTGGTTGAAGGCACGATCGAGCTTAATAGCTGTAGTCTTGTGCATATTATTGAGGAGAACGTCGCAGTAGTCGAAGATGGGTAGAATTAGGGATTGTACGAGTGTCTTCTTTAGACTTCGTGGATGTATATTTTTCATTCGTCGTAAACTATGGAGAGCCGCAAAAGATTTTTTACAAATGGATGTTACTTGAGGGGTCCATGTCAGAGATTGGTCAAATAAGACACCTAAATTTTTCACGGAGTTGGTATATTCGATTTGACAACTAGCAACTATGACTCTTGGAGTATTTATCGGGTCAATTTTCTTTAGTGTTTTTGGATATCCAATTATTATGCTCTGGGATTTGAATGGGTTGAGGTTCAGCGACAAGGAAGTGAGCCACGAGTTAAGGGTATTAATGTCTTGATTGATATGGTTCACTGCGGAGGAGATATTGTTTGGCTCGACGGAGAGGTAGATTTGTAAATCATCTGCAAATAGGTGGTATGATGTATAGGAGAAATTGGAAGAGATGTTTTGGAGGTAAATAGAGAAAAGCAGCGGGCCTAAGACAGATCCTTGAGGGACTCCATGGTCTATATCCATCCATTTGGAGTACACACCATTGTTGTAGCAAGCCTGTTTACGACCTGAGAGGTAGGAGGAGAACCAGGAGAGCGATGGATGAGAAAAGTTGAGAATTTTTAGTTTGGCGAGGAGTATATCTGGATTAACCGAATCAAATGCTTTAGTTAGGTCAAGGAGTGTGAGAATAGTTACTTTTTTGTTGTCCATTGCAAGTTTGATGTCGTCAGTCACTTTTAACAGCGCAGTGGTTGTGCTGTGATGGCGCCTGAAGCCGGATTGGAGCGAATCAAATAGGTTGTTGAAATTTAGGTACTTGACTATTTGCTGATTGACGAGTCGTTCAAGGGCTTTTGAGATAGATGGAAGAATGCTGATAGGACGAAAATCATTAAGGATGGATGGATTTTGCGTTTTGGGGATAGGGTGTATTATGGAAAATTTCCATTGAGTAGGGAAGGTGCCTTTTAGTAATGAGTAGTTGAAAATATGAGCGATCAACGGCAAGATTATGGGGATGATTTTGTGGATGAAAATGATGGGAATGTTGTCTGCACCAAGAGCTGATGGTTTAGTGGCAAGAAGGGCGTTCTTTACCTCTGTATGGGTGACAGTGGTGAAGTGAAATGGAGTCTTCGTTAAAGGGTTTTGGTTCAATATTTGGCCTACTGAGTAGTCTATGGTCTGCGCATTAATAGGGATAAAATTGTTTACAAAGTGATTATTAAGTTCATCCGGGTGGAAGGTGTTAGGGGAGTGAAGTTTTTTGGGGTGATGGGCGCCGAGTTTGGAAAGACCAGTCCACAAGGATTTTGGAGAGGACTTTGACTGAAGTAGACCCTGAGCAAAAGTTGCTTTAGCATTACGTATATCTTTCTTGACTCTATTGCGGAGGGTCTTGTAGTAATCATGGTCGGTTATTTTCTTCGACTTTTTGAAGATGCTAAATGCCGTATCTCTTCTACACATGAGAGATCGTATGGAGTCATTCATCCAAGGGGTGGGGTTATGCTTTACACGCTTGGTTTGGAGTGGTGCCAGTTCGTCAAGGAGTTGAAGGAGGAAGCTATTTAGTAAGAGTTAATGTCATCGGTAAGGTATATATTATTAAATGGGAGCTGCGAGGCTGTAGCATGCAGAGCGTCATGACTGATATTGTTGAGATTGCGGTAAGATATTATCTTTGGTTTTCTTTTCGGAGCGCGCATGGCGTAATTGATGTAAATTAAGTCGTGAGAAGAGATTCCGGGTGCTGACATTTGTCCATGCTTAACGACTTTTTTTGTGTTGTTAGTGATGATCAGGTCAAGGAGCGTAGCTGAGTGAGAGGTTACGAAAGTAGGTCCAAGAGGAAGAATATTGAGATTGAGAGAACTAAGGCAATTTGATAGTTGCTTAGTATCAGAGTTAGTTACAAGTAAATTAGTGTTAAAATCTCCCATGATGATGACATTATCGTATGTGGGGATAAGATTCGTAAGGGCGTCTTCAAGACCGGAGAGATATCCAATTTTCGGAGGACGGTAGACAACACAGTAGAGTAGCTTCTGTGCGTTAGCATTGACTTCTAGCATCAAGTATTCAGGGCGCGAGCAGTAATTCGATAGAGACTGGGAGATAATACGACATTTAAGGTCATTGCGCGTGTAAATACAGACACCTCCACCTTGTTTACCTATCCGATCATTTCTGAAAAGATTGAAATTAGGGAGTTCAGCAGATGATGAGGGAATCGTGGGTTTAAGCCAGGACTCGCTAACACCTATGATGTCTATATCACTTTCAAAGGCTATGGAGCGGATTTCGTCTATGTGGGCTAAAATACTTTGCGCATTGATATGGATGGCCATAATAGACCCAGGATGGAGTGAGGGTATCTTTGAGAGTCGGTTATTTGAAAGTGACGCAGAGGGAATTGCTGGCCCTAAATGAGACCCGGCGGCCTGTGAGGACAGGAAGCAGGAGGTGGGCACGTGAGTAGTGGGAGGGAAAGGAACAAAGGCACTTGCCCTTGGGTTGAGAGAACTACACCCGTTACGAAGGAGTTTGGAGCCAGAACGTGGAAAGAAGTGCGGTGCATATGGGTTAAGGGCACTCACAGTTGGGGGTGTAGAAGGGATGGTGGCACAGGACTGAGAGGCCGGTGGGGTGGGGGAAGAAGGGGCGGATGTTTGGATGTGGATGCCGTTTATAGGGGTTGCGAACTTAAGCGATGGCATAATGCGTTTAGACAAATGAGTTATACAGTATTAAGCAAAAATACAGACAAAAGTTAATGAGCGAAAAGAGATTCTTGAAAACGTTTTGTGGCAAATGGACAAAACTTGGTGAGCAATACGTTAAGAAAGAATACTAAATTAAAATGTTAAAAACTAGAAATACAAATAAAATACAAAAGTAAAAGAATTATATAAAAATAAGAGTTATACAAAAGCACGGTGAAACTATTCAAGCTACTAGAAAACAGCAGCACTAAATACACACACAAGGTGTTTTAGGAACAAGTGGCTAAAGATGGGGGAGAAACAAGTTAAGATGAAGGCTGATAATCAACAATGTTAAAAGGGATAAAGACAAACAAAAATCAAATAAAATATATATTCTAGTCACACGCTATTAACTCTGATAACACTCTGGTTATAGACTACTGTTACAAGTCGAAAGTACTTAAGCCAAAGAAAAATGATATTTCAAGAAATTAATAAAAAATAGCAACACGCTAATAGATGCACTAATAAGCAGAGGCACAGTGAGGCACCGTGCAGCACCAGAAGAACACAAAGCATACAGTACTAATAAAGACCGCTATAGAAAGAAGCACCAAAATCAGATTACACACACAACAGAATGGCGAACCACTTCGCCTTATGAATGGGAAAATAGGAGGAACGGGGATATAGCATCCGGATGACGGCTGGGGATTCGTGGGAGGGTAGACTTCTACTCATTGGGAATGGATCTTCGGAGTCTCTCGAGGTCACACTTCGTGGCAATAAAGATTTTCCTACCATTTTGATGAAGAACCACTATTTTTCCATCGGAGGTCCAGACGGTCTCCCTACCGAAGACTGATTTAGCTTCATCAAGTAAGCGCTTACGCGCTACTGTAAGAGATTCGGTGATTAGGATTCAGGTCTGCCGGAGTTGACGTTTCTTCCTCCATATCATCTCTCGATCTATGTAGGAGATGAATTTGATGATTATGGGGCGGTGACGTGGGCTCCGGTCCAACGGGAGAGAGTTATTCCGATTTACTCCAATCCGGTGGGCGTAGTCGATTCTTGCGAGCTGAAGGCTGACACCGAGTTTGTCTTTGAGGAAGCTGAGTGCGATCTCAGCCGTATCTTCACGCTCGCACTCCGAGATGCCATGGATGAGCAAGCAATTTCGGCGGCTGTATTGCTCTAGAGCATCAACCCGATCATCCTGCTCTGCTATCTGGGAACGGACGCGGGCCATCTCTTGATGGATCAACTCAGACATGACGACTCGGAGATTTGAAGTTACCTTGTTGTATATTTCCTCAATTGAAGGAATGGTGGTTGCAGTAGGCTTGCCACCTCGAGAAGAATCCTGGTCAATTTTGTCCACTATCAGAGCCAGTTCGTCTTGAATCACCTTCAACATTCGAGGTGCGAGACTCTCCTCGACCTTCTGGAATATAGAGGCGACTTCGTCGAGCTCCAGCACGGATTTTGCCTTACCCCTGACCATTTTGTGGATTTTGAGTTGATGCTAAGGCGAACGTGGAAAAGAGAAAGTTACATCCGCACGCGACAAGCGTTGGCGACTGACTGAGAGAGAGAGAGAGGGAGAGAGAATGGAAGAAAATAAGAGGGGGAGAGAGAATGGGAGGAAGGAAGAGAGGGAGAGAGAATGGGAGGAAGGGAGAGAAGGGGGGAGAGAATGGAAGGAAGGAAGAGAGGAGGAGAGAATGGTAGGAAGGGAGAGAAGGGGAGAGAGATTGGATGGAAGGGAGAGAGGAGGAGAGAATGGGATGAAGGAAGAGAGAGAGGGAGAGAGAATGGAAGAAAAGAAGAGAGAGGAGAGAATGGGAGGAATGGAGAGAGTGAGGGAGAGAGAATAGGAGGAATGGAGAGGTAGAGGGAGAGAGAATGGGATGAAGAAAGAGAGACAGGGAGAGAGAATGGAAGAAAATAAGAGATAGATAGATAGATAGATAATCGTCCTTATTCGGGCGAAATTTAGACCATAAGGTCCATTCTTACATTTAACCCTTCGTCAATATAATATATACAAGAAAAAGAATAAAATAAGGTATAACGAATTACATTATATAAACATTACGTACCTAAATCATACAAAGTGAAATGATAAAATTGAATACAGATTTGTGTTTGTGGGGAAAACCTAGGTAAAAACAGACATGTCCTCCCTAATAAAACCCACACAGGAAAACACCCACTAAGAAGGTGGGTGTGAAAAACCTGCGAAAACCCTAGATAGTGTACATATGATAATACAAAACTACAACATTAAATAGAAAGGAGTATGTACAGTGGGAGAGTTCGTATATACAGCGTAATTATATACCGTCATAAAAAAGTACACGTAAAGGTAATAGTAAACAAGATATATACAAGTATACAGAATGAGATGAAATATACATGAAATATATACAATGAATGAATATAGAGAATGTTGTTGGGGCATGCATATTATAAGAAAGCAGGAAATGATATAAAATACATAAATAATATAATACAATATAAAATAATATAAAACAATAGAAAAATAAAATAAAAACAACGCAAAAAATATATAAACAATAGAAGAAGAAGAAATATATATATATAAACAATACACAAAATATATAAAAACAATACAAAATTATATTAAGAAATACAAAGTAATATAAGACAATATCAAAAAAAACTTGAGTAAGGATAATTTATGGGGAGGGTAAGGAGATGATTAAGGATTACTTTGTTGTTTTAGAAAGTGAGTGACACAGGTGCGTTTGAATGAGTTAAAAGAGGGAGATGTTTTAAAATTCTCATCTAAGTTATTCCCGAGTCGGCAACCGGAGACTTGAAAGGATTTATTGTAGATGTTCGCCCTGTGATGAGGAATAAGGAGGTTATTATTGCCTCTAGTATCCCGCTTGTGTACTGTATTGATTTCATTGAAGAGAGAAGAGAGGTAGTCAGGTTTGTTATAAGTAAGGATTTTGTACATTTGCATCAGGGTATGTAAGTTCCTTCGAGCGTCAAGTTTGAGCCATGAAAGATTATTGTATTGTTCGCTAATGTGGTCACTCGGGCACCGATGAATCTCATGCAGGAGTTTTGCGTGCGTTGAAGTTTTAATACCAGTTCACCAGTTATAAACAACATCACAATAGTCAAAGTGAGGAAATAGGAGTGTGGTCAATAAGAGTTTACGTAAGGAATTAGGTAATAAGTTTTTGAGTCTTTTGAGAGAGTGTAAGGAGGAGTTGATGGTAGTACAGATTTTATTGGTATTAGGAGCCCAGGATAGAGTTTCATCTACTATGACACCGAGGTTGACTACTGATTTTTGAAATGCAATGTGGACCCCTCTAGCGATAGAAGTGGAGATTCGCTATGATCTATGGAAGCCAATAATTTGGGGTAACCGATAATAATAGATTGACTTTTTGCGGGGTTGATCTTCAGAAAGTTATTTGTGATCCAAAGAGAGAGAAGCTAGATCAGAGTTAATTTTAGCGACAGCATCGGGAAATACAGGTACGCGCGAGTGATAGTAGATTTGGAGATCGTCAGCATATAGGTGATAATTACAGTGAGTGAGGGCTTTTGAGATATCATTAATGTACAGAGAGAAAAGCAGGGGGCCAAGAATAGAACCTTGTGGAACGCCTCTATTTACATTTAAGGGACGAGATGATAAATCATGAGTAATAACCTTTTGAGAGCGGCTATTTAGATATGAGCGAAACCAGTTTCGAGAAGCGAGTGAGAAGTGCAAAAGTTCAAGTTTGCAAAGTAGGATGTCTTTGTCGATGGAGTCAAAGGCTTTACTGAAATCCAGTAGAGTTAGAATGGTGATTTTTCTCTGATCCATTGCTTTGCGGACGTTGTCCGTTACTTTCAATAGTGCGGTAGCTGTGCTATGCGATTTCCGAAAGCCAGATTGGAACGGGTCGATGAGATTATTTTTTGAAAGGAAATGAGTTATTTGCTCATGTGCTAGTCTTTCAAACGCCTTGGAGAGAACAGGCAAGAGACTAATTGGTCTGAAATCAGCGTTTTCTTGAGAATTGTTTTTCTTGGGGATAGGACGGACAAGAGCTGATTTCCATGAAGTAGGATATTTAGATTGAAGAATAGACCAGTTAAATATATGAATGATAGTGGGGAGAATGATAGGAATTTATTTATTTATTAGTATTATAGATACGCCGTCATCTCCTATTGCAGTTGACTTAATTGTACGAAGTGATTTAGCTACCTGTGGTTGTGTGAGTGGTGTAAATTCAAAGATTGTATTTGAGGTGTGATTGGGTTTGAGGCTACGGATAGTTTCAGATTTTAGGCCTATGTCGATGGTCGTGGGAGTTTTAGTGAAATGAGCGTTAAGCTCGTCAAGGGACAGGTTTGGTGGAAGTTGCATATCTTTATTTTTACCAACACCCAAGTTCCGTAATTTTTTCCATATCGAGGACTGTGTTCGTGCAGAGTTGGTTGAATCGTGTACATATTTCATTTTAGCGTTGCGTATAAGTTGTTTTGTTTTATTTCACAATGATTTATACCGCGATAGTACATCAAGATCCTTAGATTTCTTAAAATCACGATAAATGCTGTCACGACGGGACAAAATCGATTTTATTTCTGGAGTTAGCCATGCAGCATGTGGCTTTGAGACCCGAATGATTCTGGGAGGGGCAAACTTTTCAAGTAGCTGAGACGTATATAAATTAAAAGTCTGAACTTCATCGTCTATGTCTTCTAGGTGCTCGATTAAATGCCAGGGTAGGAGCGCCGCCTCTGATGTTAATTGTGATTCATTAATAGATTTGTAGTCGCGAACCGTTATGAATTTCTGCTTAAGTTTTTGACAACGTAGGGAGTAAGCAATGTAAATCATATCGTGCGAAGAGATACCGGGAGCTGCTAATTGTCCGTATTTAATTATTTTCTCGGGATTTGCCGTGATAGCAAGATCTATCCATGTGGCGGAGGTTGCCGTATGATTCGTTGGCTGGAGTGGCAAGACGTTTAGCCCTAGGGACTAGAAAGACTGTAACAGAAAGTTACTATCATGGTTGGGTACGAGTAAATTAGCATTAAAATCACCAGTGACTATTAAACGTTGAAAGTCTTGAATGTGTTTGGAAAGAGTTTCTTCAATATCGGAGAGGTGTCCTATTTTAGGTGGCCGATAAATGATTCCTATGAGGATTTTTACAGAGTTAACTCGCGCGTCAAGTAGAAGGAATTCGGGACGTTTAGAGTACTTAGGTTCACTATGAGCGAGGATATTACATTGAATGTCATTTCTGGCGTAAATTCCTACACCACCGCCACCTTTGCCTAAGAGGTCATTTCGAAAAAGCTTGAAGCCAGGAATTTCTACGTGCGAGGAGTCAGTTTCAGGTTTAAGCCAAGTCTCAGCCAAGGCAATGATATGAATATTTGTCCGATATAGTATTAAACGAAGTTCGTCCAAGTGAGCCTGAATGCTTTGGGCGTTGATATAGATAATTTTTAATGAGCGAGGATGTGGTTTAAGTTCGTTGGAAAGGAGAGATTGAGTGTCGATATGATTCCTGGAAATTCGTGTCACGGGTCGAACCTGTGTTGAGTTCATGGGATTTGAGTTGTAGGCGTCGCGGCAGGTGGTGAGTGAGGTAGTTGAGACAAATTCAGAAGCTTCAGGGTTAAGGGGGGAGAGAGTAGTGTGGCGAGGGAGACAGAACTCGGGGGCACGTGGGTTAAGCAGGTGTCCTCGGGAGGTCAATAGAGAAGAGTTGGGGGAGGGAGAGGATGAAATGAGAGAAACAGTAAGAGAAGGACAATCGTGAAAGTTGAGACACTTAGCGGGAGAGCAGGGGAGGGGAGTTTGTGAAGGGAAAAATTCAGATGCTTTTGGGTTTAAGGAAAAAGGCGGGGGCGGTTGGGATGTGTCGTGCTGTGAGGGTACGATAGGTGTAAGCGTTCGGTTAATAGGCAAGAATTCTCGGGAAGAGGACATCTCAGTTATAGTAGGAAGTTGAGGAAAAGGAAAAAAGATAGGAGACAAAAGAACTAAAAGAGTTTTTATGGTCAGGAAGTAATCAAAGGTGCAGAGCAGGAGGATGCATATAAGCCAGATAAATAATAAAAAATATTAGCGAAGAGGGCAATTTATAGGATAGCGTGTATAACTACACTTTGAGGAGACGCAAGCACTAAACTGAAGGAAACACAAGCACTACACTTTGTAGGACGCAAGCACTACACTTTGTAGGACGCAAGCACTACACTGAAAGGAGCACACACACTGCACTTGGGAGCTTAGGGAAATGGGCGAGAGAGGGAAAGAAAAAACACTATTAGGAGCACTACTACTATGTGAGGAGAGAGCTATTTGGGACCATTATTTGGGTACACTGAAAGTGAAGGGACACAGACTTTTAACACAGACGAGGGGGAAGGGAGCCCTGGGTGCATGATGGGGGAAACTTCTTTCTTCGGTCGGGAAACAGGAACACCGGAGCGCCGGGAGTGCAGGAAAAGGGATGCAGAAACCTCAGGATGCGTTGGGAATCGAGGAGTTCAGATACGACAGGATCTCAGAAAATAAGGACGCGCGACTCGTGGAAGGAGAATTGTAATGTTTTATAGGCACTCGGATTGGAGAGAGAGGAGAGAATGGGAGGAGTGGAAAGAGTGAGGGAGAGAGAATGGAAGAGAAGAAGAGAGGGGGAGAGAATGGGATGAAGGGAGAGAGGGAGAAAACAAGAAAATGTATTTATTTATTGTAAGACGTTGTAACAAAATGGTTTGTCGCACTCTATCGGCTTTTGAATTTTATTTTTTTCTTTGCTCTTCGTTTGTTATTGCTTTTATAATTTTTGTTATTCTTCGCGGTTCTTTCTTTGTTCTAATTTGTTTGTTACTGATTTGGCCAAACTCTCCCGACGTTTGATACTTCTTCTCTGTTTGTTCTTCATTTATTATATTTTTTGACGTTTCTCAATTTTTCCCGCAGTAGAACTGCGGGCGCTATACTAGTATAGGTAAAAAAAGGCGTGTTAATCCAACTCAATGTTTAGGTAAATGCATCAATATCACTTTAAAATCACTTCAGCTAACAGCACAGTTATAACATTCAATATTAACCATTATATCAATCACATATCAAACTATTTTGCATTTACAATCAGTACAAAAAATTTAAACCAATGAATTGATTTTCCCATAAAATTATACAAACATTTTCACCAGATATAGCTAAGTGACGAAACCATGCAAATGCATTTGCCAACGGTGAAATAAATTATATTATTATTATTATTATTTACTTTTGTATTTCACAGCTTTTGAGCCGGTTATTTCAATGAGGTACGGGCTTTGCCAAGCACTCTCATTACTCGGAACTTAAAAATTGACGTACTATTCTGGTTGTATTTAGTATGACAGTTTTCTGTAGGAGGGTATATTGCAATTTAGGTAAATATATTATTTTTATACTGTTGTGTAAGTCTGTAGGGATAATTCCTGTGGTCGATTAAACTATTGGGACAATGTGTACAGTATTCATGTTCCACATTCGTTTAATTTCTTCTTTTAGTTCTGTATATTTGTGGTGCTTTTCTACTATGGTTTTCTGAAGATTGTGTGTATTTGGGATAGCAATGTCTATTAGATAAGTGGTTTTGGCTACCTTGTCCTGCAAGACTATGTCCGGTCTATTGCTGTGTATAGTTTTGTCCGTGATTATTGAGCGGTCATAATATAACTTAAATGCATCAGATTTCAAAACTGGTTTAGGTTTGTATTTATAGTAGGGCGTGTTGTCTTCTATTAATTTATGTTTTAGAGCCAGTTTTTTATGTATAATATTTGCGACTTGATTGTGACGGTGTAAGTAGTCAGTCTGTGTTAGTCTGATGCATGCTCCTGTAATGTGCTGTATAGTTTCCGGGTGTTCTCTACATTTTCGGCATCTGTCATCTTGAATTTGTCTATTCTTTATTATGTACTTTTGGTAGTTCTTTGTATTTATCACTTGATCTTGTATGGCTAGCATGAATCCCTCTGTTTCTGGGAAGAGATCTCCGTGTTTAAGCCAGGTGTTCGACGCTTCTTTGTCGACATCAGATCGGCTCAAATCTTGGGGGTGTCTCCCGTGGAGGGTCATGCGTTTCCACCTATCAATTTTCTCTGCTATTGTTTGGGGTTCTTCATGACCTTTTGTTACTGTATCAGTTAGATTCAAAGGTGTATATTTATTATCTAATTTACAAATATTTATGTGAAGAGGGGAATCTTGACGACCATGAAAATATTTCCTTAGCAGTTTGATTTGGTTATTATGTAAGTTTTTTATGTCTATTATACCTCTGCCTCCTTCTGTGCGTGGTAGTGTCAATCTGTAAATATTTGAGTACGGGTGGTGCTTTCTGCACTTTGTCAATTCGGTTCTTATTTTTCGTTGTAAGTTTTCTATATCTGTGTCTGTCCAAGTTATTATACCGAATGAATATGTTAAAACCGGAATGGCAAAAGTATTAATAGCTTTTGTCATATTTTTACTATTTAATTCTGTGTGGAGTATCTTTTTAAGTCTATTGGTAAATTCTATTGTCAGATTTTTCTTAATATCAGTATGGTTTATTTTCTTTGACTGTTCGTATCCTAAATACTTGTACATTTCTAATTCATCCATAGGTTCTATTATTCCCTGATTTTCTGTTTCGAATCCTAAGGGTTCTATTCTTCCTTTTTTTATGTTTAGCGTTCTACATTTATTCAGTCCAAATTCCATTTTAATGTCTGTCGAAAATTTCTCTACTAGTTTTATTAATTCACTAAGTTTTGGATGTGTTGATGCATATAGTTTTAAATCATCCATGTACAGTAGGTGTGATATTATATGTTTTGACTGATTATTTTTTATTAAATATCCCATGTTCGTTCTGTTTAACATATTTGAGAGTGGATTTAAAGCAAGACAAAACCATACTGGGCTTAAGGAATCACCCTGAAATATACCTCTGTTTATTTTTATTTCCTTTGTATAAACATTTGTTTTGTTATCAATAAGATTAACTATTGTGTGCCATTGTCGCATGGCTTTCTCCAGAAAATTAACTAAAATCGGGTTTATTCTGTATATTTTTAATACTTCTATTAACCAAGAGTGGGGGACTGAATCAAAGGCCTTGCGATAATATATGTAGCAGCATGAGAGATTTTTCTTGTGTCTTTGTGCTTGCTTAAGTATTATTGAGTCAATTATCAATTGTTCTTTACAGCCTTTCATGCCTTTGCGACAGCCTTTTTGTTCTTCAGTGAGAATGTTTTCATTGTCTAAGTGAGAGTTAATTAGATGTGTTATACATGATGTAATAATTTTATAAATGGTTTGTAAGCAGGTTATAGGACGGTAGTTAGATGAGTCATTATTATTCTTACTTTTTGGGAGAAGATATGTTTTGCCTTCCATTAGAAATCTAGGTACTTGGTCGGGGTCTTCAATGAATTTATTTATTTGGGTTAGTAAATGTGTGCGTGTGTGTGCATGTAAATCTTTTGTACCAGTAGTGGTGAATGTTGTCACTGCCAGTGCATTTCCAGTTATGTGTCTTCCGGATGATGGTTTGTAATAGATCTAGTGATATGTCGGGGGCCGGCATACTATGAATGTTATGAAATTGTTCTATTTCTGTCTGTATCCAATGTGCTTCAGCGTTGTGTATTTCAGTATTTGACCATATTTGAGACCAAAAATCTTCTATGGAATCTTTCGTTGGCAGTTGATTGCTTTGTGACTGTTTGTCACCAGTTGATTTTAACACACTATAAAACCCTCTCTCATTATTTTTAAATTGTGCGTTCTGCTGTTTGCGTCTAGTGCACTTGTTGTATCTGTTTAGTCTAGCTTTGTATTCCGCAAGTTTTTGTTTGAGAGTATCTATGAATTCTATCATGTGTTCGTTCTGGTTTTCATGTTTCGTGTGCATTTGATATTTTTTAACTACTATTTTAGCTTTACCTTCTAATTTTTTGCTAGGGTTACCTTTTGAGTATTCTATTAGACGTGCAATTTCAACTCTTATACTTTCTATTTTGTTTAACAGTCTCTTTTTCCAATTTGGAATGTATGGTGCTTGTTTTCTGTTTGATTTATCGCAGTCATTTTGTTTAACAATTTTTGAACCATTGCATTTAGCCGCAATGAGTGCAGCGCAGTATATTAATGTGTGGATTTCTTCAAATGTTTCTATATTTTCTATGTGTTCAGGCATTATTACCTCATTTAATATGAGAATTATTTTAGATAGTTTTACTGAAGTGTGTTGTTTTGGTATGTAAGCTCTTTTTGTGGGGTCTGTACCTGTGTATTCTATAGGTGTAATGTTGAAAGTTTCTCTTACATTTTCAATCAAGTCAGCATCGGCATTTACTTCAGTATTATGGTTGTTACTATCAGAGGTAGAAATTTCATTAGTTAATCTATTACTATTTTTAGGTTTGCCACTATTTTGTATTGCAGTGTTTTCATTAATTAAATTCTTACCATTTGATGTTGGACTTTCTCTTGTTATAATATTTAAATTGCATTCTGTTTCATTTGGTAAATTTGTAGGTTTGTCATTATTTATAGGCATATTGGTTAATATAACTCCCATATCTGCTTCTAATTTTTGGCCTATTTCGTGTTTTAGTTAGTTCAATATTTCAGGAGATACTAAATTATTTCTTATTATTGCTCTGCGTTGGTCTGATATACGTTGAACTGTTACAGGTATGTTTGGGTATTGATTTGTAAATGCGGTATGGAGTTGATCTATTATATTATATTATATTATATTATATTATATTATATTATATTATATTATATTATATTATATTATATTATATTATATTATATTATATTATATTATATTATATTATATTATATTATATTATATTATATTATATTATATTATATTATATTATTATTATTATTGTTATACCTTTGTATTTCACAGCTTTTGCGCCGGTTATTTCAATGAGGTACGGGCTTTGCCAAGCACTCTCATTACTCGGAACTTAAAAATTGACGTACTATTCTGGTTGTATTTAGTATGACAGCTTTTTGTAGGAGGGTATATTGCAATCTAGGTAAATCTATTATTTTTATACTGTTGTGTAAGTCTGTAGGGATAATTCCTGTGGTCGATAAAACTATTGGGACAATGTGTACAGTATTGATGTTCCACATTCGTTTAATTTCTTCTTTTAGTTCTGTATATTTGTGGTGCTTTTCTACAATGGTTTTCTGACTTATTATTGCTCTGCGTTGGTCTACGTTGAACTGTTACAGGTATGTTTGGGTATTGATTTGTAAATGCGGTATGGAGTTGATCTCTGTAGGCTGTCATATCGGATTCTAATTTTGTAATTCTGTAATAGGTGCGCTTGATAAATGTGTTAACTTCAGCTGTCCATTTCATGCGTACACGTCTCCGGCCTGCTTGTGTGGTCTCAGTTAAAAGTGGGTTGCCCCCCTGAGAAGCACATTTATCGATGTCCGCCTAGTCGACACACGACCACTACCGGCTCGCATACTGTCACCCCCAGCGGTAGCTCCAGAGGTGCCCTGGCGATCCCCAGGCAGCGGCTTTTTATCCGAGGCTGAACTCCTTTTTCTACTCTCCATTTTCTAAAAAATGGGTTGCCTTTTTAACCTACGGCCAGGTATGATGGCAGTAACCCTGCTTACTCGGGTTATGGGCGCCGCCGTTGACTTCTAAAGTTCTTCCGCCGTCGTCCTAGGGGAATCCCCTGCCATGGAATTCTCCAGCTTAAGAGGCCTCCCCCTAGTGTGATACTGGGGTATTGCCCTCCCTCAGCCTCTTACCAGGATGCCGCCCACTTTGGGAACATACGCACCTGGATTTTATTCTGTTTTGGTCCACGGGTGGTATTTTATTTCCCACCTACCCTGCATATCTGCCGGGCATTCCTCTATCCGCCACCTGGGGATGCGCCCGATAGGGGACAGAAAACCCCCACGGGTTATTATTATTATTATTAAGTTACAATAAAAAATCAGTCTATAAGATGAAAGTGAAACAAAACATTTATAACGTCAAGGGTGGAAAAATTAGCTGTCACTATTTGCGATCCACTCGACACACAACACGCCTTTTCCCTACACATTTCCCATGCATTGCACAGTGGCCAAAATGAGCGATCTGACTCGACAAAAATATGTGTTGATATTCTTACTTATTGGGACATAATTTATGTTATTGTGGTAACATAAACTATTGAGTTAGATTTTCATACTGATTCACTAAGTTAATTACCATATTATGAAGTAAAAATACTATAAATTCCTCTGCAGTCATTAAACTAAATAACATATATGCACACATTATATTTGGTGTTATTGCACTAATATCTCAATATAAAAAAGATTACAGCTATTTTGCTAACATAACACAATATTTAGGCTATATTATGACTACTGCTTTCAATTTTTCAATTATCATTATCTAGTATCAAGGTTAAAGTACCTAAAATATTCATTAAGAAACATTTATGATATATATAATTGGCTCATTGTTTTTAATTACATTTCTTTGTTCTGTTTCTCCCTCAAAATGCACATACTGGAAAATTATCCGGAACTGCTATCATCTGAACTTAAGTTATCTGAACTGCTGCTATCTCAAGCATTTGATACGTTATTACTGCTGTCCTTGATCACATTTGCAACAGGATCTGTAAGAAGTTACCACACTTCATTGGGTAAACTGTCACTCATTTTTCTCAGCAAAAACCTAAACTGGGAAATAACTGGAGAAAATGTGTAATAAGTCTATCATGGTATTCTTTCTGGATGATTTCCTTGTGTGTCCCTCTCTATACCTTTTACAGTCCTTATTTCTTGCTTCTTGAGCTACTTCTGATATCTGGCCAATAGGAATAAGGAATGACTCTATTAATTTTGCTCCATGCAACAGAATTTTGTGTACAGTTACTGGTATGTTATACCTTGAGTATAACTGCAAATACAATTTCATGGTTTCTTTTCATTACTTATGAAATTGTTCGCAGTTTATGGAAAAGCCACTCGATAAAGTTGATAAAATGGTTTAAATTCGCCGAATTAGCTTTTCATCAATTCCTGTTATTTCTGCAGCCTACACAGAATTTTAAGAAATGTACGGGTAGTGTTACCATCATTGGAATTTCCACTACCTCCAGGTTTCGGCTGATCCACTAACAACACATCTGTTACCGAAACTCTTCCACAACTTCTGTTTTCTTCTGTTTTACCTTCAATTTGTCTTGGCGCGTTCTGACTTGCCAGATTTTAACGTCCAGCCGGTAAGATATATGCAAAAGGCACTCAAAAAAATATTATCCACGAATGGAGTGTTGACAATCAAAATGAATAAACTTCTTTGTTGTGAACTTTTTTCATACACTTTTCAATATCGTTTATTTCCTTGGGACTAGCCCCACATATATAACACTTCTGCGATGAAGTGTCTGTCAGCGCGTTACGAATTTTGCCGTCAACCGTAGTCATTAAAGGCCGTATTCATAGAATCGTTAGTAAGCTACTAAGGCCTACTAAACCCTCTTAGTAGCGCGCTGGTCCGTATGCCGTATTCATAGCACACTACTAAGGGTGATATAGCTTAGTCATCTACTACCTTAGTCACCCTTAGTCACTCGCTCGCTAAACAAACGACGCCGGTGTTTAAGAGTGTGACTAGTGAGCTCTCCTCTCCAGCTTTCGTGCTTTTTAGGTGATCGTTTGTTTTGAATATTTCTGTACGTATTTCATAGGTAATTAAGGTGGCTTAGGTTAATTCTTTTGTAGTGTCTCATTTTTGGTTAGTGGATTCAGAGTAGGTAAGCTTAGTTTCCTTCTTATCAATTTATTTACCGTATTGTTAGTTTACCGCATTCTTCATCTTATTGTCTATTTTTGTGTTTTGTTGTAATTGTAAAAGCTACAGTATATTTTTCGTGGTTGTTTACACCATTTTCTTCATAATTTAATTTGTTTTGAAATAACTATAGTGAACGATAGATTTAATTAATTTAGTTTATTATTAGGATACATCTTTAGTTATTTCATTATGGTTTAATTCATTTTTGTTAAGTTAGTGAGTGTAATTTAGCTTCAAAGTAGAGTAGGATAGTGCAATTTCGTTTTTATCAAGTTAGTTAGCGCATTGTTAGTTTATTTATCCCGCATAGGGAATTGTTGTTGTTTATTATATTTTATTTCACTTTCCAAATTCAATAATATTTGAAATGGCTGTGTCTGATTTTGAAGACTTGGAAGAAGCATTGGAGTTACGGGAAATGGGGGAAATTGGAGTAAATCGCGCAATAAAAGTGTATTTGCAGCTTCAGGATCCTTTCAGGAAATACTACGATATACTTTTTAGACGTCGATATAGGTTCTCGAAAGCTGGAGCTGAGAAACTGTTCGATATGATTGGGAATAACCTAGGCCAAGGAGCTATGGGCAACAGCGGGCTACCTATTTCACCTCATCTTCAACTCCTGGCTTCCCTCTGCCTTTTAGAAAAGGGGGCTTACCAGGAGGGAATTGGTGAACTCCATGGCATAAGTCAGCTTACAATGAGCCGGATGATTAAAAACATTTCTGTGGCTTTGGCAAAATTTAGAGCTGATGTTATTACATTTCCTAATTCTGATATAGAACAAAGATCTGAAATGGCAGCATTTTATAGAATAGGAAGATTTCCTATAGTTGTGGGATGCATTGATTGCACACATATTAAAATTAAAAATCCCGGTGGACCAAATGCTCAAGCATTCATCAACAGGAAGAATTTCTTCAGCATAAATGTGTCTCGCATCGGATTGAGACTTTGCAGAATGAAAGTATATGTAAAATAACGAACTCCTAATTCTACCTAGGTGCCAACTCGACGTCGTTTACGACAAAATGCCCTTTGAATATCGCGATCCGAGAGTCAATGTAATAAGAACGTTAAAAGTCATTTTTCTAACTATATAGGAGTGTTGGTCTAGGGGAAACCAATTGTGTTTGAAATATTTTCGCCGGGGTTCGATTCCCGCAGGGACCAAATTCTTTTTCTGATTTATTAAAAAGTTTTTTTTTCGCAATTTCCAGCATATCGTCGATAAAACTTGCAAAACATTTTTTTAAAATTTATTCCATGCATTATAACCACTATTTTCTTCATCGTAATGCAGTTATTATTGCCCCAAAAACTGAAGATCGCTCGCAAAACACGAACAAAAACAAACAATTCCAATCGCCACTCCAAAATGTGCCCTCTAACAATAAATCGCTCGGCAATATTCTGACGTTGACTGTGGTAGAGAGACGAGGACGTCTGCTAATAAGGCCACGAAAAACTGCGTCTAGTCATCTTATAATGTTGTTATTAAAGTTACGCTGTTGTTGTTGTTAACGGGATTCGTTATCATTTGCAGGTGTCAATTATTGTCATTATAATTATAATTGAAATTATGTAACAATCCTGTTGGGTTATTTCGATGCATTGTTCTTTATTTCTCCTTTCAAATCTCGTCATGTATTGTTCGTTATGATAAATCGATTGCTGGTGTCAATTATTGCCATTATAATTGGCATTATGTCACAATATTGTTGGGTTATTTCGATGCATTGTTCTTTATTTCTCCTTTCAAATCTCGTCATGTATTGTTCGTTATGATAAATCGATTGCTGGTGTCAATTATTGCCATTATAATTGGCATTATGTCACAATATTGTTGGGTTATTTCGGTGCATTGTTCTGCATTCCTCCTTTCAAATCTCGTCATGTATTGATCACGATGGTAAAGCGAATGGGTAGTAGTGATCCGTAAAATTATGATCGTGAAGAATTACGGTGAAGAATTACAGTGAAGAATTACGATGAAGAAAATAGTAGTTATAATGCATGGAATAAATTTTTAAAAAATGTTGTGCAAGCTTTAACGACGATATGCTGGAAATTGTGAAAAAAAAAAATAAAAAATCGGAGAAAAAATTTTTGGTTTCTTCGGGAATCGAACTCCGGCAAAATTGTTCGCACTCCTGCTCGTTTCCCCTAGACCAACACTCCTTGATGATTAGGAGAGGACTTTTAACGTTCTTATTAGATTGACTCTCGGATCGCGATTTTCAAAGGGCATTTTCTCGTAAATGTCGTCGAGTTGGCACCTAGGTAGAAATAGGAGTCCATTATTTTACATATACTTTCATTCTGCAAAGTCTCAATCCGATGCGAGTGTCACACCTTGGGGGCTTCCCTTGTTAGTGTATGTTAATGAGTAATTTATACCAATGATCATTACAGTCAGCAGCAGAGGAAGCATACAATTCAGCCCACATTCAAACCAGAAACACAGTTGAGAGGCTATTGGTGTTTGGAAAATGACATTTCG
This sequence comes from Tanypteryx hageni, assembly GCA_028673005.1. Classification (NCBI taxonomy): domain Eukaryota; kingdom Metazoa; phylum Arthropoda; class Insecta; order Odonata; family Petaluridae; genus Tanypteryx; species Tanypteryx hageni. Next base: position 242,045,655 of record CM054113.1, on the reverse strand, counting down.
ATCATTGTACAGAGGCCTCACAGGGAACCTGGAAACCTCTAAAGCCATGATAGTGGCAATGGCTGTACTCCATAACTTGCGGATAGAGTACAGAATGGAAGGTTAGCAATCTTACGTTATTTCCTAGTTTTATCCTTGGACACATTTTAGCACGCAATCTCATCCATTACATAGTTCAAAGTTTGACAAATCTGTTCAACAATTATATTTTTTATTGCTCACTACATTATTCTCTGATAGAAAGCCATGATTTAGCTATATATGTATTTCTCTATAACTTTACTTATGGCTTGAAAGGGAGTTATATTACTAACAAACTGCAAAATAATTATAAATTACAATTATCCTGTCCCTGTTACCTGCAATAAAAACATTGTTAATTTTCTTTAACAGAATCAGAAAGCAGTGATGATGACAGTGAAGATGAAAACTTGGAAGAAAATGACGAATATGAGGATAATGAAGTACCTACTGGAAGAGGAAATATATTTAGGGGGAATTTCATTGCTAACTATTTTGAGTAGAAAATAAAGTACCTAATCATTAAAATATTTGTTTTTTACTCTTTTATTTCATTTTTATATTTTTCAGCCTAATACAGTTTTAAAAATTTTTAAATCTCCATTTCCTCTCTCTTCATCTTCATTTCCTCCCTGTGCAGCTCGTCTTCCCTTTCTTCCTGCCTTATAAATGCATCCTTCTGCAACTCCATTTTATCTTGGTGAAGTTGAATTATGGTCTGTTCATAAGGAGACATCTCCTTACTCTTTTTCTACCCTTGTTTCTGCCTGAAAGGTCAAGAAAATATATTAGCGATTTACATCAATTACTGCTGTCATCATCAGCACTCATGTTTATTAGGGACGGAAGGAGTATTTATACTGATGTTGACAGTTGTTAAAGGAAGTGGAAGGTGTGCAGTAAGTGGTTAACTGAAACAAGGGAGAAAGGGGGATAGGACCAGGTTCATTATTCAAGATGTTGTTTTTGTGTATATAAATGCATTCATAAGCATCTAGTTTATTTCTCTTGCATGCCATTCTTTATATATTACCTTTTATTGGAGCACTTTGAGGGATGAGGAGGGGTTCAACTGTTTCTCTCTCCTGCTCTACATTAGTTAAAATGGGGATATTTTCTTCCTCCTGCTCCAAGTTAAACGAAACAGGGGTGCTGCTCTTTCTTTATCCTGCTGTTAATTCAATAAAAGTCTTATTTAATACAATTTGCTCATATTGGTTCAATCATACAAGCAAATTTAATAACTTGAAAATAAAAACCTCCAGCATTGTGAGCTTAACAGTGATAAGAAATCGAATTCTCTCCCTTAGCACTACCAATTACATTGAAATTAATTTTTCACCATATATATTCTAAAGTTCATTCTTAAATATTAAGCTTACCAATATTTCAAGTTCATCATCGTCATCAAACATGCTGCTATCCTTCACAAATTGATCTGGGATCAATTGTGGATTATGTAATCCACCTCAGTTGGATGAGTACTTCCACTTCCAGAAGGAACTGGTCCGCCTCCACCAGTCCCTCTCTGATATTTCTTTAACTGCAAAAATGGCAGATCTAATTGAATAACAATAAATCTTTATACATTAATCATTACTCAATAACTTCAACTTGAAAGGCTCTTACCATGGTGATCGAATCTTTTGAGGATAACTTCATCCTCCTCCATTGCTCCTTGATCCTCTACAAATTTCTATCTTCACCATGCTCCGCTTCAAAAAGAGTCTTCACCTCCATCCACATTTTCTGCTTTTTTAGCAGCATGCGGCCATCGCAACTTTAGTCCTCGAGTATCGAAATTCTATCCCCTACTATAGTATGTTTCTCGTCTTATGAAACTTGACCTTGAAAACCTCTGTGACTATTTCTGCATCCAATCAACGCTCGAGTAACGGGCGACGGAGAGGGGAGAAGCTCAGTCTCTATCTCGCCATCGTGCTGTTCACATCGCTCTTAGTCGACTATGTTGCCAGCTCTACTGCGCTCACGCTTCCGTTGCGATCTCTTTATCGCTTTCACTTTGCACCTTGTTATCATTTTAACGCAATGGAAAATGGCGGGTAGTAATAACCAATGAACGTAAGTTTTTCTGCGACGCGTCGCCTTTCATTCGCAAGTAGAACATTTCAAGAGCGGATATCTGGCAATGCTGTTAGGTTTTTCCATGCATTTCGAAAGCCGCGGGTAACGGGGGAGAGGGAAAAGGGAAGAAGGGGAGAGAGAAAAGGTTCTCATAGGCTACTTGCTATGTGAAGGTCAAGCTTCATAAGACGAGAAACATACTATAACGCCAACAACGAATATCTCTCTCCCTGCGACCAATTCTGAGATCTTACCTTTTTCGCTTCCATGACAAATAACTTCAAACTCACTAAATAACGACGCAATAAAATAATAAATCAAATAACAATAATAACAATGAACAATAACAACTCTCTTAACAATAACAACACAATTAAATCCAATGAATTATGACGCAATACAAAGAATACCTACACCAATAAATCCTCAATTAAAGTAACTACAATTACGTAACCTATATGAAAATTAATATAAAGCTGGAAATATAAGGAAAATAATAAATAATACGTCCTAACTCAAACAACCAATCCACAAGAAACTACACCAACAAACCTATAAAAATTACTAGAACAATGATACCTATACGAAAATAAAATAAAACACAATAAATCCACAAATACAAGCAAGATATTAAATAACACGACCTAACTAAACCACCCAACCCACAGTAAACTAAATTGATAATACAGAAAACTAAACTAGCACTAATCTAAACCCCTCGAATGGAGGTTTTATTTTAAAAAAAATGAAAAAACTATCATCAGTGCCTGGCAGTAGGCAGCAGTACTGTCAGTATGGTATAGAGCCGAAAACAAATGATGTTGGTTGGGTCTATATCCAATACAGCTGTAGGCGTGATCAGGACGATTTGAACGGCTACAGTACTGCGATGTGGAAAGCAAGAGGGAAATACCACATTACAATCCCTAGTAAAGATTATATGGTTAGACAATATGAGTTCTCTCGAGGTAAAACAATCCGGAGGTAAAATAGTCCCCCAATCGGATCTCCGGGCGGGGACTGCCTTGAGGAAAACATTTGTCGAAAGTAATTTACGAATAGGCACTTGGAACGTAAGAACTATGAGAAAGGCAGGAAAGCTAGAGAACTTGAAAGAAGAAATGAGAAGAAACAGAGTTGACATTATAGGGCTAAGCGAAACTAGATGGGAGGGAGAAGGACAGTTCGACTCGGAAGAATTCACGGTAGTTTATTCTGGAGGAAATAGTGGGGAAAGGGGAGAAGCTCTGGTACTTAGGAAAGATATGATGAAAAGCGTGACAAAGATAATAGCAACGAACGATAGACTGATGGCAATAAAGCTAAAAGCAGTCCCAGTAGACATGCTGATAATCCAGGTATATATGCCAACGTCAGCTCATGACGATGAAGAAATAGATGAGATCTATGAGCAATTTAATGAAATTTACGAAGAAGACGGAAGAGGAAAGGTAAACTGCATAATTATGGGAGATTGGAACAGCATAGTCGGAGAAGGACAGGAAGAAAATTTTGTCGGGCAATACGGACTTGGGAAGAGAAATCGAAGAGGGGAGAAACTCGTAGAATTCTGCATCAATAATGACCTTGTAGTGACTAATACATGGTTCAAAAACCATAAACGAAGGTTATACACATGGAAAAGCCCAGGAGATAGAATGAGATGCCAAATAGAATACATCCTTGTAAAACAAAGATTCAGGAACAGCATAAAGAACGCCAAGGCATTGCAAGGAGCAGACATTGATTCAGATAACAGCCTTCTAATACTTGACGTGAGTACAAAGCTCAAACAAATAAGAAAAACGAGAAGAGAAAGACAGACCTGGGACCTAGAAAAACTGAAAAAAGTCAGGATGTAGTCAGCATGAAGTTGGAAGATAACCTAGGAAAGTTGGAAAACAAACCGAAGAGCGTTGATATAGAATGGGATGAAATTAAAACCAGTATCAAGGATACTTTGGATAAAGGGATTGGAAAACATGAGAAGAAAATCAGAAAACCATGGATCACGAAGGAAATGCTGGAGAAGATGAATGAGGGACGAAAATGGAAAAACTTTAACAGTGAAGAAGGTAGAGCCAACTATAGGCGTATAAACAATGAGTTGAGAAGGGTAACAGATAAAGCTAGAGAAAATTGGATAAAAGGAAAATGTGATGAAATAGAACAAATGGAGAAGTTAGGACGGTACGATATGATGTACGCTAGAGCACTCGAGTTGGAAGATAAGAAATCTAATGGAATTCATGTTATGGGAATTATGAATACGGATGGGAAGATAGTCTCAGAAACAAAGGATGTAGCACAGGTATGGGAAGAATACATTAAGGAATTATACAGCAAACAGGCAGGAGCGGCAAAAATAGAACTGGAAGATGAGGAAAACATTGAATAAGACAACTTAGAACCAATTATTATGGAGAGCAAAGTAGAAAAGGCGATAGTGGAACTAAAGAAGGGGAAAGCCACGGGCAGCGATGGCATACCGGCTGAGATACTTAAAGTCATAGGATCAGAAGGACTAAAAGCGATCACGAAATTAATTAATAAGATTTACGACACGGGAGAGTGGCCTCAGGATTTCCTAGAAGTAACAATGATCCCTCTAAAGAAGAAGCCAAAGGCAATGTAGTGTAAAGAATACAGAACTATAAGCCTTCTGTCACACACATCGAAGATCATCACGAGGATTCTTAATAAAAGGCTGGAGAAAAAGGTAGAAGAAATAATAGGGGAAGATCAATTCGGTTTCAGAAAAGGACGAGGAACTAAAGATGCTATAGGAGTAGTTCGAATCATATCAGAAAGGGCAATAGAATACAGTCAAGATATCTGCGCATGTTTCGTAGACTGGCAGAAGGCCTTTGTTAGAGTAAATTGGGTAAAGTTGATGAAGATATTTAAGGATATAGGTGTAGACTGGAAAGACAGGAGACTGATTAGGAATCTATATGAGAATCAAGTTGTAAAGGTCAGGTTTGAGAATGTGGACACCTGCGGAATAAATATCGGTAGAGGAGTAAGACAAGGCTGTTGCCTATCGCCAACCCTATTCAATATATATGGAGAAAGTCTAATACAAGAAGCTTTAGAAGGCACAGGAGATTTCAAAATTGGAGGAAGGATTATAAGAACAGTAAAATACGCAGATGATCAAGTACTTCTAGCAAGAAAAGAAGAGGAGCTAGAAAAAATGATAAATAGACTAGTGATAACAGGTAGAAAATACGGTATGGAAATAAATACAGAAAAATCCAAGGTCATTCGAATATCGGATAAAGAAGAGAATCTGAAAATAACTATTGGGGGAAAGCCATTAGAACAAGTTTCAGAATATAAATACCTTGGAAGTATCATAACACGAGAGGCAAAATGTACGGATGAGATCAAAACTAGAATAGGAAAAGCAAAAGCGGCTTTCAGGAGAAAGAAACAACTACTTACAGGGAATATAAGGGAAGATATCCGCAAGTAGTTGATAAAATGCTACGTATGGAGTATAGCATTGTATGGGGCAGAAACATGGACGATAAGGAAAAATGACATCAAATACTTGGAAAGCTTTGAAATGTGGACTTGGAGGAGAATGCTGAAGATAAAATGGACAGATAGGATGAAAAACGATGAAGTGCTACGAAGAATAGGAGAGAAGCGAATGATTATACAGACTATCAGAAAGAGGAAGGCTAACTGGGTTGGACATTACCTGAGGAGAGAGAGTATGATTAAAGACGTGTTAGAAGGAAAACTAGATGGGAAAAGGGAAAGAGGTAGGAAAAGGTTTCAGCTGATAGACGATTTGAAAGGGAAAGAGAGTTATCAAGATATAAAGAGGACAGCGGAAAATAGGAGTATATGGAGAACCAGGTTTAACCATGAATAATCACGGACCTGTCTACGGACAGACTACCAATGATGATGATATATATATATATATATATATATATATATATATATATATATATATATATATATATATATATATATATATAAACTTAATGAAAAGGAAAGATAGTGATGAGGGTGGCAACAAGGTGTTACACTTGCCAAGTTGAGGATCAAGTTGGCAGGCTGCTGGGGTCGTCGAAGAGACAAGTACAAAACACGCACACAAAAACACGAAAGCATTTGGGACATATGCCCTTTATCAGCGATGGAGAGAGAGTGTGTGTATATATATATATTCGTGCAAATAATGCTTACCTGAATGTACAATATCCATTTTGTTACACTCACAAATTCTCTGCGATTGAAAAGAACACTTGTTAGCATTTACAGATCCTTACCACGACTGAGATGTGTACCATAATAGATGGCGAAGAAGGTCAAACTTTAAGGGGTTGCCACGCCCAACATTGTTTCACAATGTTACCATTTACTTTGGATTATAATACTACATTTAGTTAAGAAACAATCTAAATTCTCAAAAATTATATCTTGAACTCAGAAAAAGAACTATTGTCAAGCTGATTATAATATTGGGATTACTGTGCATTGGCATGTTACAGCCCATACAGATAGTTGCAGTGTGATTGTCTTTTCAAGCGCTACGGATTTTACATTACGCCGCGCGTCACTTGTGCTCGATTCATTGTCCTCGTTTGGTGCTTGTACTCCAACTCAAGTACCAGGGTGTCCTCTATTTCTGGAAGTCACATAAGGGGCGCGGAGTTCCTCGCACAACTGGAAAATGAACCGCCTTCAACTCAGCCTCTTCTTCTCTGTTACCTCTTTGTAGAACGCCCACGCATTTGTGACTGCCAAATCGAGAACATTGAAGATCACATGCATTGGCCAATGTCGGCAACCTGACTTCGTGGAGTAGTGGCGTGCCATCTGGTTCATCATATCAGCGCCGTACTTGGTCTCGTTGCAGAATTGCACAGTCTCTGGAACTATCTTCTCATTGTCATTTATCACCGTTGTTAGGGGGAGTGTACTCGGTAACAAGACGTTTTTGCTGGTCTTCCCCTGGTACACACTGAGGGTGGTGTCAGGATGAACAGGATGGCCGAATTAAGTGGCTGGTTTCCGGCCTTTCCTGTGGTGCCACATCCCTTCGACTGCGTTTGAGCGTGCCGATAAGGCTAGCGAATTTTACCTTCAGCATATCGCCAAGCTTTACCGAGGAGAAATAACTGTCAGTCTTAATGTTCCGTTCCTTCCCGGGGTGTAAATCCATGAGCATGAAGACGACGTTCTCGCCAACGCCTTGGTTTCCTGTACGGTGCTGATCTGCGCCAGTGTACGGATATACATTCACGATGTACTTCGTGACCAGCCAAACGAAGAGCAAAAATTTGATTCCGAACTTGTCAGGCTTACATGCTATATACTGTGTGAATGGACTTCTTGCCTTTGGCAGCAAGAGTTGTTCGTCCACAGTAAGGTTCTCCCCCGGTTTGTAGCATGCAGCACTGTTCTCAGTAAAAGAATTCCAGATTGTTGAAGTACAAACTTGTCAGTCTTCAGACGTTCGGACCTAGTAGTCTGAAAGGGAATCTTCCGCACTGCTGTGACTGTCCACTTGGTTTCAAGGTAGAAAATATTCCTTATCACCAGTACCTCCTCTTCCGAATGCTCCACTCTCCTCTCCTGATTTTTCCTCATTTAGATTTTGAAGCTCCTTCAAAAACACCTCGATCGTCAAACCACGGCAGCAAGACATGTTTACAGCAGTGATTCCGGTCCGCGGCACACCGGTGGGCCGCAAGGGTCCTCCTGATGGGCCGCGAACTGATCCAAAATTGCACGAAGTCCATTCTTCGGTTCTTACGGGCGAATGACGCGCCTTTCCATAGACTCATTTATGAGAACGACTAAAGGCTACTTACTAATAACCTACTAAGTGAGTTATTAAGGATTACTAAAATTTGATATTCATAAACTAAAATTAGCGGGTTAGTAGAGTTTACTGAGGTAATTAATTCAGTATTCTACTTAAGATGTCTGGCTGACACGCAACGCTTGGCAAAGTTGCAAAGCTCCTACTGCGCATGCGCACACGCAGATAGTTGGAATTACCGCAATTTTAGGGAAGGACGCTTTGTTATAAGTGTTGTCTTGAGTTGGTTGTGGTTTTCAATTGCTGCTATTCTTGCTTTTTAATTTGAAATTACTGTTAGTTTAGCTTAATCATTATCCATTTAGTTTATTGTGGGTTGTTCGCTTAACTCTACAGTGCGTAGTGATGCATATTTGCAATAACAATATTGTGATAGCGTGACTGTGAACGAGGTGCAAAATAGTGGTAACAATGCGAGTGAAGTGATTTGTGAACCACAACAGCGACTGATTCTGATGTCGCCAACGTGACAATTGCAGTGTACAATGAAGTGGGAAGTATGCTCGATGTGAATGACTTACCTGATTACGAATACGAGCACATAGAACGAATTCTTGGAGAAAGTATTGCAAAGAACAGTGGTCAACAAGACAACAAATGGAAGGACTAAAACAGGGGGAAGTAAGAAAAAAGGAAGTAAAAGTGACTTCTTAAAAAATAGGATTTTTCTGGAAGGGAGATAAAGAAGATCCCCACCCGCATTGTCTTGTGTTATGAAACTCTGGCTAATGAAGCAATTAAATACTCCAAGCTAAATCTTCATTTTGAATCTAAACACAAGGAATGCATTGTAAAGCCTCTGGAGTTTTTTCAGAACAAATGCAAAGAACTGATCCACTGTAAGAACATTATGCATTTCATTACTACTGGTGGGAAATATGCCAACACTACAGAGGCATAATACAGGGTATCACTACAGGCGGCAAATACTGGGAAAGGACATAATGTGGCAGAGAACATGATCAAACCTGCTGCAAAAATAATTACAAACATCATGCTTGGGGAAAAGGCAGAATACTATTGAGAAGGTTCCCCTTTCCAATGATACTATTGAACCCCAAATAACATGGCTGAAGATTAGGAATGCCAGCTGTTATCGCGCCTGCGTCAGAGTCTGTACTTCTCGCTCCAACTTGACGAGTCCACCGATATAGTTGGCGATGCTAATATTCTAGCATGCTAGTTATGAATATTCAGGAAAGTACATGACGAATTTTAGTTCTGCCGATCCCTGCCTACCAAGAAAACAGGAGAAGTCATTTTCAAATTATTAAACGATTTTATTGTGTATAATAAAGTGGATTGGACACGATGTGTCGGTGTTTGTACTGACGGCGCCTCGGCAATGACTGGCGAAAGGAAGGGCCTATCTGCAGGTGTCAAAGCTGTTGCACCATTGGCAGCAGCAATGCACTGCAGTTTTCATCGTGAACAACTTGCTGTGAAGAATATGTCAGTTGGCCTTAAAACGGTTCTAGATGAGGCAGCAAAAATTGGAAATTTTATCAAAGGCCACCATTTGAATGCACGCATTTAAAAAATCGTACGTGAAGAAATGGGGAGCGAACACACGAGACTTTTATTCCATACTGATGTTAGCTGGCTGTCGCGGGGCATAGCACTCACCCGCCTCTTTGAATTGCTGGAGGTCAAAATCTACCTGTACGATAGTGAATATGAAGTCTTTCACCTCTCAGATCGCATGCATGATTTCTCGTGGCTTTCCCAACCTAGCTGATATTTCCATCAGCTTGATCGGTTTGAATCTTGCCTTGCATGGAAAATATGTCACCGCCTTTAATGTCTAGCACAAAGTAAAAGCAATACGAAGATGGAACTGTGGCGTAGCCGCCTCAACCGCCGAGAATTTGAAAGTTTCTCAACTCTTAACGATTTCTTGCTTACATCCGGGGAAGAAATTGATGAGCTGATTATTGAAGATTCATAGAGCACCTACGAGGCATTCGTGAGCAATTCGGAAAGTATTTCCCAGAATCTGAGAAAGAATTTGAGTGGATCAGGAATCCTTTCGCAATCATGGACCACATTGAAGATATATATATATATATATCAAGCTTCCATCAAAAGAGGTGGATAATCTTGTGGAACTTGCCTCGGACATGTCACTGATGGACTTTTGTATCCACGTACGGTTGGAATACCCTGGACTCACCGACGTAACATTGAAGTACCTGCTGCCGTTCCCAATAACTTATAACTGCGAGGTGGGATTTTCAACACTTGTGGGGCTAAAACAAAGAAGAGAAATCTGCTGGAGGTGGACCCTGACAAGAGATTGAAACTCTCCAGTTTGGAACCAGACATAACCTCATTGGTGTCTCATCAAGAGTAGCCCAGTTCTTCCCTTTAATTCGGATGATATTTTTAGTGCTATCGGAGGATAAAATCCTTTAATTTAATGCGTCAAATATGCCTGATTTTTTTGTACCATTTTCATTATTTGGTTCATCTCCAAATCTTTGTTATCACCGAGTTCCTTTTCCACTGGAAAGTGGGAACGGGTGGGGTGGGTGGGCCGCGGGGTCTTTTGTCCTGTCTAAGTGGGCCGCGGTCAAAAATGTTTCAAATCCACTGGTTTACAGCACATAGTACCAACCCAAATTAATCCCCTTCACTTGCTCACTCAGATAAGGACAAGCGCCAGCCCACAGAAAACACGTGATCATCGCGCAGTTTACGTTAAAGTGTTAATACCTTGTGTGTACAATACATCTCACAAGCTAGACAAAAGAGCTCCTCAGAACACAATGTAAACACAATATATTTCGGACCCAATAAAGCCACCGTTGTTGCTGTTTTGTGTCACGTGACATTCATACCACTTGGTAAACTATAGAAAATAAACATGCAGCCCCTAGGTGACATTTGTGCAACTTATTGTAGATTAATAATTCGATACCGACAGAATAAACACGATAGTACATGGAAAAACGCATTAGGGGCCATTCTGACCTTTGGATATTCTAGGTATGCTCCTTCAAATCTCCGGTTCAAATTGAGCTAGAACAATCCGACAGGGCACGAAGCATATTTAGGCCAAATAATGAAAAGTAAAAAACTTACAACTTTCTCCTGTTGTTGGTGCTACAGAAATAGGTGCTAGAGAAATAGGTGCGAGAATTTGAAAAAGCGGCCAAAATGGCCCCTCGGGCTTTCTAGTGTTAAACGAAATTAATTTCCCATTAATTTAAATATAGTAATTTGAGTTGCAGTGACCTGAGACAATATATTTTTACATAAATAACTATGAATAAAGGTCAATGTAAAGTAAAAATGATTTTAATTAACAAAAACTAATTTGAAATTGCAATTTAAAACAAGCATATATATAAATGAAAAATCTGATGTGGCCACCACATGACTTTCTCCATACCTGTAATTTTTTAAAAAATTCCAAATAGGTTACATAATAATAAATATTTTAAGAGACTGCGAGAAAATTTTAGACTTTACAAACAACAGAAATATAACCACAATGCTCCAACAATTAAGAAAAGAAAAAGGCTCGTTACTAAGACGTAACTAAGCGTCAATGGCTAATAATAGTCGTCGGTAGGTGGCAGCTAAAAATATAAGATATCTCTTAACATTAGAATGCCCGAGGGAGTCATTTTGTCGGCAGCCACGCTGGTTGCTGACAAAGTATCCCCATGCAGTGTTTTTTGCATTGAAGTCTCCTGTTAATATTGATTTTTGTTTTAAAATTTTGAGGATTGCTTTTCTATCTTTGGTTGGGTATGTGTTGCCCGGGGGGTGGTAAATTGACCAAACTGTAAATTCTCCCCGATCGGTGCGTACGCTGAGGCCAACTAGCTCTAACGTTGTTGTAGGTGGATTAGGTAATTGTGAGCAAGTTATCCCTTTCCTTGAAAAGATAATGACGCCGCCACCGTTGTTTGCCCTTCTATCCACCCTGAATTGACGATAGTTTGGTACGAATATTGAGTGATGAGGCAATAATCTTGATTCTTGAATGGTGACTATATCCGGTTGGTGAACAGCGATGAGTGCTCGGAGTTCTTCCTCTTTCGATTTGATTCCATTGCAGTCCCACTGGAGAATCATGAGGTTCTCTTTAAGATTCCTACGGGCCATTGAAGTATCCGATAAGAATGTTCCAAATTTCCTCAAGGACGATTTCAAGCTTTGTTTTCCCTGGGGGAGGAGGCCGCATAAGGAGTCCAAATAGACGTTTGACTGCCGACATAAGGAAGCGTCTCTATCTAAGTGAGCAGAGGGAAAGAAGTGAGTGGAAGCGGAGGAAGCATGAGCGTTTGGAGGCGGGATAGAGGCTGATGGAGAGGGAGAGGGTTTGCGAGATGGAAGGGAGGGAAAATCAGAGGGCGAAAAATTAGATGGTGCTTTAGCGGCCTCCGCGTCCTGGCGTCTCCCTCTCAGCTTATCCGCATAGGATTTGAAAGTTGGGCGGCCTCTGTAATTTGCTGGGTGAGCGCCGCTACAATTTGCGCATTTTGCTGGCTCCGGTTTCATCACTGTACATTCGGCAGCAGCATGAAAGTCACCGCATTTGACACAACGCCTTTTCAGACCACAGGATTTATAAGTATGGCCAAATCTTTGGCATCTCGTACATTGTGGAGGTCCCTAGGATGGCTTATAGGGAGTAATTAATGCTTTAAGGGAGCCGATGTACGGATTATTATAAAGGCGTTGCGCCTCATCTTCACTGCTTACAATGACTTGGAATATTGGAGTTGGTCGTAGCGGGAAGGGAGACGGTAAGGCGTCAGGGTATAGTTGCAGTTCCTTTTCCCGTTTCTCCAACATGTGTACTTGACGTAGGCTTTCCACCGTTATATTCTTCAGTTCAATAATGCGCTTGAGGGCATTAAGTGGGTAGTCAATGGGCAGACCCCGGATTGCAAGGACTGGTTTCTTTTCCTCAGGGAGTCTGTATGTGACGTACTCTATGTTGTTTTCCTTGAGGTGGTTGATAACCCCCCGGAAATCATTTATAGAGGAGCATTGGATTCCAAGTTGCTTCGCCTGCATAACTACCACCGGTTTCATCGTGCAAACATTAATAATACCCGTTTCGCGTTTGTGCCAATTGATAGTTTCATGAATGAATATTGGCGGAATGCCATTGCGTTGTTGAGGATTAGTAGCGGTATCATTGGGTGGCGTCTTTTTCATTAATGGCCTCGGAGGGAGATTGCATTGGCTAGAAGAGTCAAACGGGGCGAGATCTATATCCATCGATTGCGATTCTTTCGACAGAGAGGCGAAAGAATTTTTAGTTGGAATGGGGTCCCTAACAATCACTTTTTTCGGAAGTTGCGGCGAGTTAGTTTTTCGTTTTTCTTTACGTGATTGAACTAAAACGAAATCGTTTTCTTTCGTTTGTGGGAGAGTTGTATTGTTTGAGGCAGCGCCGCATACTAATGCAATGAAATTCGGGTTATCGAGCAGGGTTTCGGGGATATTTATATTGACGGTTCCAGCAGCGGGAGGTAACATGGGTTGGGGGGAGGTGAAGGAAGAGCCGTGACTCACTGAATTCAGCTGTCTTGAGGTTGAGGGGACGTCCCACGGCGGCCGACCGGCCGAGACTTCACCCGCCACTGCGGCAGTGGTTGATGGTTCCTGAATGGTCCTTCTCTCCAGGTTTTCGGGTCGGATGTCACCAGCAGTCACCGGGTTGTGGTCGAGGGAAGCAGGGGAATAGGCAGAATCAGTCTCGCTGTCAACCGAAACGGAGTGTTCCGGCGAAAGAGACGCAGAGGGAGTCACATGTCCGAGGACATGTCGATGGGTTAGAGTCCAAGCAGGCCGGGTCGTATATAATCAAACGCGGTCACTAAAAGTATTCCGAAAATCGTAGTCCAAGAGAGCGGTAGAATACCTTCATCAAGCTAATAAACAAAACACTACACCGATACGGCTAGCTCGGCTCACCCGGCTAAAGGAGCAGCCTTCGGCCGGGTTAAGGTTCGCTCTCGGGGCAAGGAGCTCCTCGTAAACACGTCTGTCCTCTCCGACAGCTCCGCCGAGAATCCTATTCTTGATGTCTTTCTTTTAAGGCGGTATTTACAAAACATATGCCCGGAGATCATGCCAGGTTTAAGTGACCATGCGGCAGTGCTTATAGAATTAGAATGGCTCACGACCAAAGCAACTAAATCGAGCAAAAATTTTATTTGGAATTATAGAAGAGGAAATAGTGAAGGTTTTAGGGACCATTTCCCTATGTGGGCAGGTGAAGGGGGAGTATTAATGATATATGGAATGCATTCAAGGACATAATTTATGAAGGGCTATTAAAGTATGTTCCACAAAAAATGCTTAAAAATAATAGCGACCCCGAATACTATAATTTAAACATACTGAGGCGAAAGAGAATAGTTAGAATTGCGCATAAAGAGAAACACTTGGGACCTATGTACCTGGAAAAATATAAAATACTATTTAGTAATTTAAATAGAGAAAAAGCGAAAGCCAGGGATAAATATTTACTGAACATATTAGACAAGAAGAATACAAACAAATTCTTCAAATATATTAAAAGGAAAAAGGATAATCGCGAGGATATAGTACCCATTGAATCCAACGAGGGTATTGTGATACCGGACGACGTGGGCAAAGCGAACGAACTGAATAACTGGTACGCTAGTGTTTTTATGGAAAGTGATGGTACAAGTAGAAGAGTGGATGCCTCAATCAATAGAAGGGATTCGCCGTCAAAGAAATTTGAGGAAGACGCAAACAAAAGGGACTATATAAAGGTAAAAGATGGTGAAATACTGAAAGTCATTAGTGAGCAACCAAAAAATAAGTCGATGGGGCCTGATAATATTTCGATTGATGAATTGAAGTTGGGTGCGGAAGCAATAGTTCCATACATAAGGACATTGTTCTACATAACCCTAAATAACCATGACTTACCATCTGATTGGAAAAAAGCAAATGTTATTCCTATATACAAGGGAGGGAAAAAAACTAAGGTTGAAAACTATAGACCAGTAAGCTTAACGTCGGTTGTGTGCAAGTTGTTGGAAAAAATAATTGCGAAATATATTCGAAAATTTTGGGATAAAAGTAACTGGCTCTATAGGAACCAACATGGATTTCGAAAAGGATATTCGTGTGAGACTCAGCTTCTAGGACTCTGTCAAGATATTGCTGACACCCTAGACAATGGGGAGGAAACTGACGCAATAGTTATAGATTTAAAAAAAGCATTCGATAGTGTACCCCACGACCGTTTACACGAGAAAGTTAAGAAGCTAAATATTGACAAAAGGGTTATAAGCTGGATAAAAGAATTCCTCACCGGGTGGACACAAAGGGTCAGAGTAGGACAAGCATACTCAAAAGAAGTACCTGTCACATCCGGGGTCCCCCAGGGGAGTGTCCTAGGCCCCCTATTGTTCCTCATGTATATCAATGATCTTCATGAGGAAGTAACTTCAGAAATACGTCTTTTTGCTGATGACTGTACAATATATAGGAAAATAAGAAGTCAGAATGATAGGATCAACTTACAAGAGGACTTAGTGAAGGTGGATACTTGGATAGCAATTAATAAAATGGACATAAATGTTGGGAAAAGTAAGCTTATAACTTTTACCAAGGGAAGAGTTAAGGAATGTAGGCAATATCAGCTAATGGGTGACTACATACCTAAAAGTGACTACTGTAAATACTTAGGAATAATCATTTCAGTAAATTTTGGGTGGGGTCAGCATATTGACCATGTGGTAGGAAAGGCATATAAATCCCTACATTGGGTGATGAGGAACCTCAAGGGAAGCGGTACAGCCACAAAGGAGTTAGCGTATAAAGCCATTATTAGACCAATTTTGGAATACTCTACAAATGTATGGGATCCGTATGAAGTGGGGCAGATAAATAAGTTAGAAAAAAGTCCAAAGAAAGGCTGCCAGATACGCGATGGGGAAGCATAAGAAGACTGAAAGTGTAACGGAAATGATAAGAGTGCTAGGTTGGGAATCATTGGAAAATAGAAGGAAACTCAACAGGCTATGTGGGATTTTTAAGATATAAACTAATAAAGGGGCATGGGAAAATTTATCATCTGGGATCGATAAACCTCACTACATAGGAAAAAACGACCACAAATATAAAATTAAATACAGGCCGCAGAAGACAAACGTCGCCAAGAACTTTTTTCTAAATAGAGGAATCTGTGAATGGAATGAGCTACCGGAGGAAATCTTTAAGCCCTTTCCTAAATCGCTTAAGCAATTTAAGTCAAAATGTAAAGGTTTTCTTTTTTTAGAGGGTGACGAGTGAGCCGGAGGAAGTAGAGTGAATGCTTGGTAGGGTGAAGTACGGTGGGGACTTCGTGGGCCCCGGGACCGCTACGGTAACCGTGAAGGCCTACTAAGAACCTCGAAAACTTCGGCTCCGATTAAAGCCAAGGGGAAAGTAATTGTATTATAATTATTTTAGCCAAAATTGTATTTTTTTATAAAATTAATAATTTTATTCTGTTAAATTTTGGACAAGTGACCTTGATCACGTAGTAAGTTATATGATGTGGAATTTATTGACAATGAGTCATGTAATGTTGCCAAATTGCAACTCATTTAGTAAAATTAAAAAAAAAACTTTCTTTGTTGTTGTCTCTTTTCTTGTTCTTATCCTACCTGAACAATGTCTTCAAATATCATGCCCGAAAAAGATTAAATTTGTATATCAAGCAGTGGGCAGGTAAGCATAGAAAGTTTTTACAAATACTTGGAAAAGAACTTGTTATTCCTTACATGAAACAACGAGCATATGCAATGCCAAATCTTCATCTATCCATTTGAAGAGCAATGGAAATGTGTGGTGTT
This sequence comes from Tanypteryx hageni, assembly GCA_028673005.1. Lineage (NCBI taxonomy): Eukaryota > Metazoa > Arthropoda > Insecta > Odonata > Petaluridae > Tanypteryx > Tanypteryx hageni. The sequence continues at coordinate 242,028,858 of CM054113.1, read as the reverse complement.
AAAATAGCATCAAATGAGATAGACAGTGTGAGAGCAGCCAAGAGGGGAAGATGCAAGATGTGGGACATGAAAAGAGATAGGAATGTGCAGATACGGTGCACAGCATGCAATCAATTTATATGCTAGCAACACAGTGAGAAACTAACTATATGTAACGAGAGTAAGAATTTTAAAGAGCTACTATGTACATGTATAATTGTGGTGATTATATATATTAAAAATATATTAAATATTACATAAAAATTGGAAATGTATTTTGTAGTTGTTTTCATACGATTATATTCAAATTTGCCTCGTAAGGAATTAAATGAATTATCAAAACCAACAATAAACAAATATAATGTATAAAATTTTATGCAACAGGAATATTTCTTAACCATTTCATTATTAATAAATTTAAAAACTAATCCATACTCTTTAAGTTAAATTGATAACTATTTAAATGAATGGGGTCAAATCTGACCCCACTTGCCCAGTTGCGGTGCAAATTAAGCTTGCCCGTTTATAAGTTCAAGGAAAAAAACATTGCCGACCCCTGCCCTAGAGCTTGCTCAATTAGCATAAAAGCATGTGACATATGCTTCACAGTAAGGCATTTTGTCGAGGCTCTTTGAGAATCACTTTCTTCTTTTCCCTGATTGGCCCTTTGTGCACTCAGTTCTAAAAGGTCATCGTTTGTCAAATCCTCAGCTTGTGATTCTAACAAATCATTCGCATCATCTTCATCAACTTCTGTAAATCCTGTTTTTTGTGCCAACTTAACAATCTGTCTGTTAACCACGTCTTGCTCTCTTTCAACCTCCACTAATTGATGAACACATTCTGGCCACAACTTCTTCCAAGTGGAATTCAAGGATGCATTGGTTATTTTACTCCACGATTTCTCTACGTTATCTAAAGCCTTCTTGATATTGTAATTTCTCCAGGTATCATGAATTGATTGCTTGTCTTTGCCATCTGTTTCCGTGATGAGCTGCTTCATAACACGGCGCGTATAAGTTTGATTGTTGAAATGGTTCTCTGGTTCATCGGTCCTATTAACCACTTGGTGTTTTGAGACAAAAATACAAAATGGATATTATCAACAAAGTCTTCACATTGGGTGGGATGACCAGGAGCGTTTTTAATAATCAGTGAGCACTTATTATTTAGGTTGTTTTTGGCACAGTATTTCGTGATAAAGTGGGTTAAGTACGATGTGATGTAATATTGGAAAAGACAGGCTGTTACCCACGTTTTGTGGGTAGACTGCCAAAACACGGGAAGTATATCCCTTCAAAGCACGTGTGCTCTTCAAATTGTAAACTGATATGGACTTAGGCTTTCAATCGCCCGCTGCGTTTCCTCCATGGAAAAAGTCCTTTTGATTCTTTGAAGCCTGGTTCCGACTTTTCCTCCTTGGATGTGTATTTACGAGACGGCATCTTCTTCCAAAAAAGACCTTTTTCGTCCACATTAAACACCTGTTTAGTCAAATATCCCCCTTTCGTTATGATCTCCTTTAGTTCATCTGGGAAACGTTAAGCCATTACAGCATCAGCACTATTTCATTGCGTATATTGAAAATAGAGTATTACTTTTTCAAATAAAAATTAGTCAAGTGAGCGTTCGTAAAAGGAGTCTGTGTAACGGTTAAATATTTTATGTATAACATTTTTCAAGGTTTTTGTTTATTTTTTGGAGCCAGATATGAAACCAAGTTTCAAATCCTGTTAATCAAAACCGGTTGCATTTTTTCGACCGTAAAAGCGAAACCGTGTAATTCAAGTACTGGGTTAATCGAATGTTATCTGTTCACGAAAAATCAGATGCATTTATTTTTATTCCTATTCTGAACTCCTAACTGTTCCCTTTTTAAAATAGCATCACGTGATTTAATGGATAAGATGGGCTTCATTGTTTGGCGATATGGGAACGAGATTATGAAATCATACTAGGTGTCTTCTCGTCAGCACCTGATGAGGCCTGTTGCCAATTGGTGAAGGATTCTCTCGCTTGTCGTTTGTCAACATAGAGCTTTCCCCAGATTTACGATTCAGAGAGCTCCGCTATGGAGCGTTCGGTTCGTCTCGATGAATGCAAAATCAATTCTTATGTGAAAAACCAGAGCCGCAAAAAAATCCAAGGAATATAAACATAGTCCAATCACTGAAAGCCAGACCGGCAAAGTAGTAAAAATCCCTCAATGGGGCAAAAACGACTAAGCCAGCGTTATGTGAAAAATTAGTGCTTTCTCGAGAGCGACTTGGCCCAAACAAAGGAACCCGATGAGAGAACTTTGGCCGATTTCTTGGTGGAATTTTATTGAGATCAGATGAATAATTTCGTGTTTAGTAAACACTTCCCGTTCACTCGGGTAAGTTCCTCAAAAATCCAGTGGGCCTCAATTTGACGGCAATTCGGGGACTGGGGTCGTTGCCGATTTACATTAAGATATACTTCTGATAGCGTAACTAGATACAAAGATAAAACAAATAATGGAAAGGCAGAGAGAGAAAAATGAATGCGGGACCCACAAAAACTGAAATGGAAGTAAATTGGTTTCAACACGAAGTTGAAAGGAAGAACTCATAGAAAGTTGTAGAACAAAAAACGATTTGGAGACACGGTGGGATAAATTTAAAGATTGTATTTTTAAATAGATTAAAGAAATACCGTAAAAGAAGGAAAGCTCAAAAACTTGGACCGCAAAGGGAGCGATGGTGAAAGTGGAGATGGTCATAAAAGTCACAATCGCCAATAAACTTCCGGCGTTTATAAAATCCCATTTTACGGCGCTGGTCTTTTTTCGCCGTTGGATCTTTGAGCATCGGAGTTTTCGGCGACACTTTTGGAAGATGGGTTTCCAGGAAATAGATTTCCGGGCACAGGATCTGAGGACACTGGAGTGAAGTAGATTATAGGCACCTGATCCGATGTTTTGTTTGAGTAAAGGAAAGATATCTTCTTGTCATTTTGTCTCTCCAAACTTTATTTTTATTTTTGGAAGCTCTCAACAGACTTTTATAATGAAAATATGGACGATAATGCGACCATTTCCACATCAAGATTCGAACCGCCGTCCCTTAAGGAGCTAGAGACACCAAACGGCCCATCTGCCGAGGCCGGCGTTCTATTAATAATTCCAAATCATTATGGGCTTTGACATCATTCGGCTCTTTATCTTCTGTGTCATCCACGTCTTATTTGGCGGAGAGCATACTTTTTCCCCGTTGTATCGGAACAACGTAGAAAGTGACACGTTATAACCTACTTTGGCTCGCAAATCTTGCTATGATCTGCGGTTACAAAGAATACATTTTTATCATTCTCTTCATTGCTACGTGTTTTGCAGAAATCTACGAAATAAACTGTTTATCCTGTCTCTCTCAGTTTTTAAAATGATTATGATTATAATAAAGGCATGGCGTAATATTCATTAAAATTTACATGAGCGATTTTATTCAAAGGCGGATGATATTTTGGCGGTTGACATTATTACGTCAAGGATTTCACATATCGCCATTTCTAAATGTATGTAATTTAATTAGCAATGTGAAAATATTCGTTGTAGTTATTGCATTGGTTTGCAATCGAGGTTTTGGCTCCTTACTAATTTACAGCAATATCAATGTAGAGTTTTATATAAGAAAATCGTTCCACTTAAGTTAAATAATAATTTTTTTATGTAAAGAAAGAAAGTTTTATCATGCAATATATGCATTCTTAGTAGGATAAAAATCTGAGGCATGAATTAAGCAACAGAAGCAGAGAAATCCTCGGTTATGCAATAAATGTGCAGCGCATCGCCGCATGACGGTGCACTATGGCGGATGGTGAAAATGTGCGAGGGAACAGCAACACGAAATGTTTCACTTCGTGATTTCAGTCCACTCAAAACGTGAAACTGTTTTGGGCGCCACCACTCTGTTCTTAACGGTCGATTTCCCCTCCATCAACACTCACATTCTGGAAGCGATCACTCTGTTATTTCTCGATGTAATCATCGTCACACTTCCCTCCAGCATAAGCATAAGTGGCTGAGGGGCGCGAGGAATTACCTATTCCGCGGAATTTACCGTATTTTCCCGATTATAGGACGACCTCTTATTTCAGAAGCCACGCGAAAAAAAATTAATTCTGGGTTTCGATAATACATTTTATTTCAAAATATCTGATCTATTACAATTAATTTTCAGTGTAACTATAATTATGCAATAAGATTAAAAAATAATTACAATAAATCATGGACATTTATTGACTTCCAGCGATGTACATTAAATTATTAGATTTACTTCTTAAAACGTTTAATGCGGGACGAAGATTTAAACGCTGGCTCTAATACGTTAGGAATTTGACAATTGCGGGCGCCATTCGAAATGCTGTCTTCTAAGAGTGGAATGGATTACATAACACAAGTGGATTGAATTTTAGAGAGGGTGAGAGGAAGAGTAGGAATAAAAGATACCTTTGGTCTAGAAAGGCGAATTCTTCGGCTCAAATCTTAGAAAAATACATCGCCCTATAATCGGGCAGATACGGCGCTGATAGATTGGTCGATGGGACTCCTGAACTGGATATTTGCGCGCCCAAAGTGGAATTTTGGATTCACAATCCGTAAATATCATGAATGGAGGCGATGCAATCGAGCGCAGAGTGTCGTGCGTGTGTCCTTAAAAGAATACGGACGAAGTCCAGTAGTCAGAGAGACAAACGAGCGTCTCTGTATTGTGTCCAATCTCTTGAGTGGAATTCCCTGGGAACAAAAATTAGGCAGACGCAGCCGCGTGGCGATTTTGGATCGATTGCTCCAATTGCAAAACAATTGCGATAAAATTCTCTTCTTGAGCGGCAGTGTGCGAAGGAGAATAATACCCTTGTACTTGATGCTATCCGTAGTCATTTTAACATGTGCAGCGGTCGCTACGCCACGAGATTGAGCAGAAAAACTTGAGGCGGTAAACTGAGGCATTTGGAAGAGATGGGTAAATAAGTCACGCATCAATTAGGCACTCTCCCTTATACTGCCACCCCCGCATACCGCCCATGAATCGCTGTAAACAGAACTCCCGTCCTATGGTTACATAGAGCAAAAATACGCCTCGATTAATCACCACCCTCCCTTTAACGCCAATTTTAGTGACGGTCAAACGGTTGCTTAAACCAAAACCTAACTACGTTCAAATGCCGGACTTTGTCCAGTGAAGATAAACTTCAAGAAAAATTGGAAAAATTCAAGTAGGATATTTTAGAGCTCATTTAAATAATTGGAACGGGAGGAAAAGGAAGGCCCGCTAGAGTTGGAGGGTGGACATCTTTGTTATTAGAGGAGAACTGACACAGGATTGGATTCATCGTCAACATAAAATTGAAAAAACATCGTGGAAAAAGAAAGTTCATCCGAGAGAGCATCTAAACTAGTGATTCAAATAAATGAGAGTCATCAACTACAAATAGTCCAAGTCAACGCGCAAACATCAAATCGCTGGTATGAGAAAGTGAACGACTTCTACCAAGAAATTGGGGGACTGCGAGAGAATGGAAACTGCCATCTATAAGAGGTCATGGGTGATTTCAACGCGAAGGTAGGAGAACGAAAGGAAGTTGACAGCACAGTCGGAAAATGGGGGATGGGACATAAAAATGAATTTTTATAAATAACTTTTATATAGATTTTACCTTATAAGAATTTACTTAGTTCTATTTCAATGATCTTAGGTTATATTATCTACATTATTTTACATTGCACTATGGTGAAGTCCAAAACCTTTCTTTTCTGCCAAATTGCTTTGGTTACAGACATTATCCCGCATGAGTTATTTGCTCTCTAGTTTCGATATCACTACCTCATAAAGAGATATCACTCGAGAAAGGGTGTCATAGAATTGACCAGGATGGATTTAATACAAAACTTTTAATCACATTTTAAATGGAGCATCTTAATTCCATATTTATAAATTCATACTTTTCTAAGTTAAATCTTGCTATTCACGAGTGTGAATTCATGAAATATTTCTCGTTTTCTACATACACCTATCTCTCTATATACATGGTACTTGATGTACGGGGTTTAGGTTTTACACGGTCAAGAAAATGCAATCATCTCTCGATTTATACTATACCTCTTTGCCAATTTAAAATTACAATTTCCTTTAATTGATAATCTAATAAGTACTTATGCGACGTCACAAAAGAGTTCAACAATTACAATCAAATTAAAATTTGGCGTAAGTATATATCGTTTTTATTTGCATTTATATTACTGCTTATTACGTTTTGATTATATTTAAGAGAAAAGTTAAAGTAACTACGTCTGTGCGCCTGCGCGAATGTTTTTCGTGTTTGAAATTACAAAGTTCTCATTTGAAAAGTCAACAATAATACATATATAAATACTTTGGTATATATTTTCAAATTACAATTTTAAATTTAAATAATACTTCGAGCAAACTAGTGAGTATAAGATATTACATGTATAGTTAAATATTTGTTTTAAAAATTAGCTATTTATGTTTAACTAGGATTTCCATAATTTGCTGACTGTTTTGTGTGCTTTCGCAAAGGTAAATGTAAATAATATTATTACTTCCGAATTACAAATGCTGATAAATAAAGACACAAGTCAAATTCGCAAAATATGCTTTATAAATAAAAGGGAAAAAGTACTACCCAACCGCCAATTTTATATGAAGTGTTATTTTTGGTTTACGCGGTGTTTGCGAGGACAATAATGCCGTGTATTAAATGAAGGGATGGTTATAATCCATTGCAACGTGAGTAATTTTCCTAAATCAGCATTAACGGGATTTACCCTGACGACCAATGATTTTCTCATAAAAATTCGGCGCAGTATAAATTGCACGAACTTTCCCATGTCTCCTTATGCGTCTGGTCTCAATACTCTCTTTCCTGATTGGAAGGAACGCATACCGCTACAAAAACAACAGAACCGCGGAAAATGTCCTCTGCACGTAAATGGTATTAATATATTTAAAATGTAAATTATGTGAAAATCAAAATTGATAAATAGTTATCCACCCTATGGCAAGTAGGAAAAGTATACTCCGTAAATGGAGGCATTCTTTATAGGAGATAAACATCGAACCGTATCGAAAGATTGAGCGGTTCCTCAATTTTTTTCTCCGAAACTATAAGTCGTAATTACATGGACTCGAGGCATTTTTGTGGTAAATGTTGTTTTCTTTCCGAGTAAATTTTTAAAGGTAACTTAATTGCTGCTTGACAGAAGCCAGTTAACGAGATACGAGTATGCGTTTATTTACTTGCTTATATAAATTAGAAGTTCTAATCGATGGATGTAGTTGAAAATCATAATTTGTCGCTAAATTTGAATAAGGAACACTAATGCTTCATTAAAGTAAAATCTGCAAAGTAGTTTCGGAGATTAAACATACGGACGGAGGCAACGTGTGCATAATGCGTCTGCTACTACCGCCTCGCTGGTAAAGAATCTCATTATCTCCCTTTTATAATAACAAGATTGGAAAGGTGTACTCCATGTCAGAGTACACAAACTTTCCAAATGCGTTCTTTGAGATTTCACATTGTTCTCAATATATTTCGCACGGATGAGCATTTAACGGGAAGCAAGCGAGGTAGGTACGTTGTAAAATACGTGGGACTTCATGTAAAGTAGTCGTAATTATTGTCCGATTTTAACCAAAATTGGAATCGGTCAAACAATTTTGCCAATGGACCTTCGGTTCTGAACCTTTATGAAGAAAGCATTATAAAGTTGCTTATTCTGTTCGTCATTTTTAGCCTTCATCTCAAAATCGCTCATGTTAATAGTTTGAATGATACATTTTGAAAATCTTGGCATTTTAACGGAATGTTGCCTTCCTACCAATTACATTCTTAAACCTCGAAATCCAATTTTTATTTCAAACCTTATTGGCGAATGCTTTTAGTACGAGAGAGAAGAAGATGAAAGGAGAGAGAAACGATTTTCATAACAATCAGCGTAAGCAACATTCGCTGCATTATTTACGGAAAGGAATATATTTCAATGTAGAACATTAATCGTTATTTATAATCATCGTAGGAATTCGAGACTTAAAACAACGAACGCCTAAAAGAACGAAAGTTTGTTTTCTTTCCATCGGTTTTTGAATACCCGTCGATTCGATTAACAGATCAGTTTTTAAAGTGAATATTTGACGCATTCGCATTGTTGCCGGTTTCGCGTAATTGGGTCCCATTTGACTTGGATAACAGCTTCGCGTCGCATCTATTCACGAAATTTCATTAAAAAACCTTCCCGTTGAATTTCAACGGGCATATCTGTAGTATAGTGTAATAGCCTTGATGGACGAGAATCAGTGGATTAATTATGTCGATGAGTTAAAATTGCGACTTAAACTTATGTCGACGTCACAATCCTAAAGCACGAAATTTTAACAAAATATGAAAAAAATTAATATCGTGCTTTGCAAAGTCTTACTAGTAATTTTTAACTCTTTCTTGGTTTACTTAATTACTGGATTACCGTAAGAAAGGTAGAAAGAAAGAAAAATGTCTTTATTGGCGAAGTTGAGGCTAAGGCCCCTCTTCCACCTAACCATAAGAGAAAGAGAGAGAGCGTGATTAAAGACGTGTTAGAAGGATAATTGGAAGGAAATAAATAAAGAGGTAGGAAAAGGCTTCAGCTGATAAGACGATTTGAAAGTGTGCTATCAAGGAATGATGAAGGCTGAGGAAAATAGGAATATGTGGAGAGCCACATTTAACCATGGATAATCAAAGGACAGGCTACCTATGATATAATAAGAGTGAAGGTTATATGAAAGATATTAAAAAGAAAAAGATAATCAGGCTTCGAAACTCGCAGAGGTATGATCCACTGGAATGGCCGTTTAAGACGAGTACCCAGTTATGCAGCGGCTGTTCATATATTTGTCTGTCGGTCGATCTAAGATTTCGGTCACGCAGTCAGCCAGCTTTCCCTCTTTCCCAGCCGCGCGGACGATAACAAACGAAGCATTGTGAATGCCAAGGCACGATTTCGTTAGCAAAACTTCATTTTTGACAGCGGGCCACGGGAAAGAGAGAGAGAGAGAGAGTCAAAGGCACGGCGGTGTCGTCCGTAGCGCACGTCCCAATCGAGGCGGCGATGAAACAAGGGTGCGAGAAAGTGGTCGTCGCACGGATGTGGCACGCGCACGGCAGCCAGCCAATGATATATATTATAGGGGTCGATTTGGCAAATGTCATTCGGATCTTATTGGCGTTGGCGAGGATCGAAAGTTATGAATCGGGACGAATGGCGAATTATTATTCGCATCGTTTTAAAGGAGTGAATTGAAGTAAGAATGGTGACAGGATGAACCTAAAAAGTAAGAAAAAGTTTGAAGGATTATGTTGAAACAGATTATAGTTCAACGTTGTATTAGCTTCAGTCACGTGTGATTAGTGTGATCAATTTTGTTTGTTTTGTTTCCCGACACGGAATTGCCGACGAGTCTCAGTGCTGTCATGTATTTCAACCTAGTTATGACGCAAAAGAAGATAGAGCAAGACGGAAAGAACCCTTCAGCCAATGTCATCGCCGACATAGTAACTGAAAGGTTGGAGCAGATATGGTGGAGGTCCTCCATTCCTACCGTGACAAGTGTGCGCATTAAACAGTTAGTCCTCAAGGATCATCAATGTGTCCAAGACCTCAACAAAACCAACAATGCTCACAAGAAGAGCCCTTCACCGTCATTTAAAAAACATCTGGATACCTACCTTCTGCTAGATTTTGATTTTGTTTTCTTATGCTGCACACTTTCTTCTTACAAAATGTAGTTTAAATCTGTTTGGCCAATTCCTCCCAAATTCATAATTACCGAAAAGTTTAATTTTGAAATTGTAGCACCCCTGCTGAATGGATCTGGTTTAAATATGTCATTTTGGTCATTAGTGTATGTGAAGATTGTATGTACCAAATTTGGTTGAAATCGGTTCTGCCAATTCTTCCCTGATATATGCGTACGGACGGACATCACGAAGAAAATAGTTCTTTTCAGCAATGACGAAAAGAGCTAAAAAGGGACAATTTTTTCTGACTTCTGCAATTATTTCGATTAAGGACAATATAACTTAAGAATAAAAAGAAATCATGAACTGCTTATTAAATAAATGACGCAATATACATTGCACAAACTTTCACATATACGTATATACCTTTGCTCGACTGTGTACGCTTGTAAAAGAAAAACGCTTATATCGAAGTTAACCGTAGTTTAGCGTATATTTTAATGCCACTGATCGATATTTAGTAATTTTTGGGACAAATGGCTTAGTTAGTACTATTTTTGACATCAGGTTGTACGATTGGATGGAGTTTAATCAAAATCCTTATAGCTATTTTTGAGTAAATCGAATTCTTTAAAAAATATCCAAGAATAAAGTAACGTTGCGCAATTTCGTTCATCTCTTCAGAATGTCTTTTATGATATTATCCACAAGTATCATTAATTCGATTTAGTTTAACCGTATGGATGTAGTAAGGTTTTGAGTGGATCGCAGCGGAGGCGTGACGTCATAGGGCTTGGGTAAGGTAGCTTAGCGTACATTGTAATGCCACTGGACGCCATATAGTGATTTTAAGAGATAAATGGCTTACGTAGTACTATTTGTGACATCAGACTCTACATCTGGATTGATTTTAATCAAATTCTATTTGGCCATTTTTGAGTAAATCAAATTTTTCTAAAAAGATCGCCAAGACTAAACTACCCTTTATTTTTATGAAATATCATTTTTATGGAAAAGAGTCTGCAAAAGATAATATGTTGCATAAATGCGATGCATCAATCGATTTCATTTACGCGTTTGGTTCCTAGGACGGCGAACAGACAGACAGACCGGCAGACAGACAGACGGCATGGCGAAAACCATTTTTTTGGACTCAGGGACACCAAAAACGTGTATTTCTATCAAAATCTTGAAGTCGATTTTGTCCACGATTACAATACTTTCTCAATATACTACGTATATGAGAAAGTAAAAAACGCTACAATTTTTTTGGGCAGAAAAAAAGTATTTTTCCAGTAGATCAAGCAAGCAAAAAATAAATTGGCGATAGAAAAATAAAATGGCAGTAAAAAAGACAAACGGCAGTATTCAAGCAGCAGCAAAGAAATTAGGGACACCAAATTATGGCTGTTTCAGTATAAGTCACCCATGACGATTTTCGTTCTTCTTTTGTTGTTTTGGGAAATTATTGCATGGCAGAACAATTTGCTCGTCCTCACCGGGTTGGGTAAGTTGGTTGAAGTGTTTTTCGTTCTTTCTCAAAGAAACATTTTATTTTTTACTGACATTTTATTTTTTTACTCTCATGTTGCATTAAAATACTGATAGTTTTCGCTTTCTTTACTGCTGCTTGAATACTACCAGTTTATCTTTTTTACTGCCATTTATTTTTTTATACTGCATATTTATTTTTTTACTACCAGTTTTATTCCATGCCTTAAAAAATAACAGTCGTAACGTTTACATAAACTTTTCAGTCGAAATATGAAAGAGTTGACCTGCGGGAAACCTTTTCCCTAATTGGTTTTGATGGGTGCATGTAGCAAATTAAATGTTCAAAATAGCTTAAAATCTATATTTGAAGAATATTGCGTGCTAATAACTTTAATAGCTTTTAATGATGTTGATTATTAAAAGAAGGCGCGGGCACGCGTTTGATAGGTAACAACAGACCGGTGTGCAAATCGCCTCTCTCGAGCAAAGAGTATCTACTTATTTCAAGCCGTTAACCGTAAAAGTTATAGTTTGGCAAGATATTCCAAACGAAATTATGATGCCTACTTTCTATTTAATCATGTATTTAATACTTACATATATTGGCTTTAATTGCTTTAAAATCACCGCGGATTGTGTTGCTGTGTTCCCAAATTTCATAATTTAGCGTTATAAAATATTACAAACACATGCGAACGGAATATAAAATTAATCACGCGTATTTGTGCGGTAAAAACAACGCGCGTATGTATAGAATATACTGAATACAAGTCCAACAATAGTCGTTGCTATGGCAACACTCTCGTAATGAGTGATAAAAACTGCAAAAACGCAAGAATTTACGCAAAATTCGAAGAAATACGATCGATAAGCAATATTCTACGACAACAATTAAAATTTCCATTCCTTTCCTCAGAGAAGAGTATAAATCCCGCTCCGATATTGCAATTCTAAGATATTTTAATGTGCAATGGAAAATTACCCCACACGTTGAATTTCGGTATTCTAAATGAAATGGAAGGATAGTTCCTGGAATCGAACCCGGGACAAATCTTCGCAACAAAAACTATTCTCGGAAGCTCGGCTCCAGTAGCAGGAGATCAAGTGTCATGCAAATCGGTGTATTGGTGCAAAAGTTAGTAAAGGTGACGGACAGACAGACTGACAGACACTCGGATAGACACAACGACAAAACTATAATCCTATTTCCATTCCGGAAAGTAGGCTAAAAATATCATTTTATACGTGAATCTACAAATTTTTCATAAAAATTCAATAATAAGGTGAAAAGTTATGTTTTATATTTTTTGCGATTATTGCGCCTAAATCCCCAATTTTTTAAATCTCCTTCATGCCGGGATTTAAACAAACGTTTTCCGGACATGAGGGGTTAAAGATATTTTTTAAAAAAATCATTTACACTCCTACTTTTCAGCTCTTTCCTAGTTTTTCATAATTGACTTTTAATGCGAGACTTTAGTATTCCTGCCAAACTTAAATCTTCTACATAAACGGAAGTTGGCTAAAGCACGTATAAAAGTTAAATAAGGAATAAGCCATTTATTATTATCCTGATCAGATAAGATATGAATATTCCATCAATCCGAAATTTTTATTAGGATAATTTTTGTGAATAATCTGCACAGGAGTTCTATAACTTATTCGAAATTATGAGGCATCGTCAATCCTTCCTATATTCTAAATATGGTTTACCAGAGGATTAATTAAGAAAACGATATCCCATTAGCTAAAACGACAGAAAATATTTTGGCTGAAAAAGTATTCATCCTCTGGCATACAACGACCATGAAGGATTGCAATGTTAATACATAAAGTGGAATCCTATTCCCTTAACGATTTCTGAAAATAACAGAAAATATACATTTTAAAAATATATTCATCCTCTGCCATGCACCGACCATCACGGCTTGAACTTTTAATATCAAGATTATTCCTATTCCCTCGACTACTTCTGAAAATAGCTATATATATATATTTTAAATATATTCACCCCCTGCCATGCACCCACCATAACGGCTCGCACTTTTAATATACTAATTGTAAGAGTGATCCTATTCCCTCAAAAAATCCTGAAAATAACATAAAAATAGTTTTTTGGAATAATACTCACCCCTTGCCATGCACCGACAACCACGGCTTGGAATTGTAACACATAAAGAGTAATCCAATTTCCTCGACGACTTTTGAAAATAACAAAAAAAATGTCCTATTTCCTCAACGATTTCTGAATTTGCGATGAATTTGTCTTGCGACGAATTTTCCATGTGACGAATTGACCGCGAAGAATTGATCGCGGCGAATTGACCGCGACGAATTGACAGTACAGCTTGGCATCACTACTGTGATGTCATGTCATTTTTCAGTTCTTAGACATTATACCAAACCATTGACATTTGTCTTTTACGGCTGCTTTCCAAAGGAAACATAGCATTATGAAAAGGTCGTGTCTGTGTATGTGTCCCCCACTAACAACTTTTGCATAAATGGACCGATTTTCATGAGGCTCGTGCTGCCAGGGATACATTTTATTTAGCGAAGATTGAAGTCCCGGGTTAGATTCCAGGAACGTTTTTCCTCTGTTTGCTAGGCTGGTTTCCAAAGGAAACAGCGTTATGAAATGGTCCTGTCTGTGTGTGTGTGTGTCCCCCACTAACAACTTTTGCATCAATTGACCGATTTTCATGAAACTTGGTTCGAGGCTCCTACTATCAGGGTCCACCTCCGGGCTATCATTATATATAGACGTTCCTTACAGAGGAGGATATAACATATATATAACATACATGGCGAAGATATGAAGTCCCAGGTTCGATTACAGGAACGTTTTCCCTATTTGTTTTGCATAGGAAGTCTCAAATCCATCGTATAGAGGTGTTTTATACTTTAAATATATTAAAATTGTGATGTCGGAGCGAGGTTTGTACTGTTCTAAGAAGAAAAGAATGTAGATTCTAATTCTTATCACAGAATGTTTATAATTAATCGTATTTTCTTGAATTTCTACTAAAATTGCGTTTTAAATCGCATTTTATCGGATTGTTGCCATGGAGACGATTATTACCGACCTCGGCTTGAGCATAGACGAGTGAACACTACATTTACTACACTTCAGCAATGGACAGTTTATGCATACATATTAGCGTATAAACGGTAACATTTATTAAATTCGTTTATTTTAAAAAATACACGCAAAATTTAATGTCAGAAAGCGATTTTGACATTGATTTTAGTATTTTAAACCTGATAATGGTCTATTAATTTGTTTTCAGTCTTCAGTGGCAACTCACCGATCGTAGAATTTAAAAGTTCTTCTAGAATCTACTTTCGGTGAATTATCACTGAAGATGGCTGCATTTTCGTCGAAATGCGCATCTGGCCCATCATGACCTTGTCATAGCTATTAAAATAAACGGAGAAAAGTACTTTTTTAATCTTTTGAACTTTCTGTGATTATTTTCGATTTTTCAGACAAGACGGACTCAATAATTCTCTGATGATTTTAGAAAATTTATTAATTGTTAATAAGTTCGAAAATTTTAGAGCGAATGAAAAATAGGCGCGTTTCGCGCGATGGCGTATTAGAAACGACATATGTAGTTTGAAGGAACGCACATCATGACACGGCTAAACACCGCGATTATGTCTATCTGTCACTGAAAATTTCGTCCCTCACTTAAGTTGGTGCATTAATAAAAGTATTTACGTAATTTAAGTGTAATTAATAAATACTTCAAAATGATATATCAGAAATAATGCCAGAGAATTTCTGTGAAATTTCAGTACAACGAACATCTGTCGACCAGAACCATCAAAATATATACGTTGTGATGAAATTTCGTTACACTGAAAGGCAACAAAAATTAAAACTGTTTTATCAGCTTTGAGAACTAATATACAAACATACGTTGCCTCGCCCTTTTTAGGGAATCGATATCTGCAAAACGCTGCGAAATGCAAAAGAAAAGTAAACAAGGTAATGGAAAAAACATCGTTTGGTTCCCAAACCCGCAAGAAATTACCGTAACACGAATTTTCCACTGTAATAGCGACCGAGAGAAATTTTTGTTGAGGAAGATTAAATTTTCTAAAGCTGCTACGCATTCTTTATTGTGTAAACGGGATTTTCACGCAGTATCTTCCTATATATAATTTCGAATGTAAGCTCGAACGTACGTAAACTTGACGATGACGTTTTAACGCGATTTTAACTAACTTCCCGATTAGGTGGGATGTTGAAATTTCGCAGGAATGTTTGATTCAGATATAAAAATGAAACGACGAAGCTAAAATACGAAAGAAGACCCGGGTTCCCACGGGGGTGATTTCCATTTCCCGTAAAAAGCGACTTTTTCACACTATAACGCTCGGAAGGGTCAATTTGACTCTAAGGAAATTTTGAATTAGTTTTTCTACTCTAATATGATCTTGAACCCAATTTCCTCTAGTGACTTTCAATCATTTTGGAAGGTATTTACCTACAAGAGATTTTAATCTTTTCATGACCACATATCATGTATTATAAAGAAAGAAACGTATTTTCTTCGACATGGAATGCCAAAACGTTCCCATGTTATCGCAGCTAATGATATTGAATTACTGTTTTTTCATCTGTTCCTTGCATTCAATCCTGCGTTCCTCTATCCCTCTCCCTCCCTCCCCGATTTCTCCTCTCCCTCTCGCTCCTAACCATCACTAATGCTTATCATCCCGGGATCCCGCTTTCCTGGGATTCCGTGGGTAAAATGGTTTTCCCGTATCCAGGGAAATCCATTGAATATCCCGGGAATAAACAGAATTTCACTCTCTAGCCTTTATTGTCCGTGCGGTTCCTAAAGTGACCACTAATTGTAAGACTCTTTGTTTCCGAGTTGCTTAGTTTCACTTCCAATGCAATAATAAAACAGAAATTTATATAAAGCACTCACAAATGCTTGCATTCTCGTGGAAATATATACAGAGAAACTTCGATTTTACGTTTTCCTCGAATTTACGCATTTTCTTTCGGTCCCGGTGTTTGGTTCGTGAGAACAATGATAACTTTTAACGGATTTTACGTTTTCGCGATTTTCCGCTTTCCTCAAATTTACGACAGGAATTTCAAGTCCGGATAATATGTAAATGTCCCCGATTTTACGTTTGTAGTATTCCCAATTACAATTCAACTGAATCTTTTTCCATATCCTCTAATTAAAAAACTCTATTGGTGTATTCCATATTCAAAAATAAATTAGATGAAACTAAAACGGCTGCAGATCACTGCGCTTTAAAGTGTGAGTTGACGTTGTATAGAGATTGTCTCCCAAATTTTGATAAATTGTTTGGGTTATCAAAGTTCACCTTTTTCTCAGAACTGCAGCTGGTCTTTTCATAACCAAATTATGGACATCTCTAAGTGATCGTATTGTGAACACATTACGTTTTCTTAAAAGTTACTATAAATAAATTACTAATAGGAAATAAGAATTAGAACATTGTTGCCGATATGATTTTGTTTCTATGTGAGAAACGTATGCTAATGGTATAGATGTTTCAATTCATATTTTATTTTACATACCGTGTGTATTGGTAACTATGTTTTTACAATCATTATGATAAGAAAATTTCAGGTCAATAAATAAATGCTGATTTCAATTATTTTTTATCTTATTCGTGTACCTCATAATTGCAAACGATTTCACAAATCTCTTCGAACTTCTCAGGGTCCAGGGAGCGATTAAAAACCGGAAAACAGAAGCACATCAATATGTAAGCGTTTTGTCTGATACGAGGTTCAAATAAATAAAATGGAATAATTTTCTACTAAAACATTAAATAACCCGAAGTAATTGATAAAAAATCCTAAAGCTAGAGTAAAATTACTTAAGATTCACCTGTTCATAAAAAAGTTGTAACAATTTTTTTTATTTTATTCTTCCTTTTTATAATTTTAAAAAGTTTTATTTCAACCCTGGTTCATAAACAAGCAATTGCTAATCCTATTTTTATTTTTCCTTTCTTTTTAAATGATTTTTAAATTGTATATTGGAATCTCGGGAATTCCCGCGATTTATAATTTTGAATCTCGGGATTGTGAAAGATCTGGGAAATGACAAGCACTAATCATCACTCGATCGTCTTCTGTCCCGAAAATGCAGCATTGTGTGTGCAGGTTTAAACTGGCAGATATTGTCTTCCACTCATTTTATCTCAACAAGCGGTATTTAGACGCGCAAGAACATACTCGCGTGCATTTTCACAGAATAGTGTCAGATAAATGACTCGTAGGCGCGATTTATATTCTGATGAGATTCTCGCGGAGCTCAATAACATTCTCGAGAATAAGTCGGAAGGACATACTTTTTATACCATTCTCTATTTGGCTGCAATAAATGCTGTCGTGATAGATAGAGCTGTGACTGATAAGAAAATTTCGCGGAGAAAATCCATCAGACAGCTTGCAGAGAAGCTACGAGTGAAGTTGGTACGGGAAAAAGCGGCCAAATTATGATAATAAAGATGAATCATATCATTTGGAAGAAGTCTTTATAAAACGCCGAAAATACGGAAAATTGCAGGGAAAATAAAACCTCTACCAAACGCACAGTACGCAAGAAAACGATTTGTGGGAAATATATGGGCAAAATACGTCAGCTGCACTTACACGACGAAAGAATAGTAATTTCATGTTATTATATTATATTGAAACTTTGTTTGTTTTCACAAATATGTGACAAAGAAATCTATTTTTCAGACCCGAAAGATTTTTGTTGTTACATGGTATAGTAAAATACTTACTATTTATAATTAGCTTTATTTTATTAAATTAGTTTTAAATTAACCTGTTCGTAGTATTTGTAAGCGAAATGAGTGCTTTCAACCTAAATGCATCCGACTAATAATGCCTTTTTATAATTAGCATGTTTATCTCTGTAAATTTTAATTGTGTATATTTTGTTGCTACCCGTACCTAATTTATTCTTCATGTTGGTAAATATCAGTCTGCCTTATATTACTTGAACATACGTTTTTTACGTTCTTTCGCTGTTATGCTATCATTGCGTGATTTCCAAATATTTCTTTCGAAATTGACATTTTGAAGATATCATGGTACTACTAAGGGAGGTAGGTCGTTGCGCATCTCAGGCGAGCGTCGTTTCGAGCGTGTGACGTCACGTGGTGGTAGATTGCGCTTGTCGCCTATGAATTAGCATTGACTGGGGTCGCGGATTTGGAAAATTATTATGTTTTCTCTTGAACTGTGGCTTTCTCAGTGAAATTATGTCTTTTGCGGTATTTGGTTGCAATAACAGTTACAAAAATTGTAATGGTAGGGTGAGATTTTTTCGATTTCGCCAAGAAAAGTCCATTCAAGAAACATGGATTCGAGCATGCCGGAGAAGAGACAACATAAACGGGAAATCAGGTAAGAGCAGGTATTCTTTGGTTTAAATATGCTACATATTAATTTTATCTATATCTATTTATGTAATTATTGCTGGTGAATTGAACTTTAGTGATCTGGTTGTAGTGAAACTAGTGATGTCGATATAAATAGTTAAAGCGTCAATATTATGAAATTTATTCATTCGGTATGATGTTAACTATAACTTAATCGATTTATACAGTGTCTCCTCGGTGGATTTATGCATATTTTGAATGAAAGTGCTTGGTGCAATATAAATTTGTCACAAATACAGTATTTGAGAGAATAGCATGATGAAAAAAATAGTTGTATTTTTTGTATTTTTCTTAAATATCTCTTAACAAGATCTGAAACATTATTTACTTAATTTACAATAAGTACCTACTTAACATCATAAGCGTTACTAAAATACAAAATTTTACTGTTGCGTTAATGACAATTTTTATGTAAATTTAGCAATGTTTACAAACGTGCCTTCTAATTATACAGCACCAGTTCTTCCTACATATGTTCATGCGCAGTGTTTATAAATTTAAATATCATATGTTTTAACGAATTATTATTTACATTTGAAATTTAGTGTGTTTTCTGATCGATTTAAGTTTTTGAAAAATATAAAGCTACAATTTTGCCCATTTTTCGTGATCGGTGAATATTTTAGTTGAGTTTAGGCTTCAGTCATTAAACTTTGCCTGCACCAAAGTATTTTCTTGTAATGTTCCCACCTGTTGGCCAGAATCTGCTTTTCAAGGTAGTTCGTAAAATTATTTTTGACTCTATGGCTTAGCCCATCATACTGTTGATGTTTTACAATTATTTCCATTAATTAATTAGCCATTATCAAATGCTTATGTATCAACTATTTAATTAATAATAAATTTTTTGCAGCACGAATTTGCTCTGTGCATCATCAGTGATTTTCATATTCTCATCAATCTATCTGAGCTATTACAAGTAATTGTTTGGTCACAATATTGTTAATATTGATTTTATATCGGTTACAAAATGCCGATGGAGTTAATGGTAAGAAAGTTTGTAACATATTTTGTTATGTAACATATGGTCCATGTTTGGACCAGATGTGTTGTTTATGATTACAAAATAAATTTCTGAATCCAACAAATTTTTGCATTTATCAATAAATATTTTATTCTGCTTTTAAATTATTTTCCCTACAACCCATCTTAATTATAATTAATATTTGTGTACCATGATGTATTTCTTTTTCATGCAATTTCCATTCACCCATAACTATTTTATATCTCTGGAACACTCAATTATGTGAATTTTCTATTTATTGTTTACTTTTTAGTAAGTTGGTTTCATTAATCATTTTATTTCAATTTCAATTTAATTCACGCATACCCGTCATATTTGAAGGGCAATTACGCTAGTGAGAGAAAAAACGCCAGTATTTACGCGAAATTCGAAGAAATCAATGACGAAAAACTAAAAAGTTAACTTGGAAAAAATCGGCCTTTGAGTGAGAATCATACGGAAAATGAAGCCCTTCTCTTTGAGATGAGTTTGGGACCTTTCTTAGAAGTCTTTTTCCTTCTTCGAAGTTAACTTGATGCCGAATGTTCATAACAAACTTGAACTTTTTCCAATTCCTGTAATTCGTTAAAAAATCATTGTATATACAAATTAACGTCCCGGGATTTTATAGCATGACTTATAAATGTATTATTTATAATAACGAAGGGTGAAGAAATAAAAAGACGGATATCAGCAGCCGATTTACGTTAATTTTTATACAAATTTTAAGCTTCTCGCTACAGCTTACGACCATGTGACGTCATGCGCGAACTGGACCGGAACGACCTACCTCCTATATTAGTACCATGGAAGATATACTTATTTTTTCAAGTTTCGGACAATGAGTGTACCGGCTCATGCTATCTATAAACATTAATTAGTCTGACTAGAAAATACATACCTTATTTAAACGCAATAAATACTCATGAAGAAATAATTCCTCTATTTTTAGTAGGTTCTTACTACATACATACTAATCGTTTATCACTAGCATTTCCGGTTTCTTAAGGTGCCACATCCCAACATATAACTCTATGGAGGATATGTCTTCCTTAGGCGTATATTTTCATAAGAGAACAGTAAATTATCACGTTGAAAAATTACTATAAAAAATTTCTTTTTGAAAATAAATGTTACAAACATTATTTTTGAGCATGAATGTATCAGTTTGACAACATTTACTTAACAGGAACACAACTTATAATTGCTTAGATGACGAAAATAATATATCGCTTTTAATTTTGCAATTTAAACTATAAAAGCTGATATTTCATGGTACGGGTCAAATTGACCCGGTTGGGCGTTCTAGGGGGTGAGCTAAGTCCGGGCGTCCAAGTGTTAAAGCGCAGGCTTTTATTCTTTTGGAATTTTAAATTTGAAAAAATTTACATACGACCTTAAAATTTAAACTATGATTTAGGAAAATTAATGAGGTTTCTTATTCTATCCATCTTTTTCCGCCTACCGTTCGAAATCTCTCATATTGAACATTTAAATCACATATTTTGGGAAAAATATCGGCTTTTAAACGGGTTGTTGCCTTACCGACCACGTCATTGTTAAAGTCCGAGAATCAATTGTTGTCTCACCCGCATACGTGTAATATATACGAATGCATAGATTGCCTTAAATCAGTGGTCGGCAACCTCTTTATCTATTAGGGCGCAACTTTTATTATTGTGGGCGTGAAGTAAAGCAACAATAGTAGATGTGTTCCAATATTTATTAAAATGATATTTTTATATATATAAGAGAAAAACTATTAAAGAATTTATTATAAAAACATGAAAAATAAATCAATGTGAAACTTGGGACTGCATATCTTGAGCCAACTTGCTATAATTTGGCACCTAACTCGAGATACCTGATCTTAGGCAGTTGCCTAAATTGTAATCGCTGAGTCTCGATCGGTACTTGGATTTCAAGTGTTTCTTGCTTGAAAAAATGGACTCTCAAGTGTATCTTGAAGCACAGTAAGAATATATTTTTAGGGCACATTTTCTTAATAATGGATATCGATTTTTGTCAACTAAATTCCAACAGTTTTCATCATTTTTATGTGACTTTAAAATAATATCATTCTGCATATTTATTATTTCCATTTCTAAGTCCTCGGTGTTAAAGATATTTAAGTGAGTTCCAATATTAACAGACATATCATTGTCCATAAAATTGAACGGATCAGCGAAGAATGTTATTATGGGTTCTACTTCAGAAAACTGACGAAACCTAAAATTAAATTCCTTCAGGAGAGTTTCAATGTCTTGTGAAAATGGTTCAGTGGTAACATTTTCATCAGTCAGACACTTAATAATATATTTTAAATTCGGGAAATGTGATAATGAATTTCTCTCTAGCTGAGACTTCCACAATGCCTATTTACATTTGCATGCATCTACTGCACTTATCGTTTTTGCAATGTGTTGATTTTTCCCCTGCATCTCCATATTCAATTCGTTCAATTTTATAGTTATATCAACAAGAAATTCGAAATCCATCAACCAAGCTTTGTCTTCCAACTGTGCATAATATTCATTTCTTGACGTGAGAAATTCCTTTACCTCCTTTATGAGATTTATAAACCTCACAAGTATTTTGCCTCTGCTGAGCCATCTAACTTCGGTATGTAAAAGGAGATCATCGAATTCGGCATCTTCACCTTGTAAAAGCAGTTTAAACAATAGGTGTTGCATTGGTACTACTCTTATGGAAAATATTATTTTTGTTGCTGTTTTCATGACATGTTGAAAATGAAGAACTTTTGCGCATAACATTTCTTGGTGTATAATGCAGTGATATGAAATAAATTTTGGAAAGAGAGAGTCTTCTTTACATAGCGCAATAAATCCATTTTTACAACCTGTCATCGAAGGTGCATCATCTGTAGTAATTGCGGTCAACTTCATTAATGGTATATTACTTTCTTGGACATAATTTTTGAAATCTGAAAAAATGTTTTCACCTCTTGTTCGTCCCTTTAATGGAAAATTTTTAAGAAAGTGCTTTCCAGAAAAATCATTAAACACCATCTTCATAACCATAGCAATTTGAGAAGTGTTTGATATGTCTGTTGACTCATTCAGTTGCAACGAGAAGAAAATAAATTTTTGTATATCATTTGCCAACTCTTTCTCCATATTGGTTGCAATAACTTCAATTCTTCTTGTAACTGTTCTTGCTGATAACTGAATCGTGTTGATTGCTGAGGTAATTTCATTTTTATTTTTTAAATCTTCGAAAAGTGAATCAGCAGTTGCTAGCATGGCTTCTTTTACAATCTCGCCATCTTCAAAAGGCTTTTTCCTCTTGGTCAACAAATGCGAAATTTTAAGTGATGCAATCGTTGCTCTTTTTAATTGCTGCACTGGTCTGGTAAAATTGCTCTGCTGTTTAGTTAAAATAGATTTCATATCAGAAATTTTCCTTTTCCTGATCTCCGAGTTTAACGGATAACTAGTATTAAAATTTCCGTGGACCGTATTAAAATGTCTTTCAACATCACTTTTCTTTGAAAGTGCGACACAAGCATTGCACAATAAACAAACACACTTTCCTTTCAAATCAATAAAACAGAATTGTTCTTCCCAATCAACATTGAAGTAATATGTCCTTTGCCTCTTATTACTCATAATGGGGATGAAGTTTTCTACAAATGAATAAATAAACACAACACACTGAATGTCGGGAAAATATCAGAAATGTTGTGAACTGTTGGTCAATTTAAATTGATTTATGTTTAACCAAAGAAGAGGGAAATGAGCTATCACTGGCTGATATTGTAAGAGACGAAGAAAAATCTCCCAAACCCTCTACTTTGTATACTAAGCGAAGAACGGAACTCCGAAACCAACGACTCACAACAATAACTCGAGCCAAGTTATGCTACAAGACGGAGTACAGGACTCCGAAACCAATGACTTTCAACAATAACTTGAGACAAGTTATGCTACAAGACGGAGGACAGAACTCCGAAACCAATGACTTTCAACAATAACTTGAGACAAGTTATGCTACAAGACGGAGGACAGAACTCCGAAACCAACGACTTTTGACAGGAACTTGGGAGTTTCACGCGACATAGGGAAATAGGTTTCCCGTATCGAGCGCCTACCTCCAAATAGCCTGAACCGGCTAACGGAGCTAAAGTACACGACGGGTTGAGAACAAGGATCTCAGGTAGCCTTGCACCCGTAATAGCGATTGAAGGCGACAGGACACCTTCACTTAGCATAAACTAAGGGCGGAGAATTCCCTATCTTTTCGTCCAGTTCGTACGATAACGTTTGTATGAATTGTCAGCACAGGCACGGCAATCACACAAACACGATAGCGGCTTCTTCTACTCTCGGCGAGTAATCTCCGAAAAACGCTGTGAAGGATGTATTTATACTAGGTTAGGGAGAAGGGAAAGGGACGTGGATAAACAAGAGAGGGATAACGGAGGAGTCATTATGAAAAGAACTCTCTTAATGACAACAATGTCTTTATCCAACAATGTATGTCCCCATTCTGTTCGCTTATAAGTCCTGACCTTATTTTGTAACAGACATACGATTCGGCTCGGTGTGATGTAAGATTAAGAGGTTGGTTACAAAGTTCTATTCCTCATCTTGTTCCGCAACTTATTGGTCTTCTGAGAGTATTCCGTAATTGTTTAACTTGAGTTCTCTTTTTGGCTGGCGGGCGACTCACAAATGTCTTGCGGGCGCCATGGCACCCGTGGTTGCCGCGTTGCCGACCTCTGCCTTAAATTATCGCAGGAATTTTCGCGAAAATACGTAATCCTAGTGGGACTGGAATTTAGTTTGGATTCTTTTGCTTATCTAAACAACTATATAGATGTAGAGTAGGAGAGAGGGGGATGTGGGGAAGGAGATAGAAAGGAAGGGATATAGAATGGAAGGTACATAGAGAGTAAGGTAAGTATAGAATTAGAAAAGGACGGGAGGAAAGAGATAAAGAGGGAGACGGGGAAAAAGAGGGAGAGATATGGACTGGGACAGGAGGGAATGAGAGAGGGGGGAGATGTGAGAAAAGAGAGGCAAAGAGAATGGGGGAAGGATAGAGAGAGGAAGGGAGAGAGACAGGGATGGTGAGAGGGACGGCGAGAGGGAGGGAATATTATTATTTATTTATTATTATTCCTTCTTTTTTGACAATGGGCACATGATTTAAAAAGAAATTCTCCCGAATCACTCTTTAGGCAAATTTTACACCGGCTCTTACTCAATAATTACAGCTGTTATTATTCATTGCTAAGTTCTCCGTTGAATTTCAACGGGCAATCTAACAATAATAAAAGGCTACTTCTGTTCCTTTGTGGCTCCCTCTGTCACGCTATAAAAAATGCGAATAACTCAATAATGGAACGAGATATTATATTTGGCAGGGATGATCTACTCACATATTGTAAATTTGATGACATAGAGAAAACGCGAAAAAAGTCCTAGGTTCGACTCCAAGGTAGGCATTTCCATTTCCCATATAACACGTAAATACCGACTTTATGACTTGCAGGCTTTTATTCTTTTTGAGATCTAAATTAGAAAGAATCAACGTATAATCTTCGGATCTAGCTCATTTTAAAGAAAACACTATGCTGTATTTTATTCTGTTAATTTTTGCCCGCCTACAGTTCAAAATTTCTCATATTCAACATTTAGTTCACATATTTTGGGGAAATCTTGGCATTTAATTGGGATGTTGCCTTGCCAAACAATTACATTGCTAAACCTAGAAATCCTATTGTTATTTCAATCCTTAAGACGAGTTTAGACTGGCACATTACTTGCGATAGATATCCAGCGAGGGGCTCGCAAGTGTGCTTACATTGTCGACAAATATCGCCGCGATTTACTGTCATGCGAGTTCTCAACTCTCCGACTCTCGCAATTTATCGCCTAAGCGTTTATATCCCTCCGTCACAAACGTGCCTGCAAGAATACAAGTTCGTGGCGCTGCTGCTTTTTTCGTTATTGCGAAATATATTTAAAATAAACTGATGCGGGCAACACATGACTTTCTCCATATTTATATGGTAAATTACATGTTGTTGGCTCTGGGATCCTTGTCAATATTTACTTCCGGTTGGCAAAGAAAAGAAAAAGGAGCGTTACTAAGACGTAACTAAGCGTTAATTGTTAACAATAGTCTTCGGTAGGTGGCGTAGTGGTGGCAGCTAAAAATATGAGATATCTCTTAAACAATGCATTATATGGAAAAATGTATCAAACAAAGGTTCTAGAAAATAAAATTTCCTACAACCTTTATTCTTATATCTTTTTAAATTTATCAAATATTAAAGTAAATATTTCAAAATAACGGATAAGTGACAAGAGTAAACACCTACTTTCGGTCTACCGATTTTTACCAAAAACTAATCAGATCTTCTAACTTTTATAAAAATGTTAAATATAAAATTTTGTGTTGACCTAATTAATAGTTTTTGAGTTGGAGCGCCCACAAAAATCTATCACATGCAGACAGACACACAGACATCATCGAGAAAATAGCCAAAACCTGTTCAGGAGACCTTAAAACATGTATTTCCGTTGAAATCTCGAATTCGATTTTTTTCATGAAAACAATACTTTCTCTATACTATGGAGAAAGTAAAAAAGAGATAAAAAGAAAATGTTGGGCGCGAGATTGAATTTTGGAAAGAGAGGAATTCGGAGCGTACAAAAATTTGCTTTCTGGATTAAGGCTGGAAGATGGACAGCATTTTAGGAACTTTTTACGGATGTCGGCGGTTGATCTTGAGGAATTGTTGCTACTAATGGGCCCAAATATACAGAAGAAAAACACACATTTACGTGCTTCAATTACTCCTAGTGAACGTTTGGTGGTTACACTACGCTTCTTGGCCAGCGGTTAGTAGGTAGAACTTTATTTAAAATAAAATGTTTGTCTCTATTTTTGCGGCGGGCGGACAGTACGAAGCTAATACGCGCTCACCTTGAAAATTAACGAGTCTGAAAAACACTGTAGAACCCAATCCCAAATTATTTATATACGCAAATTCGTAAGGCTTAGCATTTTACTCAATTCACGTAATATGTATGTGTTGCAGAAGGAGTGGTTGAGAGGTTTATTGATTCGTTATAAGTAGGCTTGGTAGGATTCGATTTAAATCGAATAACGTCGATATTTTTTTAATTTCAAAATCGACAAATAAGAATTGTCGTCGATAAGCTTCGATTTTTCAACAAGATGGAAAAGTATACGTCTAAAAATCTACTCCGAATTATTGTAATATTTAACTCGTTTCTGTTTACTTTTTCGCAGTATTATTTTCTAACTACGATTTTGTTCCAACTCTGGGCTTGCATTAACAGTGGGACTGAAAGAAGGGTATTTTCTTAAACTCAAGTATGGGTCTTTTTGTAAAGCTCACGCTTTTACTAAGGAAAATCAGTTACCCGCAAGGTCCTTGGGTAGTTTTGAGAGCACGTGTTTCTTAGCCCTTTTGAGGTTTTTGAGATTATATTTGTCGACCTAATAGTGAGATATTCCACGAGCATTTCTATACAGATAAGGTCATATAAAGTCTAATTTTCCTCACTAAATTATGATAAATAAAGAGAATATGCAGTGCAGTGATGAAAATATATCAAATCATACAAAGTATTAGATAGTTCTTTTTTTGCGTATAAAATATTATTGTGATAATTATATCGTTAATGTTTTTTTCCTTAATTGGTGTCAAAGAATGTCTAAAAGTCTTTACGCTGAACTCACAAATTATTTCTTTTAAGAATGTTTCTCGGCAAAACCAATATCATATTGTTCGGATTTCATGAATTAATCGTTTTCTAGTTTCCATTATACAGGGTGTTCATTTTAAAACGTAACCCATAATTCACATTTTTCGTGTGCTGCTTGCTCAATATTTTATATAAATGGAGCTGACTGCGCTTGAGTTGTGAGACATTACCATGGAAGAAGAATCTTATCCCATGACATTACTTTGTTGCGGTTTAGCAGTTAGTAACGTGAAAAGTGGAAGTGTGTTGGGGCATTGTGCCGGAGAACAAGATGGTTATAACGCGTGAACAGAGAGTTTTCATTGTGAAGTATTATTTTGGTAACAAATCGTATGCGCTGTGTCAAGAAGCTTTCCAACAAGCATTCCCAAGGGAGGACGTGAGGTTCAGTTTGCTTCAGACCCCCTCTAAATCAATGAGAAAACTATTCCGACAGGAGACTTTGTCCTTAAGCAGTGCACATAAAGCTGTACACTTGCTTCATCCGCGAGCGTATCGCATCCATGCGATGCACGGGTTGCAGCATTCCTATTCTGCTGCCAGTCTCCGTTACTGTAATTGGTTTAAAGCCTTTGTTCGTAAGAACATTCGATCGTTAGACAAAACGCTTTTTACCGATGAAGCATGGTTTCGTCTTAGTGGCTATGTTAATAGCCAGAATAACCGATTATGGAGTTCGGAGAATAAGCATGTGCTTATCATGAAAGTCCACTGCATTCGGTGAAAATCGGCGTTTGGTGCGCGGTCTCACGGACCAGGATTATCGATCCAATAAACTTTGAGGACACTGTGACAGCAGAACGTTATCAAGAATTTTCATGCAGTTTGTCGCTTTGCTGGAGGTCGACGAGAGGAATGCGTGGTTTCAGCAAGACGGAGCCACTAGCCATACCGCTTTGGAGAACAGTTGATTTCGCAAGGCTTGTGGCTCCCTAGATCTCCTGACCTGTCTCCACCAGATTTCTTTCTATGGGGCCATCTCAAAGGACATGTATACGACAGTAGTCCTCACACCTTAGAAGAACTGAAAATGAATATCTCAGAGGCCATTGCAAGCATAAATCAAAGATGTCTTCGTCGAGTGGCACAGAATATGGTGAAACGAGTGAATGCATGCATTCAGGAGAATGGTGGACACTTCCAGCATCTTTTATAAACTGCATTTGAGTTTGTATTCCACTCTATCTATAATAAATATTGTTGTACGACAAATGAGAATTATAGTTTACGTTTACAAATGAACAATTAAAAGAGGTAAATTATAATTTACTATCTACATTCGCGATATAATGTATTTATCACGGACGCGATAAGAATTATACGAAATCAAAAATATCAAGATTTAGAAATACCAGCTTGCGATATTTGAGAAAAATATACTGTTTCAGTCAGGGAAACGAACCGAAACCGAGAAAAACCCGTTATTATAGCTGGAGTGAAAAGTAGTAGGGAAAAGAGGAGTCTGCCCCCCCCCCCCCACCCCAACTTTTATGAAGCCGCCATCTTGGATTTATGACGTCACATCCGGTCACGTGACCAACCTGTGGCGCCACCACTCGGAGAAAGTTGGAACTAAGAACAAGTGCCGTTCGAAAAGCAATGTTGTCAAGTGAGTTTCGATATATCGAACAGATCGGTGTTGCCAAAAACAAATGAATCGCGCATGCGCTCTCGTCCAGAATTTTGAAAGGTCTAAATTTAAAGGGGGTGGTTGTCAGCACTATAGCATGTGACAAATGCTGTGTGCATTTGAGTGGGTTGGTACTATTGTGGTTAATGCTATTTAACGATTGAAATAGGAAAGGCGTATCACATGCATTCATCTAATAATGAAATAATACTCATGATATATCCAAACAGATTTTATTATTACATTTTTATTATTGACAATTAATTCCAGTGTTTTAATAGCAGCTGCATTATACTGGGCTATTTCTTCCACCGTCACCACATTATACCGTTTAGGTAAAAAGAATTTGTTTTTAAAATCCCAGTCTCGATCGTCTGAGAGCTCCACCACTAACGGAAAAGAGGAGTCTGGCCCCCCCCACCCCAACTTTTATGCAGCCGCCATCTTGGATTTATGACGTCACATCCGGTCACGTGACCAACCTGTGGCGCCACCACTCGGAGAAAGTTGGAACTAAGAACAAGTGCCGTTCGAAAAGCAATGTTGTCAAGTGAGTTTCGATATATCGAACAGATCGGTGTTGCCAAAAACAAATGAATCGCACATGCGCCCTCGAGCCGAAAATTTAAAAAGTGTAAATTTAAACGGATGCGTACAATTGAATTGGGTGGGAGCATTGTGGTTGAAAATATTTAACGAATGAAATAAGAAATGAGCAACTTTTTTTATATCGAGGCTGCAGGCCCAAGGTTTGAATCACTGTTCGGACACTTTGAGATAAATTAACACGAAAAGGTGTGACGGAAAAAGGAGTGAAATAAAAACATTGGTATAGGTTAACTCAAGTATTTATTGACATTTGTTTACAATTTTCAATCACATTCTGTTCTTTTAAATAATGGACACCCTCTCGTAAATTTGTCGTGCTCTTCTTTAGGATCGTCACCTTTTTCCCATGAATATATGCTCACACCACATTTACAGCATACGGTGACGTCCTCATAACCAGTAAAAATAAATCCTATATTAGCCATTTTGGTAATATTTAAAAACGTCCTTTTTTTGGGAAAATCGTTAAACGTTATAAATCTATCATGTTCCCTATCTAAATTAACATTGCTCTGAAACCATTTCCTTAGTGATTCACAATTGTTCGTTGCACAAATGACTTCACCATTTTTATGTTGAGGTAACATGCAATATCTACCCATTGAAGGTAGTTGTTTAATCGAGGGGCATCCGAAAACTTGTAGATCGAGGACTCGGTCTCCCAAAAGTGAGGAAAGGAATTTAACTTTTTGTAATCCCTTTACAAAGATTAAATGATATTTTGAAATGTATTTGTTTAAAACTCGTTGGAAATCCTCATGATGAACTTCCCCATCATCTAATGCAATTCTGTGATGATTATGAGCTAACCAAGTGTTTTCTCGTTTAAATGACAAATCCTTTGGGCAGTCAAAAACCCACGATTGAGAGCAATTGCGATCGGTATCACAAATTGCGAGTTCTCTGACTACGAATTGATTACCACTATTGAGATACGCTTGAAAATCCACTATACATTTACTCAATCGGAGGACTTTTAATGGAATACGGTTTACGGGAGTTTTACTTCCATCGCCAGGGACTGACTCCATAATTCACACTCACGGTTTGCGAGGTAATTAAACCCAACGCCAGGGACCAAATCGACCACATACACACACAGAGATGAGCAGTTTACACGGTTTTAACCCGATGCCAGTGACTGTCACCTCTTTCACATTCATCCGATAATTTTATCAGATAGCGAGCAATGTAAGGGAATTTCAAGTCTCAAACGTTCGTAGTCGAGTTTGCTCCCCTCAAGCTTTTCCAAGTTATCGACGTTTTCGATACCGATTACACCTGACACTTTAATAAACTGTTCGTAAAAATAGTCTACGTTTATCCGTTCGTTGTCTAGATTGTCAAAAGCCAGTGCTATACATTTCACACATAGTAACAAATTATTCCATTCCTCAGCATTCAAGGTCACCGAGCATTGATCACCTTTAATGAGCACATGTTTTTTTCCAAAATAATTCACTAAACTCGCGGGAGATTTGAGCGGAATATATTTTTGTCCCAAATTAAAATAATCAGATATTAATTTCTCTTGAGTAACAAATTCACACCAATCGGTATAGTTTAGTTCAACCGATCCCTTGTTCACTTGAGTTAACTGTACGATCACTTCACAGAATCTCTCGGGATCGAAACCGATGCTGACAATTCTTGTTTTAGCAGAGTTCAAGAAAAACACAGTTTCTAGTAGCAACTGGGTGGCATCACACACTTTCTTCTTCTTCTTCTGCACAGTTTTCGGCTGTCTGTTAGATTTTGAAGTGGGTGATGTTTGCAGACTTGATGGAGGTGAGGGTCGCTTCTCGGGGGTTTCCAGACCGGATGGTGGTGGCCGTGAAGATACACGTCTGCGTTTAGGAAGGGTGGGAGACTCTGCACTTGCTGGTTTTTGCATGACAACTGATGATAACTAGGTTGAATGCCAGGATATATGCTTTAGGAGGAGGCGGAAGGGAGTGAGGAGGTGGAACATTCGACATTGGTCGAACAAGGATCTACGTCGATCTTCAAGGTTAGGAATTTCAGCCAATGAGATAAGCAGTACGCATTTCTTAATGAGCAGTCACTTTTGCGTAAGCGGTGGCACGGATTCAAGCAGGAAATGGAGGGGAAGGAAAGGTCATCCGGTGAAGGGCAATCTAAATCTTTCCTCATGCTTATGAAAGTGCGTCCGGTGAGGTCAGAGAGGAAGCTACATTTTTCCTCGTCGAAGACGTAGAGGGCGGTGGCGTCCTTGATGATAGTTTCCAGGCAGGAGAGCAGTTCGGTGTAGGGAATGAATCCGTTTGCGAACGATGTCTCGTTACACAGGAGAACGTTGCTCGATTTCACCTTTCTGCCTCCACCGATCCATTTGTTCGGACTTTGGAAGCTGCACCAAAAGACTCTCTCGGAATCCACCTCCACCGCAGCCAGTTCTTTCACTCTTCGGTCCGAGCCCCACTCGAAGTCGATGATGAGTCGCATCTTGACAGTTTCGAGTCAGAATCTCGAGTGATGACTATCGCGGGTAGCGGTGCTATTTATTCTCGAACAGCAACTCTGCGACCGAGGATGGCAACGTCTTCCTTTCCTGGTGCTCCCAAACTCTAGGTAAAAGAGTTGAGCGACTCGGCAGTCGTTGAATTGTGGGAGGGAAAATAGGTGTAGGTATTGGGTGAGGGTTTTACCAGTGGACTTGTAGAGTGCATAGAGACAACAGAATTCCCCGCAAACGTCCGAACGAAAGCTCTGAAGTTGAACTGAATTTCGAGCGAGAGAGAACGGTTCTAGAAATTTTAATATCGAATGGACGAGTGGTGGATAACCATACGAATCGAAATATTCTGCCTTTTGCTTATTTAAAATGTGCACCGCGATCCAATGGCTTCCCGGTCGAGTAGAAGCGTCTAAATTTATCACGTAGATTCCAGGCGAGGGTGAGGGTAAACTATCTGAAGGAAACACCCCACGAAACACTTTTCTCGTGCGTAGATCGCGATTAAGTAAGTTGTATATATCTAACGTGTTCATCGCTTATGCAAAATTCGTGATGATGTTTCGACTTTTATCTATTTCCAAAGAGGCGTCGTATTCCGCGTAAACGATGCACGTTATGGTTTTTTCGAGCGGGTTTTCGAAGCCAGCTTCGATTCTCACGGTACCCTTATCCATCAAACCGACATATTCTTCGTTACCCGAACCGTCAGGTGTTAGATCGAAAGCTAAAATGAAATATCCATGTGCGAACATGTCCAAGGTTATTTGATTACCTTTATCACCGTGATGTACGCCGATTCCCGAAAACATAGAACGGTATGCTTGCGTCCAGCATTTTTGATTGGTGAAATTTGTGGAAATGCCTTGCGGTGGCATTCGCTCACCGTTGACGATGAGAAAGAAACTAGACAAAGAATAATGAGAGAACGCGAACGGATTTTTGTCCCTCCTTCCAACGTACGCATCGTTATCGACCATGCTGAAAACTATTTTGTTTGGAAGCTGTCCTGTTATGACGTTATCTACAGAAATCGTTTGATTTCCTCGAGGGACGGTGAACGTCTTAACTTCCACTCGCTTGAAAGGATATATCGCGTTGCTTTGCTCCAACGCTCTGGAATGGGCCAACAAAATTGAGGGGTTTATATCGTTATGCTCGACGTATAAAGTAGCATCGAGAATTTTCAGCACGGAAGTACCCGCAGCATTCTCCTTGATGTAGAAACTCGGTTTTGCGAGCGTTAATTTAACACCTACGTCGACTCCATTAATTAAGAGACGCTCTTGGTTAAATACGTCGACATGCAATTTACCATAGAGCTCCACGACCCTACTGTTAGCAAATTTAGCTTTTCTCGTAACAAATCCTACATTTGCGTCATCTTGTTTATTGATATCCTCACCGCTATCGAGCAACCACCCATCGCATGCCAAATGAGTCTTCGCCGCATCTGCACCATAACTAAGGAGATTTTCTAAAGTGCTACGATAGTGATAATTACCTTCCGAGGATGCAGCTTGCTTTCCGTTTAAATAGACGCTGCATTGCTCGATCATCGAATGCAAGACATTATTCACTACCCCGGGTTGTATTTTGTCCTCTGGCCCATAGTCTGATCCATCAGCTTTGACAAATTTCACCCTGATTTGTAAATAAAAACTGTTCAAATTTTTGTACGATTCTCCCAAATCTTTCACTACGAATTCGATGGTCGATTGATTGTCTAAGGAAGAGATCGGTTTGTACGGAATGAGGCGCTTGCCTAAAATATTCGTTTGCAAAGCTGGCCGACTAAATATGTCGAGCGAGGATAGCATGTGTTCCATCTCGGTTATGAAGAAAATATGTCCGTATTGACGCGACGTCTCTTTCTCCTCGAATGAAGTTTTTTGCGTTTGATGTTCCTTTTTATTAACTTTGGTCTTTTACTTATGCGTAAACCCGATCCACTCATCTTTTTAATTTTTTCTTCAGCCTTTCTCTTCAAATTCGCTCCAGCCTCACCCAATCGATTACGCAATATTTCCTTAATTGGTCTCGTTCCCAAATCCGAGAGAATTCCGACCCCCGTACTGGCCGCCTCCTTTCCTACCGCTTTAAGACCGCTTTGTATAAGTGGTTTAGCGAAACGAAAAAGACCCGCGAGAAAGCTTCCTAATCCTCTACCTCTCTGCACACGATAACTGGCGCGGTAGACGGGACCTATTTCTCCTCCGCATTGATTGACGTAATACGTCGTATATCGATCCACATCCTTTAACATCTCGAACGATAATGATTGCTTTTTTTGTTATTGCAACACTTTTATAAAGTGTAAGACTAAAAGAGAAGGTGTAGCTCCACCGAAGAAAGGATATGGATTGCCATCTTTTCCTGTGAGTAGTATTTCGACGTTCTCGATTTCTTTTTTCTCTACGGGAAAGTAGTAAACTGGATTGAAAAAATGGTGTCTTTCTTCGTTTACGCTGACAATTCGCAAACATCTGCTGAGAGAATCACCAACCAATTGCGGCTTGATTAAATCCGTATAAACGAAAATATATCGCGTGTCAGTACTGCGTGCGATGTCCCGCTTTTTCCTATATTCTCCTCCTTTGGTGATATCTATCGAATAATTTGGATTTTCAAATATGACATAGTTTATTTTCTCCATCATTTCTCTTACACCGACTTTCGCTTCGCTACCCAAAAAATCCTTTTTTTCACGGACCTCATATAATACTCGCAAAAATTCCTCCAGAGACCTGTAAGATCCTGGGGGAAAATCCACACCCAAGCCATTCGGTAATATTTCGACGTGGAAACTTACGAGTTTATCCATAGCTTTTATCATCCTTTCACCGAAATCGATTTCACCCGATTTCTTCGGTTCTAAAACCGAAGATATTAATTCAACAGCAGACCCGTAAGTGCCAGGAGGTGATCTAATCGGTGAATTCTCTGGTATTTCGATGCGTACATTAGCAAATTTTTCTAAATTTTTCACATCTTCAGGTATGTCGACGCATTTGTAGAGAAAATATACGAGTTGCAAAAAAATATCGTCAAAACGAGCATTCAAATCTTGGGAATTCATACTGATGATATATTGCAACAAAGATTCGTATTTTCCCGCAGGAGGTGCAATAAGCAATGAATCTGGTGGAATTTCAACATAGACGCCTATTAATTTATCCATCTCCTTAATCACCTTCGTTCCTAAAGACCACCTTGCATTTAATTCAACATTCATCATTGATTTCGATTCTAAGACTAAATCCAATAACTTATCCGAGTCATTTTCATCACATTTCAGCAAATTTCTTTTCTCATCAGCCGATAGCGATCGTAACATATCCTCTAACGAGTTGTAAGTTCCTGGATGGATCGTAACTGGTAAATCACCGGGAATCTCAATATGAACTTTATCTTTAGGACAAGTCATATGTTCCTTCAATACATCCAAAGCGCGTTTTCTTTTCTCAGTAGGTAACGAGTCTAGCATATGTTTCATAGATTTATAAGTTCCTGGAGCTATCGTGATCGGTGTACTATCATCCATTTCGATATTGACCTGTCGTCTATCCCTATTCATTTCCTCCCTGTGGATCCTGTTATCACGAATCCTTGGATGCGAAAATTCGGCCAAACCCACTCTCCATTCTCCGTTTCCTAAATCCATTCGTTGAGATAATTTCGTCCAAAAATGAGCTATTGTATTATCTTCGAAATACTCGCGAGAGCTATCGCTAAGGAGGGTGAGATAGAACTCGTTCATTTTAAACGTTTTACCGTCGAAGCCTTAATCCAAGAATTAAAGGAATCCGAATATCCTTTCCACTTGACGAAATATTCGAGACTGCGACCTATTCCTCTACGCCTCAATATTTTATCTATTTTAAACTCGGTGACCTCGGATACGATTGTTCTCTTTAGTTCTGGTTCGTAAAAGTATCCTTCGATACTCTCTCCGTTCATATCTTCCAACTCGTACGTAGGAACTATGTTCCCCGTAACGATAGATTTAATTTTAAAAACTTCGGTCGTATAGTTTGGCGTATATCCTTTAGCGAACGGCATTCTCTCTTTGCTGATTCTTACGTAATCTCCCGCGGTAAATCTCGGCTTTTTCTTTTTTTTCCTCTCTCCGAGACGTGTTTCGACCAGTCTTTTCCCCACCTCGAATGCATTTGAGTCGTTTACTCGGGAAGGAGCTATTCCGGTGGTAGAATGAACGCCATCGTTATATCCCTTCATAAGTTTCGGTAAGACGCTCACAAAATCGTAAGTGGAATATTTGGTGAAATATTTGTACATTTTAGTCTTGAGGGTTCTATTAAATCTTTCCACAACCGAAGCTTTAACATCCGGATTGTGTGTGTAATAAAACTTTATATTTTCCCTTGTTAGAAATTCTTGAAATTTTCTATTCTTGAATTCGGTACCCTTATCGCTTTGCAATTTTAACGGTTTTCTACCGCTCTGCTTAAATATTAACCTGAATGCCTCCACGATGTCTTCCCCAGTTTTACTTTTTAGCGGAAGTGCCCACGCATATTTTGAGAACAAATCGATTACGGTCAAAATATATACATATCCCTTATTGTATTTTTTCAAATTTCGCATATCGTTCAAATCGCATTGCCACGTTTCGTCAATGTACGAAACGTCGTAAAAGTTTCTTTGAAAACGTTTTCGTAACGGTCTATCCAACGTATACGCATCCTGCGAATCCAGCCAATTTTGAACTTTACTTTTCGATATCTTTTTATTCAAAGCTTTCCACAATTTATCCGCAGTGGAAAAACCCGCAGGATTTGCAGGATCACCGTAAATACTTTCGATTACTTTATCGGGGTCCACGGCGTCTTTGGTTTTCGAACCCGAGATCCCCGACGCGGTAAGCTTCTTCCCCGCTTTGATGTTATTTTTTCGCTTAACGCCTCTGCGCGGTTTAATCTCTCCATCATACCTTCCCATGATTTATCTAACGCAACACTATCTAATTTTATGCGCTTAGTTAGAGATTCCAAGGTCTTACCGGGGGGTCTCTTCACCGCCTGCCTCCTAACTCTTTTTTCTTTCACGATCGGAATACTAATGGGCTTTCTCTCCTCTGCCGCAACGCTTAAATAAGTATCCAACGCACGTTTGTATAGGTGCCATTTATCTACATCGCTTAGATCTTTCCTGTTGAGAACCTTTTGCATTTCTTCGTCTAATTTAGATATTCGTGCTTTTGATCGTTCTCTGTCGAGAACTTCTGGGTCGATGAGTAACATCTTTTTGAGACTCATTTGTTTATCAGACTGCCTATAATTCCGCTGAGAATGGAACCGATGAGCATTGGAAGGAAACCGCCTTTCTGAATCAATAATGTCCGCTTCTGTTTCAAGGACCCTTTCTTATCGCCGAGCGCTCTTAGCGTTTTACAATGCTTCCTTAGATTTTTCTTTAAGGCAGGGCTTATTTTATGATTCCCGTTCAAAGTATTCAAGCAGCACTCGCACAAGACTTTGATTACCTCTTCGTCTACGTTTTTCAAAATCGCGTTACGCAATTTAGGTTTGGCGTTTTTCAAGACGTGTAGCAAATGCTTGTTAGATCTCAACCTTTTCATCATCGATCAGATGTGATGGCGCATATACGGTGGTAATCTCATCTGGGAATATACATGTACTGAATCGCAAACGATCGTCCGTCTCTTGTGAAAGATCTAGGACCAAATAACTGTACGGTTCTGATGTCACCTCCTTATATATCCTCACCAACTCGGACGATTGCTCCGGATACACCTGCCTCGCTAAATGACCAAACTGAAGTCTATCGCGAGGGTTGCGAAAAGCGACGATGTACTTGGAATTTAGAGATATGTTTCTCGATTGAGGACTCTGATAGAACACGTTTTGAGTTATGAGTATTACAGAGATACTACTATGGTGTGAACCTCTCGTGAATAATTCGCAAACTTGCTTAGTATATGCTTCATGCATCAAATCATCGATGACATATAGAGTCGGTATTCTTTTCGGGTTATCGAAAGAAGGAATTTGATTTTCAAACTCTATTCCCTCAATATCAGGCTCACTACCGGGGCTGCAGCACCAAATTATACGATCTATATCACCTTCTACCAAATGTTGTAAATTTTCTAAAAACCTCAACACAAATGTTGTTTTTCCACAACAACTAGGACCGGCACAAATACAGGTAAATGGATGTTTCCACCTCAACGACATAACCTTAACTGAGCAAATTTCCCGAAATTGTAGCTTTTATTCAAGTGTCGCCTTCAGATTCAAAGGCTTCATCCCACGTCCTCTTTAAATTTGGAATTTTGAGACAAATGAGATCAATTCACGCAAATCACATTATATACAGTAGATGAAAATGAACTTCTATGTACAAATGTACTTACCCATAATCTCAATTGTGGAACCTCAATTGTGATAATGAATAATTGCCAATTTTATTGAAGTAACTCGTTATTAGAGGAGTCAAAACCTCTTCCACCTCTTTTTGTTTCATTTAAACTCTCAACTTGTATAAAATTTTTCACACTCTGACATTTCTCAAATATAATTTGACATATTTTCATGCCTTTAGTTATATAAAAGTCAATGTCACTGTTATTATAAAGTAGCACCTTAATTTCCCCTCTATAATCGGGATCAATCACTCCCGCACCAACTTCCACTCCATGCTTCAAACTCAATCCAGATTTTGACGCCAACCTCCCATATGTCTCATCCGGTATCTCAATCACAAGTCCCGTATTAATCAACTTTCTACTCCTCCCCTCTATCACACACTCCATTACACTCCTTATGTCGTATCCTGCAGCCATTTCGTACGCCTTCTCAGGCAGCTGAGCCTCGGCGTCAACTTTAACCACGTTTACGTTCATGATCTGTAAAATTATGAGATTACACATGAAATTATGAAAAAAAAACTAAGAAAGTAAGCTAAGCAGTCACTAATTATTACCTCTTTAAAGCTTATAAATGTCTAGTAACGCTTGGCCGGTTTATAACTCATTTAGGACTACTTATTTCGGTGATTTCCAAATGTTGTCGAGGAAAATCATTTGAATGATCGCAGGGTTACTCCCTTGACTTTAACCAATGGTTTTCCATAGATCCAGTTTTTGTGGTCAAGTAAAATTCTTCTTTTTTGTCTATATATTACCAATCTAAAATATTCTATTACTACATTTAGACTCATTTTAGTGAGCAAATCTAAATCGAAATCGTACAACCAATTTAAAATTATATAAACGTCTGCATTGGATTCTACCCTACAGTCTTTTAGGCGATCGATCCAGAGTTTGTGAGTACGATGGTCGTGAGCATCGTATAAATAAATATCTTTAGGCCAATCTTTTCCAATTTTAAGCAAAGCCATCCTACCTTTGTTGAAGCGAAATATTTTTCCAGAACTTTCAAAATCAAGTTCCTCTTCTTCTCGGCCCTCGGATGTACTCGTGTATAGTGTACTATAGTGTACTATAGTCTCTAGTGTACTATAGTCTCGGTGAAGCGTTTCTTGAAAGAAACGTCTTCACGTTGATTGATAAGTCACCAATAATTGGCGACTTGATCTAAATATTAAGGAGTTTGTCTAAAATATCTCGAAATCTTTCAACTTTTTAAATAAGCTATTTCTTTTATTGGAAGCGCAATTGTAATATGAACAAACTTTGCATTTACACCATTCCAATATCTCTTCAAATAACGGAGATATTAACAAAATTGTTCGAAAATTTCGGATTTTGCCAAAAATCTCGAAAACGGTGGGTCCTACGATGAAAATAACCCGAAAAAAACGCCCTCCTACGTAGTAGTAGGAGGTCGCCCAAAGAACCGTTCTAAAGGTATAATGGTCCTAATTAGGAAAACCAAAATTTGCCCCTGAAGGTTTACTTACCTGCAATACAATCGCGATGTTTTTTTTTACGCGTCTTGTCTTCCGCGTCTGTGACCTCGTTTCTCAAGTATTAGACGGAGTTAACATGCACGTACAAAATGGCGATCCTGCATAGCGGGCGGGGTTAACATGCTCCTCCTACAAAATGTTGGGGCGGATATACTAGGTTATGATAGGGTGGGGGATGGGTGGAGCTAAGAAGTCAGAGGAGTACCTCTTTAAAGCTTATGACCGCCGTGTAATATTGAAACATTACAGGACCTCTTTTGGGGTATTTTTCCGGCGGATTTTGATGAGATTCGGTTATATGTACCATTATTTAAGGTTTTTCAAATAATATGAATTTAAACCGAATCCGTTAATTTTTTAAGGGGGTTTCCATATGAAACATCCCATTAGAATATTTTGGTAAGTGTCGCAGAGACAATCTGTGCGACTAGTATTCTTCGATTTATCGTTAACATTATAATTATTTCAACTTACCAGAATCAAAAAAGCTGCCGTATTCTTTAACGTTTCGACGTTGACCTCTCGGGGAAACGGCTCTTGAAATCAGCGTGCTGACGTTGGTCGTGGAATGTTGAACAATAACCGATGACTTCTCGTATTCTCTGCACCGTATTTATAGTGGTGTAAGGTCTATACATCGCAATAAGACGTCGCCTTCCTACCCCAACACCTCAGCATTTAAGGTAGGTCATACGTGGTGAAATGCTACCCACATACACATGCGCTTTAGGCGGGTCATCCGCCACTCATAATCTCTTTAGGTGTGTCATACGTGCTATGGCATGTAGATTTTTTTTAACCTACTTTCCCTACACAACACCCAAGCGATTGAGGCAGGTCGTACGTGGTACGATAAATATATTATTCACGTA
Source organism: Tanypteryx hageni (assembly GCA_028673005.1). Lineage (NCBI taxonomy): Eukaryota > Metazoa > Arthropoda > Insecta > Odonata > Petaluridae > Tanypteryx > Tanypteryx hageni. Next base: position 241,987,892 of record CM054113.1, on the reverse strand, counting down.
CTTCCTCCCCTCACACTTACGCGCTTTAATTGTGTCATGCGGGCTATGGTAGATAAATTATTCTTAACCTGCTTTCTGTCCCTCCACTCCTAGTCGCTTGAAGCAGGTCAAGCGACTTTACCAAGGTATGTAGGTTATTCGCCTCTTCCTGTATCGTATACACTAACAATTTCAGTATATAAGCAGCGCGATAATCGTAGAAAATTACTCCTCTTCGACTACGAGTAAGAGCACCAACAGCTGCAGATATTCGGTAAGCATAACATTCATTTCTTTTATAACTTTTTAATAACTTCTCCCTCTGAGAAAGCTTTGACTTTATTCTCGCGGATGGTCTATTTTCTTTAGAACACTTTTAACTCCGCAACCACCACCATTACCGTCACCGTCTCCGCCACCGTCTACGCCACCGTCTCCGCTGCCTAGGCTACAACAGATATTGAGTAAGCATAGTATTCATTTATTTATAACTTTTTAATCACTTCTCACTCTGAGAAAGCTTTGACATTATGCTCATGAATGGTCTCTTTTTTAGACTAATCCTCATAACCTTCACCGTCTCTACTACTGCCGCCACCGTTTCCGCCACCTCCATCTTTGCTGTCATCGCCCAGATTATAGTAAGTGGTTATGAGATTTATAATATGTCTAAAACTAGATTTTGTTGGGGTATAATTAGATGTATTTCGTAACGATAAATATACTCAAAGCGTGTTTGTAAGTGCTTAAGCTCATTACCCTCTGTTCATATTAAAAAATCTTTGGCTCATCATCGCACTTTTTTCTTTTTTTAGATGGATTCTATCGTGCAAAAATTGTTAGAAAAGAATAACAGCATCTCCTTCGTTAAGAAGGAAGACTTGAAGGAGGACAGATTTTACACCATAGAGAATATGGGCAAAATGGTGACGAAATATGGAGAGGCGTTAGTGGTGGAGCTCTCAGACGATCGAGACTGGGATTTTAAAAACAAATTCTTTTTACCTAAACGGTATAATGTGGTGACGGTGGAAGAAATAGCCCAGTATAATGCAGCTGCTATTAAAACACTGGAATTAATTGTCAATAATAAAAATGTAATAATAAAATCTGTTTGGATATATCATGAGTATTATTTCATTATTAGATGAATGCATGTGATACGCCTTTCCTATTTCAATCGTTAAATAGCATTAACCACAATAGTACCAACCCACTCAAATGCACACAGCATTTGTCACATGCTATAGTGCTGACAACCACCCCCTTTAAATTTAGACCTTTCAAAATTCTGGACGAGAGCGCATGCGCGATTCATTTGTTTTTGGCAACACCGATCTGTTCGATATATCGAAACTCACTTGACAACATTGCTTTTCGAACGGCACTTGTTCTTAGTTCCAACTTTCTCCGAGTGGTGGCGCCACAGGTTGGTCACGTGACCGGATGTGACGTCATAAATCCAAGATGGCGGCTTCATAAAAGTTGGGGTGGGGGGGGCCAGACTCCTCTTTTCCCTACTACTGTGAAACCGAACCCGAACCGAAACCGAAAACCATTATTTATTTCGCTCAATTTTTTCGGTTCGCATAAACATTGGGAGCGAAAGAAGGGTTTTTCCTTTTGCTTTAATGAGTCTTTTTTTAATGCTTCACTTTTCAACGCCGAATAATGCAAAGGTTAATGGTTTACTTGAGAATACATGCTCCCAAGCCTTTGGAGAGATGCATCTTTGTGATAATATCTGTCGGTTCAATGGTGAGATTTTCCATGGGCATCTCATTACATAGAGAGAGGGTCAAGGATACGTCCTGCTGAGGTTTCCCGGAACCCTGTTAACCCTGCTGGTACTTGTGTGGGGTGCTGTTGATACCCCAGGCATAGGTTATATACTGGGTTCCATTCTTTTGGCCTTTTCTGTTCCAGACCCTTCAGTAGCTGGAATTACATGTGTTTGGAACCTTTTCTGCTAAATATTTTCAGTTCTCTGTGGTATTCTTATGAGTTTGTACGTTTTTACTAAGAGAGTTCTATATTGCACATTACGGAAATCAGCGCTTTTTTCTTTGTGTGGACGTTGTTCGTATTTTATTCTGAAATTATTGTTACTATCTACAGAACTTTTATTATTTCACATAATTTGAGATTGTCTCTCAATAGTTTCGTTTCTTCACTGATTGTCATCATAAAATGTGTTATTTCCCGTAATAGGAGATCGCATCTCCACAGTTTATTCACTGACTCTGATCCTACAAGGTTTGAAGATTTTTATTATTTAAATGTTAATTTTATGTTTTGAAGCTCCCTGTAGACTATTTCCGATAGATATATGGAAGAACAGTTATAAAAATTATAGTGAATTACACGAATATTCAAACTGAAAAAGGAAAGCAAATACAGTTTTCAAGGTCTTGATGTGGAAAACGGCTTATCCTCTCGCGTACAATTATTATTTGTGTTCTATTGTAAGATTTCTGATTTCTTTAATTGAACCGACGATATTATAAGTATATTCCTGAAAACTGTCAACTGACTCATAGATTGACATTCGAAAATATTCACGAAAGTGTACCTTAAGACTTTTTCTTTTCGAAATAGATAAATAGTGAAAAATCATGTGGAACATCTAAAAATTCACGTATAAATAGAACAAAATAAAGAATTAATTGAATAATAGTGATAGTTTTCTTACAACAAAAAATCTGTGGTGTGTCAGGAGCACCCTACGCGAGTACTTACTGGCGGTTGAAAAATTAACGCAAGTACCGCAGGGTTATACGAGGCTAGTGGAGAGGAACTTAGTGGTACTTTGAAGACAGCCACTCATCGACTTGGTACCCTTCCGAGTAAAAATGTTACTCGATTCTTAATTTGGATTTTGCTTAAAGTTGGAGGTTATTGTCCCCATCAACTTTCATCCCTTCTCCATATGCATTGAACGCTAACATTCTGGTAGTCTTTCTCTAAAACTTATCCAGGAAGGATCGCTCTGCAGTCGTGCTTTTGAGGTATTCTTACTTCTGTAAATGTTACTGTGTATACATATATGTCGTCTTAAGAAAATTTATGTAATTACATATTGTATGGAATTTGTAATATTAAAATCTAAATTATTGTATTGAAATAATAGTAAAGTAGCTATTCTTTGAACTCTCTATGAATTACATTCTACATACAAATGTGAATTAATATTATTGTACCTGTTCAAGTACGTGCATGAGTACTGCTGGCTTAAATTCACTATGATAACTAAGACAAAAGCCAGTCAATATGACGGGTATGCGTTGATTATATATTAAATTTAAGGCACTTCCCATTCTTCCTCCTTTCTCTCTTCCATTCTCCTCCCTCAAAGTTTAAGTTTATAATTGATTTGTTACGATTTTTCGACATTTCATAAATGGTATGGTAGCTGGCATTGTTGATATCGGATTTTTGCATTATTGGACTCAGGCTTTCAAGTGCATTTACACAGCGTACAGCGAAACAAAATCATGAAGGACAAAAACCGATTGAAAATTTATGTGAAAATTTTCATCTAAATTTAAAACAAATAAACACGTAGCTTAAAACCTTTAAGGCAGAAACGACTCCAATGCATTCTACATCTCATCTACATGATACCCTGCAAGTCACCTTTTTGGTGGATGGCAGAGGGTGCAGTGCATCAAGGGTCCATAGTTTTCCTAAGTTATGTTTTTCTATTACGTTCCCTTATCGTCCTAGAGAAAAACGATTCTCTATATCGCTCCGTTCTACAGTCGATCTCGCGAATCTTATCCTCACTGTCCTGCCTTCCGAGATATGTCGGGCTTCTGATAAGTCCTACTACCTCATTCGCTAGTCCCTCCAAAATAAATATTTCCAGTAATTTAAATCTAGCCTGCAGCCTACGTTCCTCTAACGATGTCCATTTCAGATTTTCTATTAATGATGTTACTCTTTGTTTAATATCGTAATTCCTCTTTAAAAATCTAGCTGCCCTGCGCTGAATCTTTTCTATCTCGTTAGTGAGTCCCATTTCGTAGGGATCCCACAAAGGTGACGCATATTCGACCTGCGGACCAAGGATAAATAACATAATTCTTTCACTTTTTCGGAGCTATTTCAAACTATTCTCCCTATAAAGGCAGCTTTTCTTTTGGTTGATCTCTAACTATCATTACTTGCACTATGCAGAAACAGCTTCTACATCATTTTGGAGATACTGGTGGTCTTCCGGTTTGCTTATTTCTCTATAGATGACGGTGTCGTCCGCGAAAAGCCTAATTTTACTTCTGACTACTGAGCTGATATCGTTTATATAAATTAGAAATAATAACAGACCAATTACACTACCCTGCGGAACGCCAGAGACAACCTCCACTGAGTTCGAAGATTTCCCATCTATAACAACCTTCTGCTTCCTATGATTTATAAAGTCACGGATCCAATTAACGATTTTATAATTAACTCCTATGGTTTTTAATTTCGTTTTTAACTTCCTGTGAGGTACCTTATCAAAGGCTTTCCTAAAATCTAAGAAGATGGCATCGACCTGCCTATTATTTTTTCCGCTTCTCAGTATAAAATTCAAAAAAAGACAGCTGTGTATCACATGACCTACCTTTCCTGAAGCCGTGTTGACAATCATCTAACAATGAATTACTATCAAGAAATTATGTTCTAACGAGTATATGCACGAGAATATTGCACGATATCAAAGTTAAGGAAATGGGCCTGTAATTTTCTGGGTTCTCCTTGTAGCCACTCTTATGAATTGGGTTAACGTGCTAACTTCCAGTCGCTAAGGACCTCTGCGCGAGAAATGGATTTCTCGAAGATTATCCGAAGAAAATGTGCTATTTCTTCAGCTAATTCTTTTAAAGCACGAACAGGAATTTCATCGGGGACAGTGGCTTTGTTATGTCTAATGGAACTTAATTGCCTTGCTATTCCCACCTCAGAAAATACTATATCGTCCATCAGGTTCCCTCTTATTGCGGGTGCATTATGTACCCAATGGTCGTTGACGGCTGTAAATGCTTTTACAAAATTACCCTTTAAAAGCTTGGTTTTCTCTACGCTATCATTAATAACGGCACCTGAATAATTACGCCGGGAAGGTATTGTAGAGCCTCTTTGGACCTCTCTCACATAGGACCAAAACGCTTTAGGGTGCTCCTTAAAATAATTATTTAATATCTTATTCCGGAAGTTAGTAAAAGCCTCGCGCAGAGTATTTCTCGCTTTAGCGCGGGATTCCTAATACGTCTTAACTTTAGTTGCTCTGGGCCGTATTCATAAATTCTCATATTTACACGCTACTAAGGCTTACTTACTAGTAACCTACTAAGCGAGTAAATAAGGGTTACTAAAAAGTGATATTCATAGTCCGAAAGAAGTGAGCTACCAAGGTTGACTAAGGGTCACTAACTTAATGTGCTACTACGATGTTCACGGTGTCATGCAACGCTTGGCAACGTATGAGAAATACGCAGGGCACGCTAACTTCATTGCTCTGGGTAGCGTGGTGCTGTTGCGGTCTTGTTTTTTGGTGTTGCGAATTCTTTTCCTTAAATCGTTTATATTAGTGCTAGTTTAGTTTTCTGTAGAATCAATTTAGTTTACTGTGGGTTGGGTGGTTTAGTTAGGTCGTGTTATTTAATATCTTGTTTGTATTTGTGGATTTATTGTGTGTTTAATTAAATTTCGTATAGGTATCATTGTTCTAGTTATTTTTATAGGTTTGTTGGTGTAGTATCCTGTTGATTGGTTTTTTAAGTTAGGACGTATTATTTAGTATTTTCCTTATATTTCTAGCTTTATATTAATTTTCATATAGGTTACTTAATTTTAGTTACTTTGAGGATTTATTGGTGTAGGTATTTGCATTTCATTGTTCATTGGATTTTATTATGTTTTTATTGTTAAGAGGGTTGTTATTGTTCATTGTTATTATTGTTAATTGATTGTAATGGAAGTAAAAAGCGTTAGATCGCAGAATTGGTCGCAGGTAGAGAGGGATTCATTGTTAGCGTTGGTAGGGGATAGAATTGCAATACTCGAGGACAAAAGTTGCGATGGCCGCATGCTGCTAAAGAAGCAGAAAATGTGGATGGAGGTGAAGACACTTTTTGAAGCGGAGCATGGTGGCGATAGAAGTTTACAGAGGATCAAGGAGCAATGGAGGAGGATGAAGTTATCCTCCAAAGATTCAGTCACCATGGTAAGAGCCTTTCAAGTTAAAGTTATTGAGTAATGATGCATGTATAAAGATTTTTGGTTATTCAATTTTTATTTTCAAGTTATTAAATTTGCTTGTATAATTGAACCAATTTGAGCAAATTGTATTAAATAAGACTTTTATTGAATTAACAGCAGGATGAAGAAACAGAGATCACCACCCTTGTTTCCTGTAACTTGGAGCATCAGGAAGAAAATATCCCCGATTGCAGTAATGTAGAGAAGGAGGGGGAAACAGTTGACACCCCTCCTCATCCCTCAAAGTGCTCCAATAAAAGGTTATATATAAAGAATAGCATGCAAGAGAAATAAACTAGATGCTGATGAAAGCCTATATATATATATATATATATATATATATATATATATATTAACTAAAGAAAAGAAAAGGTAGTGATGAGGGTGGCAACAAGGTGTTGAGGGAAGCCCAGCGGACACTCACCAAGTTGAGGACCAAGCTGGCAGGCTGCTGGGGGCGTCGAAGAGACACGTAAAACACACGAACACAAAAACACACGCAAGCTTATCGGGCCTAAGCCCTTCTTCAGCGAAAGAGTAACGTAAAGTGACACACTGGGCGGGGAATGACAGGGTGATGTGGGAAGGTTGATGATTGGAGGAGGTGGGGAGTAGGAGGGGTGGATAGCCAATAAAGAGGGAGTGTGATGAGGTAGAGTCCGAATAGTTACAAAGTAACAAGGAAACATTGTAAGGGGGCTAATAGGGTTAGCGGAGGTTGAGGCCAGGCGGAGAGAAAGAGTCGAGAAGATGGATATGTGCTAGTTCCCAGTGTCGGAGAAGGGGGGCATGAGTGTCATAGGGTAAAGCGCGAATAATCCTAACATTGTAGCAACTATTAAAGGGAACATTGTGGGTATTAGCATGTAATGCAACTGGGAGGGGGCGTCTGAGAGAAACGCTATTCCGGTGACCGTTCATTCGGATGTTTAACGGATTGCTGGTGAGGCCTACGTAAAACGCGGGACAAAGGGTGCAGGTAAGGAGGTAAATGACGTTACGGGTGGTGCAGTTGCTTCTGGAGGTGATGGGGTAGGTGATGTTGGTGGAGGGACTCGAGAAAGAAGATGATGGTAGGTGGATAGGGCAAGTGAGGCAGCGAGGTTTTCCGCAGGGGTGGGAGCCTATTGCAAGAAGCGTGGTAGAAGTGGGAAGATCCTTCCTCCACAACATATTTCCCAAATTTGGGGGCCGGCGGAAGGAGAGGAGCGGAGGATTGGCAAAAAGGTTGATAAAGAGGGACTGATGGGAGGAAGAGGTAAGAATTGGGTAGGCAGCATGAAGGATTGTTTTGAGAGCTTCGTGGATACCAGGATGGAAAAGTGTCGTAAGAGTGAGTGGAGGGGTAGATGCAGGAATAGTGGGTGTGTGAGGATGAGATCCAATGTGGGTAGGCGTCATCGCCCTATGGATCTGTTCGCGGACCAAGACTGGAGGGTAACCACGTTTGAGAAGAGCATCCTCGAGGACAGAGTAATACTCTAGAAGGGATGCTCTATCGGAACAAAGCCTCCATCCTCGACGAGCAAGGGCATAGGGGATAGAGGTTTTGGTATGAAGGGGATGGCAGCTATCAAAGTGGAGGTATTGGAGGCTGTTGGTGGGTTTGATGTGAACACAGGTGCGGATTTGGCTGTCTTGCAGGTAAAGGTCGACATCCAGGAATGTGATGTGGGAGGTAGAGGATTGGTGGGTGAAGGACAGTGAAGGATGGGAGGAGAGACTAGAGAGAAAGGAAAGGAGAGAGTCAGGTCCATGCGTCCAAATGAGGAAGACATCGTCGATGTATCTCAGCCACAAAAGTGGTCTGAGTGGAACGTTGAGGAAGAGTCTTTCCCATTCTCCAAGGTAGCAATTGGCGTATGAAGGCGCCATTCGGGTGCCCATCGCAGTGCCTCTAATTTGAAGGTAGTGACGACCATCGAAAGAGAAGTTGTTCAATTTGAGCACCATTGCTGCCAAGTCTAATAAGAAATGGGAGGAAGGTCTTGCGTCGGGTGGTCTTCAGTCCAGGAGTTTACCAAGGGCAGAGAGTCCATCATCGTGGGGGATGTTTGTGTAGAGGGAACAGACATCGATAGTGGCCAAAATGGTATTGGGTGGGAGAGGAAAGGGGAGGTGTTTGAGACGTTTGAGAAAGTGGTTAGTGTCTTGGATGAAGGAAGGGAATTGACGAATGAGAGGTTGTAGGTGGGAGTCAACGAAGGCGGAGATGCGTTCTGTAGGGGAATTAAAGCTGGCAACAATGGGGCGGCCGGGGATGTTGGGTTTATGGATTTTAGGGAGAAGGTAGAATGTGGGTGTGCGGGGTTTGTTGGGGATCAATAGAGCAATGGCGGAATCGGAAAGGCCTTCCGATATATATATATATATATATATATATATATATATATATATATATATATATATATATATACAAAAAGTACATCATTAATAATGAACCTGGTCCTATCCCCCTTGTTTCAGTTAACCATTTACTGCATACCATCCACTTCCCTTAACAACTGTCAACATCAGTATAAATACTCCTTCCATCCCTAATAAACATGAGTGCTGATGATGTAAATCGCTAATATATTTTCTTGACCTTACAGGCAGAAACAAGGGAAGAAAAGGAGTCAGGAGTTGTCTCCCTATGAACAAGCTATCATTGAACTACAAAGAGAAAAGGTGGAGTTGCAGAAGGATGCGGTTAGAAGGCGGGAAGAAAGGGAAGAGGAGCGGCACAGGGAGGAAATGAAGATGATGAAAGAAAAAACGGAGATTAAAAAATTTTAAAAACTGTATTGGGCTGAAAAATATAAAAATGAAATAAAAGAGTAAAAAACAAATATTTTCATGATTACTTTATTTCCTATTCAAAATAGTTAGCAATGAAATTCCTCCTAAATGTATTTCCTCTTCCTGTAGGTACTTCATTATCCTCACATTCGTCATTTTCTTCCAAGTTCTCATCTTCACTGTCATCATCAATGCTTTCTGAATCTGTCAAAGAAAATGATCAATGTTTTTATTGCAGGTAACAGGGACAGGTTAATTGTAATTTATAATTATGTTGCAGTCTGTTAGTAATAAAACTACCTCTCAGGCCATAAGTAAAATTATAGAGAAATACATATATAGCTAAATCATGGCTTTTTATCAGAGAATGATGTAGTGAGCAATAAAAAATGTAACTGTTGCACAGATTTGTCAAACTTTGAACTATGTAATAGATGAGGTTGGGTGCTAAAATGTGTCCAAGGATAAAACTATAGGAAATAACGTAAGATTGCTAACCTTCCATTCTGTACTCTATCCGCAAGTTATGGAGTACAGCCATTGCCACTATCATGGCTTTAGAGGTTTCCAGGTTCCCTGTGAGGCCTCTGTACAATGATCGAAATGTCATTTTCCAGACACCAAATAGCCTCTCAACTGTGTTTCTGGTTTGAATGTGGGCTGCATTGTATGCTTCCTCTGCTGCTGACTGTAATGATCATTGGTATAAATTACTCATTAACATATACAATGCTCAATATATATGCCCATATAATGACTATTTAAGGTTTACCTGAGGATTCCGCATAGGTGTGAGTAAATATGGACGACAAGCATAACCACTGTCACCCAACAGGAGTCCTTTGTAGTTGCCTCTTTCAAATTTTCTTTTCAAATTCGACTCGTTAAATATTCTTGAGTCATGTGTGCTGCCTCTCCATCGTGCCACAATATTTTTTATCTTCAAATTGGCTGCTGCAACCACCTATTTCATAATAATTTCAGTTACATTTTCATGGTCTGTTTCAATGAATGAAAAATCAAGTAAATATACATATACCTACAACTTACAATGATACTTACTTGCACATTTATGCTGAAGAAATTCTTCCTGTTGATGAATGCTTGAGCATTTGGTCCACCGGGATTTTTAATTTTAATATGGGTGCAATCAATACATCCCACAACTTTAGGAAATCTTCTTATTCTATAAAAAGCTGCCATTTCAGCTCTTTGTTCTATATCAGAATCAGGAAATGTTATAACATCAGCTCTGAGTCCTGCCAAAGCCACAGAAATGTTTTTAATTATCCGGCTCATTGTGGGCTGACTTATGCCATGGAGTTCTCCAATTCCTTCCTGGTAAGCTCCCTTTGCAAAAAGGCGGAGGGAAGCCAAGAGTTGAAGGCGAGGCGGAATAGGTTGCCCGCTGTTGCCCATAGCTCCTTGGCCTAGGTTATTCCCAATCATATCGAACAGTTTCTCAGGTCCAGCTTTCGAGAACCTATATCGACGCCTAAAAAGTCTATCGGAGTATTTCCTGAAGGGATCCTGACGCTGTAAATACACCTTTCTAGCGCGATTCACTCCAAGTTCCCCCAATTCCCGTAACTCCATTGCTTCTTCCAAGTCTTCAAAATCAGACGCAGCCATTTCAAATATTTACGAAAGTGAAATTAAATATAATAAACAACAACAATTACCTATGCGGGATAAATAAACTAACAATTCGCTAACTAATTTGATAAAAACGAAATTGCACTATCCTACTCTACTTTGAAGCTAAATTACACTAACTTAACAAAAATGAATTAAACCAAAATGAAATAACTAAAGATGTATCGTAATAATAAACTAAATTAATTAAATCTATCGTTCACTATAGTTATTTCGAAACAAATTAAACTATGAAGAAAATGGTGTAAACAACCACGGAAAATATACCTTAGCTTCTGCAATTATGACAAAATACAAAAATAAACAATAAGATGAAGAATGCGGTAAACTAACAATACGATAAATAAATTAATAAGAACGAAACTAAACTGACCTACTCTGAATCCACTAACCAAAAATGAGACACTACTACAGAATTAACCTAAACTACCTTAATTACCTATGGAATACGTACAGATATATTCAAAACAAACGATCACCTAAAAAGCACGACAACACTTCGAAAACTGGAGAGGAGAACTCACTAGTGACACGCTTAAACACCGGCATCGTATGTTTAGCGAGCGAGTGACTAAGGGTTACTAAGGTAGTAGATTACTAAGCTTAATCACCCTTAGTAGTGCGCTATGAATACGACATACGGACCAGCGCGCTACTAAGAGTGTTTAGTAGGCCTTAGTAGCTCACTAACGATTCTATGAATACGGCCATCTATATTCATCGGACGATGTAGACGGCATATTTTTTATTTTCGAGTGGCTTATTCTCTGACGCCTAAGCGCACTCCTAACTTGCTTATTGTACCAACATGGCTCTTTATCGTCGACCTTCAATTTAATTGGAATATACATAACGATGCCGTCGAGCAAAATATCCTTGAATAATGTCCATGACGACTTAGCACCTGATCGTTCGGTCATATCACGGAAGCCAGGTAGTATTTCACGTAGGCGCGACCTGAAGCTTGAAAAGTCTGCCTTAGCAAATATATAAAACTTTCTTTGAGGCTTAGGGTGCATATCGATTTTTAACTTACACTTATTTCATCTTCAATGGTGACTTTGTTTATTCTTTCCGGGACGTCAGTTGCTAATAAATCTAATATGTTTCCCGATCGCGTTGGCTTTCTGACTGATTGAAGGAGAGAGTGCTCGAAGAATGTTTCGATTAATACCTCACAGTATTCGGGTTTCTTACCTCTCGAGTCGAATCATAGGTTTTCCCAATCAATTGAGTGTAAGTTAAAGTCACCACAGACTATAATGATTCCATCTTGATTAATCAGTCTTAGCTTTGATAGTTGCTTCTCGAGATTTAAAATGCAATATACACCAGCGTTAGGTGGCCTGTAAAACGAGCATAAGAACACATTTTCGGAGCCCTCATTACCTATGCGGCACCAAACACTCACAATATCCTCGTCACTTATCAGAACCTCACTGTTATCGTACTTATCGCTAACCGCTATGAACCCCCCCCCCCCCCCCGGCCCGATCTATTAGCGCGATCTTTTCTATAGGCACGATAGTCTCTAGGAAATATCTCCTGACTCGGAATCTCATCCGTTAACCAACTTTCTGTGCCTATCACGACGTCGGCGTGCAGACTGCGAATAATATGCTCGAACTCAGCAATTTTCCTACGGATGCTGCCGCAGTTCAGTACGGCGACGTTTAATTTCTCACTATTACTTCGTGTATCAATCTCAACCTTGACTTTCTCTTCCACTCTAAAACTACATGCGCTCCCATCACAATCACTCCCACGACCGTTGGCATCGCATCAAAGTTGGAATTGCAACTCGTCGCAACCTTTACGGAACATTCTATCAATGACCTATTGCGAAATTGGTGCTGCATGTTACTATGAACTTCCTTTTTATCTCTCGTATTACATGCTTTTACCTCACGCTCGGAGTATATTCTATCATCAGATAATCTATCGTGATTCTTATTTTCTACGAACGCATTGTAATGATGGACAACTCAAAATTTGAAATAGGACGATACTTCACGCGTAGATTGAAAATATCTTTTCGTTTGTAAATTTTATTGGGCAGTTTAAAGCAAATTACTATATTGACAATGATTATGATTAATTTTTTTCGATAATTAAGCAAGATATTTGACGCACGGCCGCTGCATTTATAGTGATAACAAAAAATGTGTGAATTAAAAAAGCTACATACTAAGATCCTTCGTCGTCTAGGTAAACAAAACAAAAAGATAATTAAAATATTAGCGGTCGTATGTTCGTTCGCATTTCTTCCAGGTCTTTGAAATGGCACTTCAGTAAACAAACTTATCGTTCAAATTTAGCCATCATTACTTACCTTTCGATTAAAATTCATTCAAAATATATAAGAAGAGTTCCCAAAATCGATTTCAAATACAATATCAAACTTCATGTCATTGCTTTTAGATATAGACGTAATCTTGCTAGATCAGCAAAAATTACGTAGCCCTTGGCGGCAAAATTTTTCATCTAAAATTTAGCCAAATTTTCGTGTTAATAACGAATCAGTGGAACGTTTCGATACCTATTCGAAAATCAATGGCTGGAAAATAAATATCCGTTCTTTAAGGCGTCGTTTGGTGCAAGTTTCGTATTCATATCGCAATTCTAAGTGATTTTAAAATGCAAATGAAAAATGTTCTGCAACTGTGCAAACACACAGAGAAAGAAGGACAGAATTCTCTTTAATATACCTATGTAATGCAATAATAGATGAGAGTATCTGCTTATATTGGAATGTGGAATATTGGAATTATAAAATCAAATAAATATTGACTTTTGAAAGAATAACAACGGTATTACATCAAATTAATGACTAAAAAATAAAAAACATTTTCAATCGCTTTTATACGCGCTAAAAAGGAAAAAATGTTAAATTCCTATAGAACAGTATTAGATAGAGTCGTATAAAATTGAATAACGAAAAATGTAAGAAGGGAATTCATACAATGTTTTACTGTTCGTGAAATGGTGGGAGGGGACGCTTTCGCGATGTTACGTGCGGATATCTATTTCTGTCTTATTGACTTGCGATAATTAAGACGTATTTGGTTTAAATTAAAAATAACATTAAATAAAAAAGATTATTTAGGAATTCTCTTGAAATGATCTAAAATAAATTCAAAGTCGAAGCGAAAAAAACCGGTTCGAACCAGTGGTTGCAGGAGCGGAACCGGAACCGAACCGAAATGTTTTGTTTTGTGTGAACAGGAACGAAAACCGGAGCGAAAAAAATTTCGCTCCGTTGCCCTGGTTTCAGTGTGGTAAGAATACAATAATATTTCCGTGGCCGATATGCAAGGTGCTAATTTGATTTAATCATCAAGATTCAGTTAGTAAAAGGTGTGAATTAACTATTAATATGTTTTAGCATATAGGTTTTTTGCCGAAATAATCACGTTTGACAAAATTTGTAAGGAAAGGAGTGAAAATATAAAAACAAGAAATATTGCTTTGTGTTCGCGCAATGAACTTTTTTGTGCCCTAACTATTTTTGTTACTTAAAGAGGTAAGCTTTCAAGTGAAAATATTCTTATATAAATGTGTGTGTGTGTGTGTGTGTGTATAGGCGTTGCATGTCGCATTGACACGTTTTGTACCGGATTTATACTCCCGTAGTACACTTAGTTCATGGACATTTTGAAATCTCGTGGCCGGCTCAAATATAATTTTCTTGGTTTAAAGTTACGATTTAATTAGTAAAAGATCAAATTAACGATTTAAATATACTTTTTACGTTCTTGAAAGTGAATAGTAGAAATTCACCGCCATGCAGAGCCATAACGATTCAATTTTCGAAGAACTTATTTTTCAGGAATTTATATAATATAAAATTTTAAATAAATAATCAGTTTATTGTGAAATAAACGTAAATTTCACTTAGAATTTCGATGTAAAAGGTAAATTTAAATCATCGAATTGCCAGCCCTATATTTAAGTAATAATTTTAAGCGTTGATATTCGTTGAAAATCTCTCGGGAAAATAAAGGTAGATTTAAAAAAGAAGTCGAATTCTACCAAGTAGCAATTTGAAGCGTCGATGTTCTTCGAAAATCTCTCGGGATAATAAACGTCCATTTTAATCGTCGATTTTTAAAAATAATAAACGTCGAATCCTACCATGCCTAGTTATAAGTTACCTCAGTATATAAAAAATCAATTTGTGGCTCTCATTTCTGCTTAACTGTTGAAGAACGAGGTTCGAATAGCCTTTGGGAAAATACATTCAGTGAAAGCACTTTTTGAACAAAGGAAATCGCGTCGCTCGGTCAAGGAGGAAGAGACCTGCCCGTGGCCTTGTGATGACAAAGGGATGTAGACTGAGCTTTCTTTTCCTCTGGTTGCGTCCTTGGGAGATGATCGCAGGCGGCGACGGTGTCCTCCGGCGTCGAAGGGTGTCAGTGTGCCCGGGGCGTCACATTATGGATGGGGACGCTCTCTCGACTCTCTACAGGTAGTATACATACATATTACTAGATATTAAATATAAATGGTACTAGCAATTATATGGCGGAACAGGCTCGAGCGTTAATTAAGTTAATGCCATTTTTTCATTACCAATAATTTTTACGAGGTACTTTACTTGATCGATTCCAAGATGACCTCGATTCTAAGACGACCCCCATTTTGAAGGCTGTCTTTACAGAAATATTATGACCTAAGTCCAAGTGTTTTCTAAAAAGATTCAAACTGTCCTCGAAATTTGTAGAAATTGTTTACTTTTATCTTTCTGAGTCCCATATTTATCTTGTATATCATAAAAGTCAGTTTACTTGATCACTCACTATCAATATCTTCGCCATTTCTCTCACTGCCACAATACATCATCCTCATTTCTGTCCAAACAAGCAGCACCTCGTATATCCACACGCAATTACTTCTGGATACATCCGTTTCCATGATGTCATAATCCATTGGAAGAATATTACGACATTGGGTTTTTTTACGTTTCTTCTTGATATTATATCGACTTCTTCAGTCAGTAATCATTCTGAATATAAACCCATTAAATGACCTTTAGAAGGCTCGTTGACTGCGATGCCGAGAACTTGATGTTGTGATGTCATCCTTCCAGATATGACCACAAGGTGTTCATTCAGTATTCATTTCCCTAATCTTTAACTTTTGGAATTAGTATAAGCATCTCTCTCTCTCTCTCTTAATAGTCCCCTCCGTCTTCTATTCCAGACGACGTGCAATAAATATATCATAAGTTCTCTTGACATCCATCGCTTATTATGGCACTTATTCCTCGCGCATCGTTTTCGTTTAAGAATTACATATGAAGGTGATTTTGTTCCATCTGCTAACTATATTGTAACTCGCATTTTTTGCTACCAGTAGTTCTTAATATCACAGATTTTGCAACCTTTTCATCGATAGTGTAATTGCATGGCACGTCGACAAAAACTGGAGTTTCATCAGCATTGCGTATTTGACTCGGTAAGTAATTGTTGTTTTTTCTAAGCCCAATTACATTTTCTGATAGGCGAGAAGTTTCTCACTGAAGCCTGTAAGCAATTTTTGGCACGGCTACGTTCTTCGGTGTAGGGAAAAACCATTTCGTCGCATTATACATACGCATCAACCATCACTGCCAATGAATTCCTGTTGTGGGATTTTTACAATGTATTCAGCTTTTAGTTTCACTCGAAACTGGATTCCATTCTGTCCGTGAGCACTGGCAAATCAACAACTTGTTTTTCTACATCATGAGAGCGACCACATTTTGGAGCACTGAATGATTTCTGCGTAGATTTAGCATTTATAAGTTCATGTTTTGAGTCTCCATCTTCCCATGTTTGCCTCAGTGACCTTGAATATTCTACTGTACCCGGTTATTTTAGTTATTTCTGTTTTAAAATTGCACTATAACTTCTCCTCATTCCTCTTGATATCTTTCTCTTTGCAGTTTCGTCTCTTATCCCTGAACGATCTGCTATTTTAACCATTTAAAACGATTGTAAGATAGTAATATTAGCCACTTTTGAATGGGGGAATCCCGATAATTAGGCCATCGTTTGCTTAAACAATCTATTCTATTAATCGTTGCGAAACATGGATGATGTTTGGCTTTACTTTGTGGCATTTCATTCTGAGTGAAACGAGACAAAATATTTGTTGTGATGCTAAGCATTGAAATTAGGATCTTAAGTTTCCAATATAAACTGTGGTCATTAATGCACTTTCTGTCATTTTTCATTCATCGTAAAAGCATCGATTCTTACAGTGCTTTTACTTCGCACTTGAATTTAAGTCGATCTTCAATTTTCGGAGGCTGAAATTTGGAAAATAACCTTAGATCCGAGTAAATACGGTAATACATGACAAGATTTAATTTCCAAATATCTTCACTGCACGAATTAAGCTAGTAGCCTCTTTCGGTGCTCATTGGATATTTATAAGTGCGATGAATTATGAAGTGAACGCTGTAAAACTTAAGCTACCATTTATTGACGAACCCAAATCGGTACAAATGTTATTTGTGACCCATAGAAAGCAGCAAATTTGGGATTACTGTCTAGATAGATGAGGGTTTTTGAATAAAATTCCTTTGCTGAAATTTCGAGTATCAACTTTACAATCTAAAGAAGTATTTGTACAATTTTTTACTAATAATCTATAATTTAAGTTCACTCTACTACGGAATATCATTTTAAGCGCAAGTACAAAAACTGCGTTTTAAATGATAGGAAAAAAGTCGGGGATATGAAAATACTGATGAGCTTCCATATTAAGGCAATATATTCAATAAGAAATTATAAAATTCGTGAATCAGTACAAAAATCAGTGTATAAAATTGATCAAATCACTACGCCAAAATCACTACGGCACTGAATAAATAAGTGCGATTGGTCACTTTAGGTTGCGCAGTCCAACCGAAACATGGAGGATTAATTCCAACCACTCACGTACAAGTTCGCGCGCAAATAGCTTAAGAATGAGGGAAACCCGGTGCCTACGCGTTATCCCACGCGTCCAAACGAGTTTGCCGCTAGAGCGAGTTTTCGTTAAGATGCCAAATTATCTTCTGAATCGGATCGAATTTTTTTCGCTCCTGCTCAGATGAATTGCAGAATTTTGGTTTGGTTCCAGTTTTACTGCAGCAACCATCAGTTCGAACCGTTTATTTTCTCTTCGAATTTGAAATTTTTCGGGAAAATTTCAAGAGGATTCTAAAAAAATCTTTATCAATTAATGTGATTTGTTATTTAGACAAAATACGTCTTCACTATCAGAAGTTAAGAATAAAAATAGATATCTGCATAAATATTTTAATATTCAAAATTAAATATAAAACTTTTAAAAATATATCTTATATGCACGTTAGGAAGGAATAAATTTAAAATTCCTTTTTTACAGTATTGGGCAGTCGTAAAATTTCGTTCATATGGAACACGGATTCCCATAATGTCGATCGCCGAGCCATTTTCGTCGATCTCAAGGCAAGTAATATATAATTCGCTTACAAAGAAGTATATGAAATTTCTAAGAAATATTTTTTAAATATATAAATTAATAATTAAAGCCTTCCATTGGGAAAACTAATAATATAGATTTCTAGCCTCCAGGGTCGGCTTGGGGCAAGTGGCAAACAAGAACGGGCCAAATGTGGTTTGACCGCAGTTATCCCTGTGCTCAAAGTGCAGGGTCGCGCCATTAATGGGTGCCTACTCATGTCAGTCCTACAAATGACCAAACCGCTGGAAGTTCAAAAAATGAATTTTTTGTACAAATAACTATTGCAAGCCATTCAAAATGTCGATTACGCAACGTGATTTTTTAACTTCTTTATCCCTCCCTGTAACACTTCGCAGCAATGCATAGGACACCTTCACAATATTACAGGGCAAAATGTACCTCTTATAATTAGAATTTTAAAAAATCCTAGGAAGTCACCTATCTTCCTAAACTTAGAAACTGAGTAGCCATTCATTGCACTACCTCTTAGATACCCATTGCGCGTAGGCAAGAGCATGGTACTAATAAAGGAGGTAGGTCGTTGCGCATTTCAGGCGAGCGTCGTTTCGAGCGTGTGACGTCACGTGGTGGTAGATTGCGCTTGTCGCCTATGAATTAGCATTGACTGGGGTCGCGGATTTGGAAAATTATTATGTTTTCTCTTGAACTGTGGCTTTCTCAGTGAAATTATGTCTTTTGCGGTATTTGGTTGCAATAACAGTTACAAAAATTGTAATGGTAGGGTGAGATTTTTTCGATTTCGCCAAGAAAAGTCCATTCAAGAAACATGGATTCGAGCATGCCGGAGAAGAGACAACATAAACGGGAAATCAGGTAAGAGCAGGTATTCTTTGGTTTAAATATGCTACATATTAATTTTATCTACATCTATTTATGTAATTATTGCTGGTGAATTGAACTTCAGTGATCTGGTTGTAGTGAAACTAGTGATGTCGATATAAATAGTTAAAGCGTCAATATTATGAAATTTATTCATTCGGTATGATGTTAACTATAACTTAATCGATTTATACAGTGTCTCCTCGGTGGATTTATGCATATTTTGAATGAAAGTGCTTGGTGCAATATAAATTTGTCACAAATACAGTATTTGAGAGAATAGCATGATGAAAAAAATAGTTGTATTTTTTGTATTTTTCTTAAATATCTCTTAACAAGATCTGAAACATTATTTACTTAATTTACAATAAGTACCTACTTAACATCATAAGCGTTACTAAAATACAAAATTTTACTGTTGCGTTAATGACAATTTTTATGTAAATTTAGCAATGTTTACAAACGTGCCTTCTAATTATACAGCACCAGTTCTTCCTACATATGTTCATGCGCAGTGTTTATAAATTTAAATATCATATGTTTTAACGAATTATTATTTACATTTGAAATTTAGTGTGTTTTCTGATCGATTTAAGTTTTTGAATAATATAAAGCTACAACTTTGCCCATTTTTCCGTGATCGGTGAATATTTTAGTTGAGTTTAGGCTTCAGTCATTCAACTTTGCCATGGTAAGAAAGTTTGTACCATATCTTGTTATGTAACATATGGTTCATGTTTGGACCATATGTATTGTTTATGATTACAAAATAAATTTCTGAATGCAACAAAATTTTGCATTTATCAATAAATATTTTATTCTGCTTTTAAATTATTTTCCCTATAACCCATCTTAATTATAACATGTATACATTGAGATCATTCTAATCTTTTTGGAGTAATGTGCTATTGTTTAATTAAAAAAATATAACATGGCCAGCACATGATTTTTCCATAGATAGTAGACAGCTGGTCAGTTGTATTTAAATGCAAATGTAACTTGAGCATATCGTAGAATTTCATTTTTGCCATTATTCTAAGGAAAGAGTTAAAACCATAAAATTTGTAACCTGCATGTACTAAGGCAGCAACACCCTATTTATTGAGGGCTTCATAGATATTTTGTAAGCTAGGCTTGAAGTGATAGGTCTTACATCTTTTGATTGTCATATGCGCAGCTGAATTTTCGAAGATTATATTTTATATTTATTGTTTACTTTTTAGTGTATCAAAAAGTTGGTTTCATCAAACTTTTTATTTCAATTTCAATTTAATTCACGCATACCCGTCATATTTGAAGGGCAATTACGCTAGTGAGAGAAAAAACGCCAGTATTTACGCGAAATTCGAAGAAATCAATGACGAAAAACTAAAAAGTTAACTTGGAAAAAATCGGCCTTTGAGTGAGAATCATACGGAAAATGAAGCCCTTCTCTTTGAGATGAGTTTGGGACCTTTCTTAGAAGTCTTTTTCCTTCTTCGAAGTTAACTTGATGCCGAATGTTCATAACAAACTTGAACTTTTTCCAATTCCTGTAATTCGTTAAAAAATCATTGTATATACAAATTAACGTCCCGGGATTTTATAGCATGACTTATAAATGTATTATTTATAATAACGAAGGGTGAAGAAATAAAAAGACGGATATCAGCAGCCGATTTACGTTAATTTTTATACAAATTTTAAGCTTCTCGCTACAGCTTACGACCATGTGACGTCATGCGCGAACTGGACGCGTTTTCGTCCACCGGAACGACCTACCTCCTCTAGTAGTACCATGGGCAAGAGAGAATCAGCAGATCGTAAAAATTAAATTATAATTGGAATGTCTTCATTCGACGAACGGGAACATAGAAGAGCAAAAGGCATCTAACATTCTTTTAACAAAGTTGCGGGAGGAAACTACTCTCCGCGTCAAAAAGACGTGCATCTCAACTTTGATGCGCGATCATTTGCGCTACGTTTATTGGAAAGAATATACAAAAATATCATTGGAAAGCTTATTTTATGCTTAATAAGGTTTGAGTTTTTAATATTTTTAGACAGAAAATGTAAAATTTTACGGCGAGTTAAACACAGAAACTACCCGTAAAAACCAGCTACGCAGCCAACTTTCGCGAAAGTAGTCATATATAATAATTCATAAACGAATAACTACTTAACAAAATCCTTTGAAATTTAGAACAGTGATGAACTAAGATAAAATAGAGGCAATGCAATAATTTTCTAAGCTCTATGTTAATTACAATGGTTTTAATTGGGTTACAACTTTAAAAAGAAACTCGTCAGTGGGGAAAGATGATAGAGGAATTCTGAAAACACTGTTGTAAAGAAAGACATAAAGACAATTTTTTGTATGAATCAGATTTTGTTTTAACGTTTTTGTTTTTGTTTAATTGATTTTAATCTACATTCAGTACCGTATATGTTGCTTTCTGGGCGCTTTGCGATGTTGCCAAATGTCTCCCTCGCTGGTAGGCGGCCATGGCCCGCACAAAAACCCCCTTATCTCCTCTTGTTTCGTCCTCACTGATTTCGTCGCTGCTGGAATCCTCATCGAGGTTGATAATTAAGGGTTCCACGATATTCTTTAGCACTTGGTCCTTGGCGGCGTAGAAGTCCTCTACCTTGATAGTGTGCTTCACAGCGTTTTCCCACACGCGCTTCGGGGTGTTACTCAGTGCCTCCTTGCACAGTTGCAGGACGTCTTTGATTTTGTGCGTTTTGTTGCGCTTCGCCACGTAATTTTTAACCCAAGCCCATATAAGCTCGATTGCATTGAGTTCACAATGGGCCACTGGAGTCCAAATTAGCTTTACTCTCTTGCCGCTCTCTTTGATGATGCTATCTAGCAAGTATCTGTAAGACTTGAAATGAGGTCTGCCGAGTTCAAGTAGTTTGCTAATGGTTAAAGACTCAATATGTATCTTGCCAGCCGGAATCATCTACATCTGGCTCGATGCGATGCTCAATTAGCCAATTTATTATATCGTCCTTACGCCAACTTTTGGATGGATTTCTTGTTGTTGGGTCTTGCATGGTGTGATACGGGGCTTGGTCAAGAACAATAGCGGTTTCATGATCCATCGCATTTAAAATTCTCCTAAAATACTCTTCAAAGTGTCGAGCATTCATCTCGGAATGATAGTCACCATCCTTTTTGTTTCCCTCGAACACGAGCATACAGTCATTTTCAGGCTGGAGAAAACCATCTTCACCCCCTATATGCAAAATAATTATTCTTTTTCCGGTACCAGAGGGAGTAATAAGGCCACCTTTCCAGCAATTGACCTCTTGAATTACACCTCGATCAAAGTCAATATCATTATTATTTTCATTCACATTTTCTTGCCAACCATATGATAGTGTGTGATTTGCTCCACAAAATGTTTCGTCCAAATACATAATTTTCCATCCTCTTTGACGAGCTGACTTTGTTTCCCGAATAAACTTTGCACGTTGGTCCAGGATTCGGCGACTTTCAAAGCATACGGGCTTCCTGTTGTATTTTTTAAAGCGAAAGCCAAGCATCTTCATCCACCGTAACAAAGTAGATTCACTCACATCTGGAAAATCAGGAAAATCTGATTTCAGTTCGATTAGAATATTAGACACTATTGGATATTCTATTCTTAAGTAAAAACTTAACTTAACTTAACTTTTCTTCGTAGCACTCCTTGAAACATTTCGTCTAATACAATTCGCGCTCTACCGCTGCTTTTTTTGGGAGAACTTTCTGAAGGACGCACATTTTCCTTGCACTCATTACTTACATTTACTACAGTCCTTTCAATAACATTACAACACATTGCAGTATTTTTAACAACTTGATTAGGATCAAATTTAATCACACCATCTCTGACCATTTGAAAAAATGTTCTAGCACTTTGAATGACATTTTTCTCATGGCTACGTAATTTTTTGTTAATCACAAAAGGCTCACTTTCTAAATTATTTTCTTGATCACCCGAGAAAAGACCGTATTTGTTATTACTAATATTTTCTATTCGTTGTAAAGCTAGTCGCTTTTTTCGAGGCATAGCGAAAACACGAGGCACCAACTGGACTGAGATGAGACACTAAATGAACTAAGAAAACAAAACTCTATACAAAACAAGTACCTTCTTTATTACTCATTATCTGAGTCATTAGCAACCTCCAATGAGGCTAGATAGAGAGAGAAAGAGATAGGAGTTTAAATCCCGCTCAGTCATCCCGCACGCCAGATTGGTGTGGCAACGTCGCTACCTAGATCAGCACAGGAAATGAAGCGCCTTATGGCTACAAAGAAAAATATCTATATAAATTTATTAAAAGTCTTTATTAAAAATCTGATTCGTACAAAAAATTTTCTTTATGTCTTTCTTTACAACAGTGTTTTCAGAATTCCTCTATCATCTTTCCCCACTGACGAGTTTCTTTTTAAAGTTGTAACCCAATTAAAACCATTGTAATTAACATAGAGCTTAGAAAATTATTGCATTGCCTCTATTTTATCTTAGTTCATCACTGTTCTAAATTTCAAAGGATTTTGTTAAGTAGTTATTCGTTTATGAATTATTATATATGACTACTTTCGCGAAAGTTGGCTGCGTAGCTGGTTTTTACGGGTAGTTTGTGTTTAACTCGCCGTAAAATTTTACATTTTCTGTCTAAAAATATTAAAAACTCAAACCTTATTAAGCATAAAATAAGCTTTCCAATGATATTTTTGTATATTCTTTCCAATAAACGTAGCGCAAATGATCGCGCGTCAAAGTTGAGATGCACGTCTTTTTGACGCGGACAGTAAGTCACAGATGAGACATTTTGTTTCGAGTGATTTGAAAGCGAAGACGCATCTTAGCAAGAAAATCCAGCCAAAACCTTTGACGTAACATCGGGAAGGCGCCCCCTCCCCCTTGTAACTAACTGTAACAACTTGTATGAGCGCCTCCCTTCCATTGTGCACAATTTGTGAACAGCATATTTTATACTACTCGGTTTAATACTGCTTAAAGGAATTCATTTTTTTTCATTTTCTGTGCTTATTAAAGCTATTAAAATTTTTTGGTCTTTAATTTGACGTAAAACTCGTTATTCTTTCAATAGTTGGCTGAGCAAAGTTGTACATGTGACTTTCAGTCACTGTCGATTCAAGTTCGCCCCTGAAGATGCCCACTTAGTGGGCGAAATGCATCGGGTTTTAATAAATTTTATGGCTGAAGGAGTTGTCTCACCGATAAAAAAATAACTTAGAGTTGAATGCCTATAGTTTTTCTAGAATAACACACTTATAGTTACTGCGCAATTTGCGTTAGCGCATTGCGCTAATTTCCAAATCTTATCCAACCGAAATGAAATTTGGAATACTTACGGAAAACATCAAACGATGAAGAAAACGTCAAATAAACATTTCTCTAAAGGCGCGCAATATGATTCCCCCCACCAGCCCTAAGTGGGCTGAGCGAGG
Organism: Tanypteryx hageni; assembly: GCA_028673005.1. Taxonomy (NCBI): domain Eukaryota; kingdom Metazoa; phylum Arthropoda; class Insecta; order Odonata; family Petaluridae; genus Tanypteryx; species Tanypteryx hageni. The sequence continues at coordinate 241,963,465 of CM054113.1, read as the reverse complement.
CCGAAGATCTCCTAGTATATATATGTAGTACGAGCAAGTTATCAGGAGTGTGAATGGGTTTTCAGAAAAAGGTATAGGCTTCGGATACAGTGGAATAGCTGTGAGAAAGGTATAAATAAATAACATAATTGCGTAAAAATCCACTCAGATACTAAGTGTATGACTTATAAAACCTCATTTCCATCCCTGCAAGTAATACATGTATATCTAAATAAAATATAGCAACTTTTGTAGTTTGAATTAAACCGAAATAAAAACTAGACAGTAGCATTATTTTTGTTTTCCGCTCACTATTCACTATGAAGAGATCTCTCGTGGCTCTTTTAGGCAATATACTTTTCGTTTGCTTTATTTTACAAGCTCATATTTAACTCTTATGCCCCCTCGACACCTTTCCCCGAGTTCACTATCTGTTAACTTATAAGAGAGAGATTCTTTGAGCCAGCGTTTATTGTTTTTGTTTTGGTTTTTCTTTCTGCCGGTCGCGCACGATATAAATAAACGAATGATGCTGTTTGTCCTTCGTTATGACATCAGCATTCCCACCGCAAAATTTACGAATGAGGGTTTGCTTACCACATCATTGCCAGAAGAATACAGTAAGACCCGTTGCGTAATTGGCTCAAAATATATTTGCAGAGTGCACGTGCAATTACTTCGGCTTTCCCGAAAACCAAGATAATAAAACGGAAGATGATGAAGACTAAGCTCAATGAAATTTAAGAAATCTGTATTTACCTCTCAATGTTTACCGTTACCTTGAAGTATTAGCTCCGAACCATAGGCTTAAGTGAGAACTTGGAGAATGAGAGATAAAAAGAGAAAGGGAGGATGAGGGATCCATAAACCGAGAGGGACAACTCTTTCATTATGGATGAATTTCTTTTTCTCGTCTTCTTCGCATGTCGGTTTCTATTTTAAATATATATGCCGATAAACTTAGAATATCCCTACGGGTAGGGTTGCCAGACGTCCCGTATTTCATTGTCTTGTCCCGTTGTCCCGAAAATATGTCGGGACATAGAAAATGTCCCGTATTTACGTCGCCATGGATGTTGAATTCTAAAAAATATTAAAAGAGTCCTTTGTATTTTATAGTAACCCACTCAGCTAATGTGCTCACTTTATGCGTGCCAGTATAACCTTTCCCTCCTTGTAACACTCAAAAATAAAAATTCGCAACTCAATCCAAAGTAGGGATATAGAAGCTCATCCTAATGTTTAAAATATAAGGTTAAAAATGGGGTAACTGGAACCTGGAGCAACAGTAGGTTAACATATTCCTACAGAGTCGTCTGAGGAAACAAAAGTTTCACAATAATTCTTTAATTTCTGTTTGTGGTGCGAACAGAGAGTGTTAAAGACTTTTGTAATAATTTTGGCACTGTATATCAATCAATTTTCTCAAAAACACGCTGGATTCAAATGCAGAAGACAGGATTCTAAAGCTGTATGACGCGATTATAGCATACATTCCATCTTAAAGAAACATTACTAAAATCCTGGAAATATTTTTCAATGATCCATTGAGCGAAACGTATCTTCACTTGGTTTACAGTCTGATGAGTATTTTTAATGGAAAAATCATGCAAATTGAAGGAGGAGAAAAGTGTTTTCGAAGTATTAACAATTTTACAGGAGACCGCAGATTGTGTGAAAGAAAAATGGAATCAAATTTTTTGCTTTAATTGTAAATTCGGCTATTTGTAGGGATAATGATTCTGAATACATGAAAAGTGAATTCTTGTCAGAAATAGAATTGTTATATCAGACCTGTTATGATAATATTATAAAATGGATTTCACTTCTGAAGCTCTTGAACACTTTTGCATGGATGTCACTTATTAAAGTTCCGACATGGGAAAAACTCGAAGAAATCTGCAATTATCTCAACGAAAGAGAACTAAGAATAAATGATAGTACTCTGTTGTTTAATCGGTGGACAATTCAGAAGGAAATCAATTAACAAAATCTCCAGTCAAATATGGACGATTGAAATAAGAAACTTTACCATGTGAAGTGGTCAGATATTCCCCATAAAATCCAATCTTACGAGCAATTATCACTATTTATCTGCGATTATATATTCAGTATTCCAGCGCACAATGCTCTTTAAGAGCCAAGAGAGGAACAGACCGAACATATCTATAGTGGAATGAATTTTACAGTGTTTAGTAAATTTAAATATTTCATGAAACGAGTTTTATCAGTATGTAGTCACTTCAAAATTAACACTTACAGAGAGATGCAAAATAATCAGAAAATATTAATTTGTAAAATTTAAAAATAATATTACAGTTAATTTTTTAATTCATATTAAATTCCAATAAAACTACTAAATGTCCGTCAACTACGTGTTATTAAAGATGTCATCTTTATAACTCATCTTATAATGTAAAATTCTGATGTAAACTCTCTAAATATAATACGTGTATTTATTTTTTAATCACTCTTTTATAAATAATTAACCAAGTTGCAAATTGGTTTCAAATCAATTATCCTATGTGCATGTACCACCCTGAAGAGGCAATAAGCATGAACGGATTATTCCCTGGTCAGAAACTTCAACTAAAAAGTGGAAAAATGTAAAAATAATGTATAACTATAGATTATTCAGAGCACACGTATGCTTATAAAAAATATTTTTTTGAAATAAAAAACTTTGTAAACTGAAAATTAAATTCAAAGTTATATGTTCCATATTTGAAGCCAGAGATTAATTTTACAGTTTTAAATTGTTTTTTTGTTAATTTTTTTACTATATATAAGGTATACCGCTATAAATGTTTTAAAGCACAAGAAGGGATAGTTACAGATTTTTTTAAGTGTCCCGTATTTGTCCCGTATTTTATTGGAGAATTTTGTTGTTTGTCCCGTAACTTCAAAACCAAAATCTGGCAACCCTACCTGCGGGAAATATTTGATAGGGTCAGTGAGGCACAAAGAAAAGCGACAGACAGGCAAGCTAAATATTATAACTTGCGCCGGCGTGAAGTGAAATTCGCGAAGAATACTCTCACGTGGCGAAGAAATCAACCCCAATCCGATGCGGCAGTTTTCTCATCTGCGAAACTCAAGCAAAAGTTGGTAGGCCCTTATGTTATCGGGGAAGAAATCTCAGATTCCGTTTACCGCTTACTAACGCCTAGCGGGAAGCCATCAGGTAAATGGCATGCACGGGATTTGAAGGCAGTATACTGAACCGCAATGCGCGCCGGACGTTGTAGTTGTTGGTGTCTCTCATTTAACGTGAGGTGGTTTAACGTACACGATCGGGTTCTCTCTTTAAACGCCCGCCGTGGCGGTTTGCATGGGTTCCCCGGAGGTCGCCGCCGCCTCACGGGATATACATAACGGGCGAGTTCGCGAGGACGAGGGCTCATTTTTGTCCTTAAGTGTACCGGCAAGGTCGGGTCAACCGAGCGGTCTTCCGAGTGAGAATATATGGGTCGTAGGGAGAATGTGTGGCGCGGAGCCCGTGGGTAGATTCCTCGCGGGGTGGTCTGACGTTTGGTGGGTCTCAGTTTACTTTTCCCTCTTTTCCCTCCTTGTCTTATCCCCTACACAATTTGCTATCCATTCCCTTCCCTCTCTTCCCTTTGGGATTTCCGGTGATGAGAACGAAGGGCGTATAGCTTAGGTAATCTGAGGAAATCGCAAATATCTTTTTTTCAAACCATTGCATCGTAACCTCTCCCGTTCCGAGCACAAGCGGAACTTTCCCCTTACTTGTGCTGGCGCCAACTCTTCTCTCCAGAAGGCTAACCACGACCGAGCTAAGCAAAGGAGCTACGTTACTCCTTTTCCATCCCTTTCCTCCCTTTCTCTCCCTTCCTCCCTAACTATGTCGTCATCACTATCTCTCTCTTTATCCCTTTCTCTTCCTACCTCTCTTTCTCCCTTTCTCTTCCTACCTCTCTTTCTCTCTCTCTCACATCTCTCACATTCTCCTTCTCTTCCTCCCATACTCTCTCCCCATTTCTCTTTCATTCATTCATCTCCTCCCTTTCTCTCTGCTCCTCCCTTTCTCTCCCCTGCCCCATTTCTCTCTATTCCTCTCTTCCTCCCTTTCTCCCTCTTCCAGCATTTCACTCATTTCTTCCCTTTATCTTCTTTCCTCCCTTATCGTCTTTTCTACCTTTCACTCCCTTCCTCCCTTTCTTTTTTCCCTCCCATTCTTTATATTCCTCTTTTTCCAGTTCTTCCTTCCTTCCTCTCTTTTTCTACAATTCTCTCTCACTATCCATACCTCTCTTCATCCATTTCCCTCTTATTATTTCTTTCCCCCATTCTCTCTCTCTTCTTCCCTTTCTCTCTCATTCTCCCTTTCTCTCTTCCTTCCTGTCTCTCTTCTTCCAATTCTCTCTCTTTCTCCCTTTATCTCACTTCCTCCCTTTCTATTTCTCCTTTTCTACCTTTCTCTCTCCCTTCCTCCCTTTCCATCTCATCCATTTCTCTCCCAAACTCCTTTTCTCTCGCATCCTCCCTATCTCTCCTTTCCTCCATTTCTCTCCCTTCCTCGTTTTATATCCATTTCTCCCTTATGTACTTTGCTACCTTACTCTCCCTTCCTCCCTTTCTCTCTATCTGCCTTTCTCTCCCTTCCTCTCTTTTTCTCTCTTCCTGCTTTACTCTCTCTTCCTCCCTTTCTGTCACATCCTCCTCTTCACTCTCTTTCTCCCTTTCTATCTCTTTCTACCGTTCTCTTTCTTTCTCACTTTCTCTTTCTTTCTCCCTCTTCTCTCTTCTCTCTTTTACTCTCTTCCTCCCTTTCTCTCCCATCATCCCTTTCTCTCATTCCTCCCATCCTCTCTCTTCTTCAATTTCTCTCTCTTTCCATACTCTGCCTTTCTCCCTTTCCCTCATTCTCTCCTTTGTCTCTCTTCCTCCCTTACCCTTTGTTCTTCCCTCTCTCTTCTTACGATTCTCTCCCTGTTCTTCCCTCTCTCTTTCTACCTCTCTCTCGCTTCCTCCCTTTCTCGCTCTTCCTCGCTTTCTCTCTCTATCTCTTCCCCTCTTCCTCTTTCTCTCTGTTCCTCCGATCCTCTCTCTTGCACTTTTTATCACTTTATTTCTTTCTCTGTTCCTCACTCTTCCTCACTTCCTCTGTATTCGTACCTTTCTCTCCGTCTCTTTCTCTCTGTTCCTCCCTTTCTCTATGTTCCTCACTCCCTCTTCTTGCCTTCCTCTATCTTCTTCCTTTTCTCTCTCTTACTCCCATTCTCTCTCTTCAACGCTCTCTATCTCTTTCTCCCTCTCACTCTATCCTCCCCTTCTCTTCCTTATCCCCTTGCTTTCTATTCCTCCCTTCCACTCCCTTCACACCTACTCCTCTTTCCTCTTTTCTCTGTTTCTCCCGTTCTCTCTCTTTCTCCCTTTCTCTCTCTTCCTCTTTTTCTCTTTGTTCCTCACGTTCTCTACCCTTCTCCCCCTCCTCTCTTTCTCTCACTACCCCCACTTCTCTCCTATCCTTCTTTTCTCTCCCTTCATCCCTTTCACACTCTTTCTCCCTTTCTGTCACTATCTATTTCTCTCTTTCTCCCTTTCACTCCAACCCTTTCTCTCTTATTTCATTTCTCCAGTTCTTTTTATTCCTCTTTTTCTATCTCTTCGTCCCTTCCTCACTCTTTCTATCTTTCTCTCTCATCACCCATTCCTCTATTCATCCCTTTCTCTATTTCTCTCTTTATCTCACTTTCTCCCTTTCTACATTTGTCTCTCTTCCTCCCACTCTCTCTTTCACACTTTTCTCTCTTCCGTCCTTTCTCTTTTTACCCCCCTCTCTTTCTCCATTTCTCTCTCTTCCGCCATTTACCTCCCTTCATCCCCTTTTCTCTTTCTCTATCTTCCACCCTTTCTCTCCCTTCCTCCATTTCTCTCCAATCCTCACTTTCTCTACATTCCTCCCTTATCTCCTTCGCTTCCTTACTATCCCTTCCTCTCTTTCTCTGCTTTCCTCCCTTTCTAACCATTCTTCCCTTTCTCTCTCCTCCTCCCTTCCTCAACCCTTCCTCCCTCTGTCTCTTTTCCTCCATTTCTTTCCCTTCCCCTCTTTTCTCTCTTCCTTCTTTTCTCACCGTTCCTACCTCTCTCTTCCTGACTTACTGTCTCTTCCGCCGTTTCTCTCTCTCCCTCAATTCCTCTCTCATGCTCCCTTTCTCTCCATTCCTCACTCTTTCTTCCTCGCCTTCTTTCTCTTCCTAATTTTCTCTCTCCTTCTCCCTTGCTGTCTTTCTCCCTTTCTCTCTCTTTCTCCTTTTTTCTTTCTTACTCTCTTTCTCTCTATCGCTCCCTTCTCTTACTTCCTTTTTCTCCGTTCCTATCTCTCTCCTTATTTGCTTTCCTCTCTCTTCCTCCTTTTCTGGCTTCCCCATTTCTCTCTATTTCTCCAGCTCTATCGCTTTCTCCCTTTCTCTCTCTCTTCCTGCCTTTCTCTCTTTTCCAAACTTTACCTCTCTTTCTTCCTTTCTTCCTCTTTCTCTCTGTTCCTTCCCTCTTCTCTTCCATCCTTTATCACTCCTTATTCCTTTCTCTGTTCCTCCCTCACACTTCCTCCTTTCTTTACTCTTCCTCAATTTCTCTCTCTTCTTCTCTTTTTCTCTGTTTCTCCCTTTCTCTCTGTTCCCCCTTTTCTCTCTCTTCCGCTCTTCCTCTCCCATCCCCCCTTTCGCTCCCTTCCTCTCTTTTTCTCTCTTCTTTCTTTTATCTCTGTACTTCCCTCTCTCTGCCTCTCTCTCTCCCTTTTACTCTCTCCTCTTTTCTCTATTCCTCTCCTCTCTCCCTCTTTTTATCTCTCTTCCTCCCTTCCTTTCTCTTTCTCAATTTCTCTCCCTTCCTCCCTCTCTCCTTTCCTCCCTTCCTCTCTCTTCCTCCTTTTCTCTCTCCTTCTCCCTGTCTTTCTCTTTCTCCATTTCTCTCTTCCTCCCTTACTCTGTTTTTCCCTCACTTCCTCCGTTTCTCTCTCTTCCTTACTTTCTCTCCCTGTCTTTATATCTCTTCCTCTCTGTTCCTCCATTTCTCTCTGTTCCTCCCATTCCTCCTTTTCTTTTTATCACTCTTTATTCCTAACTCTCTTTTCCTCCCTAACTCTTCCTCCCTTCCTCTCTCTTCGTCCCTTCCTCTCCCTTCCTCCCTTTCTCTACCTTCCTCTCTCTTTCTCGTTTTCTATCTTTCTCCCTTTCTCTCTCTTCCTCCTTTCCTCTCCCTTCCTTCCTCTTTCTTCCTCCCTTCCTCTCTCTCTCATTTATCTCTTTGATACAACCAGTAATCTAAAATTAAGCAATTCTCGTGGAATTCAGAGACCCTCAATATAGCATGACCTACTTGTAAATTGAACTTAATTTCCGAAGTTTGTTGTGCATTTCTCTAGTCAAATCCTCTCCCGTTTACTAATTCTAATTCCCCGAGTGATTATTACCTACAAAATGAAAATTGTATAAAATATCCACCTTAAAGTTGTGTCGCAGATATTTCCAGAGGCATTGTTGCGAAGCATTTTCTCTCGAAAAACATAGGAAATGATTCAGCTTTTTCTGACGAGGAGTAAATTAATAAAATTGATTATTCATTGAAAGAGTCGGGCAGGTGCGTCAGGCATCGATTTGTTTTTCACGCCTGATCAATTGCGTCTGCCTTTCTGTACGCAAAATTTTCATGAAGGGCGCCAGTTTAATGGGCGCCATTCTCTTACGAGGTCGTTTTAAATTGGGAGTTCGTTTACATTAACCGTTACTGAGTCGCACTCGATTTTTGAACATTTGGAATTTTAATTTTTCGCTTTTCGATCTCTCGTATCTTCTTCGCCGCCAATCGCCTTCTCCATAGAACAGTGTCCTCCTTCAAGCGCCCTGAAGCATTTCTGGCGGTCGTCCACTACATCAAATGATGAGTCGCGACTCCTTAAAGGGGCCGCAGGAGGATTTTAGGGTGGTCGCAAGCCCTCTTTGCTAAGGCATATGATTTTATTCAGGTTTTAAGAGTCCTGCAGGTGTTAATATATCGACATGCTTCGTTCGAAAAATAAAGAAACTTTTGTATCTTATCGAAGTACAAAAACGTCTTTTAACAAATGAGCTATTTTATGTAATAAAAACAAACAACATTATATCTCAGTAGTTACTAATAGTTAAAAATTAAACTATACACGTCATATTGCCTGAATGTTTTAATACACATCCGTAATTCTAAATGAAATCATTTCTAGGGCTAACCTTGTATTTATAGGGAGGACATTCTCTTATTATTAATTTCGTATCCATATCCCTGTATGGAGAATACTGGAGTGTTTTTTTTTTGCATCTCAAATATTCTCGAGGGGTAGGGCGACCAAACATTTGGACGAAGGGGTCGCCTGATAAATCTGTCTGAAAACCACTGCGCTACGGACAAAGGATATCCGAAAACATAATAATATCGCAAGCTATAGAAAATATCACGATGACGATCACAATATAATATCTAGAAAGTGATGCGGATGCTGCAATCGGATAATTGTGATTGCGGCACGGCAGACTGCAGGGTGAAGTAATCGAACGCTTTCTAAGTCTCTTTGGGGTGAGAGAGAGAAGGGGTAGGTGGAGGGGGAAAGGGAAGCAAAGGGGGGAGGTGGAGGGAGATGGGGAGGGAGGGGTTAGAGGAGGAAGAAGTTGTTAGAGGGGTGGGAGAGGGAGGGAGGGGTGGGTGAGAGAGGGAGGGGGGGAGGGGGAGAGGGAAGGGGAGGGGGAGAGGGAAGGGGAGGGTGCGGGAGGGAGGGAGAGGGATGGGGAGGCACCGGAGCCCTTTAGAGAGGGGGAGAAAGCAGTAGGGGATAGTCGGCGGAGGAATAATAAAATTGGAATTATTATAACAAGTATGGAAAGGTGTACTCAATGTGGGAGTTTCCAAATGCGTTCCTTGAGATCGACAAATTTTAGTAAAACTCCCCAATACCAAATGTCATCAAAACACGTCCTGTGGTTCCCATCTTTTAGCATACGGACGGATGGATGAAGGGAACGACCTCCCCTATATGCGTTTACTTCATACACTCCGTGCAAAGAACTCTTAATGATTAATATTCGAAATAAGCCGCATGTAATTAGTGTTGGGATCCCTCGGGAAGTCCGAAGTGACACAGGCGAAAGGCCATTCCACAAGATGGAGTTCGAACCCCCAAACGATCTTTATTTTCTCTCGGCACTCGCGCCTATCTTCGTGGCAGGGGCAGGAGGATGAGAAGGGGGAGAGGAAAGGAGGGGGAGAGGTGAGGAGGGGAAGAGAAGAGAAGGGGGAGAGGAGAGGAAAGGGGGAGAGGAGAGGGAGAGTAGAGGAAGGGGAGAGGAGAGGAGGGGGAGAGGAGAGGAGAGGAAGGGGGGGCGAGGAGGTGAGGAGGAGGAGAGGAGGGGGAGAGGAGGGCGAGAGGAGAAAAGGGGGAGGGGAGAGGAGGGGGAGAGGAGAGAGAGTGGAGAGAAGGAGGGGGAGAGGAGAGGAAGGAGAGAGGAGAAGGAGTGGGAGAGGAGGGGGAGAGGAGAGAGAGAGGAGAGTAGGAGGGAGAGAGGAGATGGTGGAGAGACGAGAAGAGGGGAGAGGAGGGGAGGGAAGGGGAGGGGAGGGGAGAGGAGGGGAGGGAAGGGGAGGGGAGGGGAGAGGAGGGGAGAGGAGGGGAGAGGAGGAGGGGGAGAGGATATAAGGAGTGAGAGAGGAGAGGAGGAGGGAAGAGGAGGGAGAGAGGAGAGGAGGAGGAAAGAAAAGAGAGTGGAGAGTAGGAGGGGGAGAGGAGAGAAGGACGGGGAGAGAATGGGAGGGAAGGAGGAGAGAAGGAAGGAGTGAGGAGAGGAGGGAGAGAGGAGAGTAGGAGGGGGAGAGGAGTGATGGAGGGGGAGAGGTGAGAAGGAGTAGGAGAGGAGAGGAGGGGAGAGGAGAGAGTAGGAGGGGGAGAGGTGAGAAGGAGGGGGAGAGGGAGCTAGCAGTGAAAGCGAGAGCGTATCACTGTCTCCTCGTGGCCCGCGCCCTCCGCAGTCGCTCTCCACCGTCCGTAGAGGAATCCCGCCCCTTCGCTTCCACTCGCCGCTGCTGCCTTAGCCTCATAGTGGCCCTACGTGAAGCCGAGATTCCGCTTCCTTCCGATCGCTTGCGGTGAGTGAGTGCCGTATGGCGCCAGAGAGGGAGATTCCGCGGGGCGAACATACATACATACGGAGCTCATAATGACCGTTAATGGGATTTTGTTTCGTGACGGATCCAATACTAGTTCCCGATTGCGTATCCAGTTGCTTATTACTTATCTTTTCCAGTGAAGTTTACTCGTTTCAATTTCCAAAGTGCTGACTACAGAACCTGGAAGTGCGTGTTCGTCTATCGGAGCAGTAACTCGAGAGGTCGACCGGCTGATATTGCAGCAGGACGAGCTCTCGCGCAAAGGGCATGCTTTTCTTGCTGTTTTGATCGACCTACCGAGGAAGCGATTCGGATTCGAGCGTATAACTGACTTTTGCTCGATAAATTATCTAACTTCACCAGCCCTTAGTGTTAGGGAAAGTATTTGCTCACTTTGTCTACGAAACATCGCTCGTCGTAAGTGATTCGAAATCTGCAATCGATGACGACCGGTATCTTCATCGGTATTGCAAATACATTATTTATCGATTGGGTTCCTGCAATAATGTTTTTTCGAATTACTTTTTTGCGTTTCGTCTGAATATGTGTGATATTGTAGAGTATCGATATCCTCATTCAGAGACATCATTTGCACACTACTCATCGCGAATACTCATTTGCAGCGTGTTTATTTTGATAAATGTCACCAATACTCTTCAAAATCGCACATAAAGCTACATTCGATGAGTTAACGATTCTAAGAAGGAAAAGATTCATTACGTTTTAGATAAACACAATTAGTTTTTAAGAAACAATTTTCTGAATATTGAGTGAAGCGAGAACGGACGAGAAATATACGTAGAATACTGGCTGCAATCGTCGACACTCGAAATGTTCGCGATCACGATAAACGTCACCTGCGTGTTTTCCTGCTATTTAATTAAGTGGGAGGATTCATTCCAGGAATATTTCATTAGCAGATAATTTTCAGATAGTTAGATCGTCCGTACGATTCCAGCGACATTAATTACCAAGCAAATGTTTGAGTAATGCGAATAACTGCCACCGCTCGATGTAGCGAATTAGACGACTTCTTGAAGCCTCGCAAATTAAAGCACCAAAGAGGAGGCAGTCGCGGCTATTTTTTCGATGGAACAGTACCGTCTAATTTCCGAAAGCAGAAACAACTATCACCTCTCTTCCGTAGGAATCGCTAGAACTTCTAATAGCGCGCGAATTGCATATTTCCAGGAGCAGTCACTCGTCCGAGAGCGACGCATGAATCGGCT